>OZ005673.1:2340519-2734519 GCA_963930725.1 Candelabrum cocksii | reverse complement strand
TAAAGGGAAAACATGCACGCTTATCTTGTTCCCTCGAGTGTCTGAACAACACGTTTGAAATTGTTTTCCGCGCCAAAAAGTACAAAAACTTTCTGTTGAAGAACCCAATAGGGAACGGCTCCTTTCCGAAAGTGCAACGCTGCAAAGTCAAATCAGCGCAGCGTAACGAATCCCATCACGTGACCTTTCGTGATCAATTGATTAAGCATACTTCTTACGATAGAGGAATTTCTTGCAAAGGATTCAGAAATAAAAAGATCAAGGAAATGTCCAAGACATTAAAAATAGATTCCAAAGACCTATGGAAGGGAGCAAGGTCAGGATTTGATTTTGTACCCGTGAAGAAGCCCTTGAATAACAACTTTAAAATGTTGCGCACAGGAGTGACGTCAATTGACGCGGGTAATTTGACGTCAATTGACGCGGGTAATTTGACCTCAGATTGCGAGACTACGCGGATGAACATGCATTACGGCATTTATGCGCGGACCATCAAGGAAGACTGTTGCGTGGCTTGTGATAGATACGAAGGAATGCAGAAGTTATTGCAGAATGAACGATTACGCAATCCCAACCGCACAAGTGAGCCGTCAGATGTTCAAAACAGAGAAAAGACTGCAACAAATGAAATCGCGATAAACGGGATAAAAAGAAAGACTTGTGAAAATATTGAACAACCGGGGAAGAGAGGTACCCCAATAAACCCATTTCGCATTCAGCCGATCGTTAGCGATCATTACATAGCCGACAGCGACGTGAAAAAAGACGAAGATTCAATGAACTTTCTGAAAGATGAAAATCTACCCAGTTCCATTTTGAAGGAGTGCATGAGTGTAACATATCCGCAGACGCAACATGAAGGTAAATGCTCAATACTGGAAATGCATTTAAATTAGATGGCTTTCGCAAACAAATATATAGAAGGAAAAGGTAATAGCGAGATTCATTATAAAAGGTTTTAAGCACATATCTGGCACATAAAATAATACTGTAAGAAACTGCCATTGATTTGAATGGGACATAGATTCAAATTTCATAATTCACACCAATGACACTAGTAAAATCCGATAGCACATAGACAGAACATTTCATTTCTCATAGAAAGGCTTTATGTCAGGTTTTATATGAAATGGTACGATTATTATTGTGTCGTTTTCAGACTTGCGACCTTTATTTGAGTTTGTGAGACGAAGCGAGACCCGTAGAAAGCATAAGTTGATCCTGTTGGCAGAGAAGAAAGACGAGTTAAAAGACATATTCAGTAAGTTTTTTCAAAAAATATGCTTGGAAATTGCAGTGCAGTTGACAATTCAACGTTCAAAATTCAAAATTCTCGATTTAGCGAACACGAATTCAACGAATTTAAATCCCCTTTGATGTTCAATTTCGGTCAAACCCCTGTATAAGAGATCTAATCAACCAATTTGCTGTCTCCCTTTGGATTTCGTCAGAGTCTATTGTACCTCATGATGCAGATGTTTATAAAAGTAGCCGAGCGAATTCGATTGGAAATCTGGAAGAAACAGAATTTCTTAATTCGCGTTGATACTACATCATTCGGTTATCAGCGGCGTGTGATAAGGAACTTTCGTTAAAATGTCTAAATTAGCCTTTTCCACAACTCGAAACAATACAGCGTACCTTTATTGTAAAAATGTTTTGGTTTTAAGCCAATTATTGATATAGTGAACTTTGTTGTTACCACTCGGGGAGTTTCCCAAAAGCTTTCCGTGAACCAATGAAAAACGGTCGACTACATCTTCTATACAACCTCCCTAATAAATAGACCATTTGCGAGATTTTTAAATGAAAACAAGACTTAGGTTGAACCACTTTTTGTTAGTTAATGTCGAGTTGTCAATCATCTTATGGAATTCTTTTGTTAGTTAAGGGTGTGTTGTCAATTATCTTATGGACTTCTTGTGTTAGTTAAGGTTGAGTTGTCAATCATCTTATGGACTTCTTTTGTTAGGAATAGTTGGTAGGGAATTACTTTTATAAACACTATAGGTTCATACTTCTTTCGGTTTTAGCTTTTTTATAATCGCATTTTTAATGCACGAATTTGTTCTTCTCCCCAGTATTTTAAATAGTGACGTTTTGGGTATGCTAAGCACCCATTGGTTGAGGTTTTGGGCATGCTAAGCACCCATTGTTTGATGTTTTGGGCATGCTAAGCACCCATTGGTTGAGGTTTTGGGCATGCTAAACGCCCATTGGCTGAGGTTTTAGGCATGCTAAGCACCCATTGGTTGAGGTTTTGGGCATGCTAAGCGCCCATTGGCTGAGGTTTTAGGCATGCTAAGCACCCATTGGTTAAGGTTTTGGGCATGATAAGCATCCATTGGTTGAGGTAAAAAAGATAGATGTATTTCCCTCAATATTAGAACCAGGGAAATCGGTACAGTCATTTGTTCATATAAAATTGTATAAAAAAGAAACGTCATTTTCTGTTTTCCGAATCGTTAGTTTCAACCTGTAAATTTTAATTTTTTTAGTATTTTTAAGCGCACTCATTAATCAGAGTTAGTAGCAGACTGAACGCTTCTTGTTTCCATCAATCGTTCACCGGCAATTTTGCGACCGGATTTCTGTGAGATTTGATTCCTAACGAATAGCATATCGGAAGTTTCGGGATCGGTGCTTAGCGCTGGCGATGATGCAGTGAAAAGCTAAAAGAAAGTGAAGTTAATTCAATATGACTAATTTCGAAGTTAAAAGAAAATGACTATTAACACTGTAAGATAAATTCTCATACATAGCGCAAAATTGACTACCGTCTTTCTTCTTGGTTGACTTACAGTGAGCATGTAGCCAATAAGAACACTTACAATGAGCGCGTAGCCAATAAGAACACTTGCAATGAGCGCGTAGCCAATAAGAACACTTACAATAAGCGCGTAGCCAATAAGAACACTTACAATAAGCGTCTAGCCAATAAGAACACTTGCAATGAGCGCGTAGCCAATAAGAACACTTACAATGAGCGTGTAGCCAATAAGAACACTTACAGTGAACGTCTAGCCAATATGAACACTTACAATGAGCGTCTAGCCAATAAGAACACTTACAATGAGCGTCTAGCCAATATGAACACTTACAATGAGCGCGTAGCCAATAAGATACAGGGAGAGCACAACACTGATCATGATGATAACTCGCTCAGTTGTGAAAGTTTTCAGTTCTAAACTTTCCCCGCCAACCAGGCTAACCTAAACAACATTCGTTTGTAAATATAATTTCTGGACCTTTCTGAAAGTGTTTTAAAAAGAAGCTTAACCTAGCTATTTCCAACATTTACTCAAAGGTGGGCAGTAACTAGTTACTTTTTGAGTAACTGTAACGGTAAATTCGTTGCTATTTTCCAAAGGTAACGTAACGCGGTAACTAGTTTCTATTTTAGCACGCTTTCAACAGTTACAGTTACAAGTTACTTTTGTATTGAAATTTCATTTTCTAATTGCCGTCCATTTCTCTGCACGTGTTTGTGGCATGCTTTATGCGTGTTTCCTGCGCGTTGCGCAATAATGCATTCTTCTCGCAGCTGTATCGGCGCAGCACTGCGCATGCCCCCGCGCTATTTGCTCACCACGTGGGTTGCGCGATCGTGGCTGAAGAAGGAGGCGGAGTGTTCAGTTACAGTTATATATACTATATATCAAACATTGCGGTTAAAATGGACTTGCATGCAGAGCTGGCCAGGTGCAGAATTACTTGTAACTTAATTACAGAATTGCAGGTAACTCAGTTACTATTTTGGCCAAGTAACTGTAACTCAGTTACTCTTGAAAGTAACTTTGTCCACCTCTGCATTTACTACACATAAACATGTATTTATCAACAATTGCGAAACCATCAGATGCTTGCTTATAAATTTTTAAAACACTCATCAAAACTTATCAGTAATGTAATAATCAAAAATTATTTGATTCAAACATGAATTACGAAATAGTTCAAAACAAAACGTAAAGGAATTTTCGACTCTTATCACGACAAAAAATAAAATATTTTCAAGAGTGTGGTTTTCAAAATGAATGCTTTCAATCGTATATAGTACTGCCTATTTAAATTTCCTTTAAAACTGTTCTACTGCTCATTATAACAGCCAGTCATATCATCATAACAGCCAGTTAAAAATCATTCAAGTTCTATAAAAGCGAGTTTTGTATAACGGCTTACAAAATTCTCCGGAAGATCCTTCATTGCTCTTGTTCCGTTTACAAAATTCATGTTTATTCTTATTGAAAATTTGTTTATTCAATGACTGGAGAATGTCAGCGAGGTTTTCATGCATTTCGCTAGTTAAACGTGCAAGCAAATTGTTTATTAAAACGACTACAGACAACGTCGTAAAATATTTCTTTGTAGTTTAAAATTTAGAGCAAAACGAAGGACTCTTTTCAAATTATTTTCCGTCTGTTTACATTTTTAAGATGTTTTTGTACTGAACATATGACTAAACAATGGTGCTGTCGAATAAAAGTAAACATTACCACAGCTAGCAAAGTCATCCATATCAACATCTCTCCTCTATTGTTGTTGTTCAAGCAAAAACAACAATTCATGAAAACATGCGGTTTAAAAGTCCTGGTTTCAACGTGCAAACATAAATCCAATTCATGAAAACCTTGACAAACCATCACGTGACAAATCGTTGCGTAGAAACCGTCCACTACTGGCGGTTAATATTGAATTGACGCGATGTTTTATAACAAGCTTAAACTATTCACGGATGCCTACGAATGATATGTCTATATTTTTAAATGTTTAATTAGGAACAACTTAATTTTAACCAAATCAACTTGGTATACATTAGACTCAAATTAGACTTTTAAAAATTTAAAGAATTTAAAAATATCAAATGTCGTATATTTACTATTTCAATAAATTTTAAATTCTTTTAAGTTGTATTTTTGGTGCTGTAATGATTCAATTAGTGTTTACATTAATGTAAAAACAAACACCGTTATCAGGTGCAGCACACGCACCCCACGTGGATAACTCAAAAATGTAAAGAATTAACCCCTGAAGAATCTCAAAAGCAAACATGAGAAAGTGAAGCTTGCAAGACTAGCATTTACTGCGTCTTTATAAGGATGCAGAAAACCTCTTACCAAACAAGTGTTTTATTTTATAAACCATTTCGTTTAAAGGACGGAAGTGGGAAAAACTCCAGGAACTACAAAGCGAAATCGAACAGAGGCAAAAAGCGAAAAATGAACATCATAGGAACGTCACAGCAACGATTAAAACAAAGATATCTGCAATGAGAGAACAACTGCTAGAGAATGTCGCTACGTTAAGTCACGAATGTGAAAACCGTCTCAGAGAATATCTGTTTGTCGAGGAACGCAAGTTAAGGCAGCAGTTATGGGTAAAAACACAGGTATATGTTTTAAAACTTATTTCACGGCTGTTGCCATTTTTATTAAAATGAAACTTAAAAAAATCTGATTTTTTTTTGTCTTTAACCTAGATTAAGTGGAACTTTAACATAGTTGACAATGACCTTTCACGATTTGAAATTGCTGTTGACTTATCAATAGGCAATTAAGGTTTATAATACGTTTTAATAAATCCGAGGTTTTCAAATAGCTCCAATCACCAAATTTGGAAAACATTATTTTTCTTCAAAAACCGCAAATCCAGCAGAATCCATTCGATGAATTTTCCTTTGTATAGATAGATTGATTTTAGAATTGTGTTTTTGTTTGTTTTAGAGGTGTTATGTTTGTCGGGAAATTGGAATTATGTCAATACGCGATTGTTGTGTTTCCGTGTTCTATTGCAGCAAGGAATGCCAGAGCAAAGATGCGGAGACTGGGCACGAGAACACGTGTTTCGAGATTTGCAAAGAGTTTTTGAGTGAAGAAAAGTCGGAATAAAAAACTGAGTTTTGAAAGGTTGCAAAATATATGCAAGTAGCATTTGTGCTTAGTGAGAAAATTTATAAACAAAAATTATTGGATCATAATTTACTGTATCGGAAGCAACTTGTCAAAACATTTAGGAAACACGACATAAACAACCTGGGAATTGGCACGATTTCACGAAGTTTAGGATTGTATTAGTTTTTAACTGCGTTTACCTCTCTCTCCTAAAATTGCATGGTTTCTGCACATGCCTCGGGCGCGATCGGGCACGCAATAATCTTTGCGCACGTCCGAAATATCGGGCCCGCTTAACAATTATAAATACTTTATATTCGCGCGTATTATTCCTTTGAGAAAAAAATTCTCTTTAAAGAAATATTTAATCTAAATTATTATGTTAGGAATAAATACGCTTTTTAAAGCTAATAGAGTTGTTTTTATTGATACCTTCAATGACCGAGCAGTTGCTTTTAAACTTTTGATGAATTAATTATGAATGAAGTATGCTTAATGTGTGAAAAAAGGAACAAAGTGCAAATGCCGCTTAGATTGTCAACCAACTGGCACTTATAATTAATTGTGCCGTGGTAATAGAATTATCCCAAAATTAATCAAATTATCACATATTTAACAGTTTTTGAACCAATCATATCAGAATTTTAATAATATAAAATGTCACGGCACATATTTTCATTAGTGAACTACAGCTTTAACAAGTTGAAATACGACGACTTCTTCAGTGATAACCATGTCTTCTTGAAATTAGAAAAAGGGCAGAGTTAAAACCTAGCTGTCGTTTTTATTTTCTTCAGAGTCTACTGCATGTTTATTGGTTTTGTGAAAGTGTCTTTTCATTGTTTTTGTAAACAAAACTGAATGTTTCTTTGTGGTTAGATCTTTTGTTCTTCCATCGAATGCAGCATAGTTCTTCTGCATTTGTTTTTCTCTAAGTTGAATGGAACTTTTAAACAACATGTAGCATGACGTGTAAGCATGTCTGTCGGTTCTCTCTGAAAATCTTTTCTTCTTTTTATATTTTACGTGACAAACTTTTCGAAAGGTTTAATAAAAAAAATAAACAAAAATTCGTGAAATAAAAAAAATAATTCGCGAAATAAATAAACAAAAATTCATGAAATAAATAATAAAAAAAAGTAAAATAGAAAAAAAGCGTAATAAATAGATTCTTCAGCATTCGGTTAGTTTTGTTTTCGTATCACAACAACAACGTGTAGCCGATGAATGACGCATTTATGTTCGCGTGACCAACAAAAAGAAATAATTTCACGCGCCCAAATATATGTACTTTTCATACATGATTCGCAGTGAATTCTAATTTGTCAGGCCTGCTGGCAATTATTCATTATTGATTAATGGTAGCTACGTTGAACATTAATTAGCGAAACAATTGTCTTATTAAGGGATTCCATTAAGGGTTAACAAAAAAACATTTTGGCGCCTAAAAAGTTCTCGGATAAAAGATGTTTCTTCGGTCTTTTTCACCTTTTCAAAAATACGTCGCTAAGTACAGTAAATTTTATTATAAGGTGGGAAGCCTTTTCAGTTTTCGAAGTAAGCACTTTCTAACCGCTGGTCATATATTCTGATATGCAAAAACGTTACAAATGATCAAGTTCCTTTCATCCATAAACAACCTTTACAAACACACTTAACCGTTTCCAAATATATACATATATATATATACACGATAAAAACATAAAAAACTTTGTAGAAAATGTGATAAATAACAACACATGGTGATGTCAATCCACAGAAAAAGCAAAAACAATTTTAAACCCCACAGGTAGTTTTTTTCACCAATATTTAAAAGTAAGATACTTAAATAAATAAATAAATAAAAATATCGTTTTTAAGCTAATTGTTTACAAAACAAATACGCTAATGCTTTAGATCAAAGCAATACAAGTCCCTTTTTGGAACATAAAAAAAATAAAATCGTTTGTAACTTTTACTAAAATCGAAATTAAATACACACCATTCCGGTCTGTAATATGCCGGAACGTCACTGCGAATTATCGTTTAACGGCATTAATGGCGTCTTTCGCGGCCCATATTTACAGACATCGACACAATCCATCGACTTACAAGATAATTCGAAGCAGAAGAAATACAGCTTGCGAACAGATTTCTCCGAGTAGATCCCTATTATTGTTAGCTCTTCCCGCTGCGAAGTTCGTTCCAACTGTTGCAGTACTGTAATGGGCGTTAATAGCATCTCCCATTGCGATAAGTCTTTCGGAGGTTGTTTTTATAGCAAAGTTCGTCTCTTCGGAACAGCTTTTCTTTACGTTTTTATTTAGTGTATCTCGCGCTTCCAATTTCATCTTCGCTAAGTTCGAGCCAATATGACGCTTGTTATTGTTTTGTTTCCTGCAACATGAAAACCACGTTACCTTTAAGATTTTTTTCTTTGACACGAACATTGAAGAACTTTTTCTGAAGCATGTTTTTCTAGCCTTGCCAAAAGCACGTGATTATCATTACGTCATTAGTGCCCAGTGGTTTTCCGGTGGACCACACTGTTTTAATAGTGAATAATTCTGAGCATAGTTGGTGGAAAATCTTTAGTTATATTACTAGCTTTCTATCGATCGCTTCGAATATGCACTGGGACTTTAAAACACCTTATTATACCGAAAAACTTGAAACCCCGCTTGATTTGTGTTCACCAGAAAAGAGATATTGACCCCCGGAAACAATCAGAACATAAACATTTGTTTTATTTTTTAGAATTTCCACTTTCTTTGAGCCGTCTGTTCACATAAAAATAGAAATTCTAAAAAGAAGAAGCCGTTGCAGACAAGCAGCAGTCTCTGTTTTGTTTAATCGGATTAAGGGAATTCGACTTTAAAATCGAAACTTAAACACTTTGAAGAATTTACGTAGAAATTCATTGAATCTCTTTTGTTCAATAGGTTCCGCGATCCCAATCGGCAGATTAAAAACTATAGTAGTTATAAATAAATAAATGCCAGTACTTTTTTTACTTTTGCGAAAAGATGGAAAACCACTTTCAATGAAAATAAATAAATTATCAAGTTTCGTGTATTTAGACCACTGCCTCGTGTACAAACACACCAATTAGTTATTGTCGTTAAGTACTTCGATTTTTATTTTATACGACTTTATCATCGCTAACTGACAATATTTGTTAAAAGACGTAAAAAAGAAAATCTTTATATAGGATGCTCTGTGAATTATCATTCGAAATTGTCTCGCTTGTGTTCCAGCGAAGAGAATTAAAAATTCAAAGCTACCTGAATTATTAACAGAACCATGAAATCTTTCATGCCATAAATAATTCATGTGAGTGAATTAACTTTTTGTTTGCGAACACAGCCATGTGAGCTTAACTTTGTCTTAAATTCCGTATTGTCAGCAGAAAATTACTACCCGAAGATACGCCTTTAAACTTCTATAGACGTGCACATAATTGACTGAAACCATATCAAAGTACATAGTTTTGATAGACATACTGCTCACTTAAGTAACATGTAAAACCAGTGTAGAATTCAAAGCATAACATAACATAATGAGATTTACGAAGTTGAAAAGTCTTTTATACTTGCTTGAAACCCTGAGATGAAATAAACGCGATATCGAAATACATCAGGTTGCATGCAGTGGCAAACAGAACGCGCGAAATAAAAACCTAATTGAGCTCCACCCTTCCTTTTAAACACTTAGAAATCTACAGTAACAATTACAATATAAAACTGCCACATTGTGAAATCAGATTTTAACAATATACTTCTGATAGTAGTCGCTTATTTCCACTGTTTACCTACTAACTGTGCTTCCACGATTTCCCAATGAGATTAAAAACTTTCTCGAACCTTTATACAGCTAACAGTTTTGCAATATTTTTATTTTCTTGACAAACGAACAATACATTCCCACGAGAGTTCATTCTTTAAAAAACGACAAACACACAAATCAATTTTGCGATTGTTTTCAACGGAGATTTCCACATTACTCGCCATGTTTACACGTCACTCGCCAAGTACAACAATGATTTTGTTTCGCGATTTAAAAGCTTTTTTTGATTTTTCAACAAATAATTTCGCTATCAATCGACCCATATTATTGTGCTGTAAACTGGAATAGTGTTCAGAATTTCACATAAGATGAAGAAATTTTGCAGAAAAATGAACTTTTGCAACTTTTATTCCGCTATGTGTGTTTCAAAATATTGCACACGCTTCAATATTTGAAAAGACTACCATAATGCTTCGATTAAGCGCCACTCCTTTAATAAGCTCCCCCTCGAATAAGTGCCCTTCCTAAAAGCCAAAATATTAAATAAGCTCCCCTCTTAATCATAATAAATACTTTTTGATTATTAAAAAAAGCAGTTTTCAAAAATTTAAATGTTTATGTACAAGGAAATGTGACTTTACTCAACAAATTAAGCCATAACAACGATTGCGCTTCTGCTATGCACTAATATTACGCGATATAGTTTGTGAGAATTTCTAGCGCCCAGATTCCGAATTACCAACGATTCTTCTGTTACTCCTTGAAACTGAAAGAAGATTTTGAAATCCTGGGAAAAGCTAAGCAAAGAGACCATACAAAAATCATTTGTTTCTTGTGCTTTAACATGTGCCACTGATGGGAGTCAAGATGTCGAAATTACTTGGTTAAAAAACGATCAACCTTGTAGTGAAGGGCGGTCGATGCTCAAAAAGCAGTTCGATTTTATAAATTCTACAGAACCAAACCCGTTCGTACACGATAAGGAGGAGAGTGTAATGGAATGTCCAGAAGACTTAGTCATTCAAGAGGATTCGGAGGGAGATGAGGACATTGACATTAAAATTTTTCGAGCAAAAAAACAAAAAAACATGAAATATAAGAAAAATTATCCCTGTTATTACTTCTTTCTTTTGACTTTAAAAGAAATATAAAAATATTAAATAAGCGCCCCCTCGATTAAGCGTCCCAAAAGCGCCCAGGCGCTTAATTCGCAACTAATCTGAAAGTCATAGGTCCAACTTTCTTTACTTATTATACTTGAAACATTGATGGATAAAGTGAGCGACGTTAGGCACTCGCACTTGAAATTAGATTCTTCGTTTTCCGGTGCTCCTTAGGCGGCTATGCTATGCTTTTTTTTTCTTTTTTTTTTTAAAGGCGGCTATGCTTCCGTATTTATATTAAAAGATTGACTAGGAACCGATAAAATACCACAATCTTTTTTCATTGGACACTTGGAAATTTATTATCAAAAATTGAAATTAAAATAACAATAATCAATTTCTTTTTGAAAATTGCCCTTTTGCGGTTTTTCTCAAATGTTAGTATTTGGTATGTGAATACCTGGTATCATATTTATTATAAAAAAGTTGAAATTCATGTTGAAAAACGTTAGGAATTGATGTCTTACATTATACATCTTAGAACTAAGTGTTTGGAGGATGTTTGTTTGGTAGACGTTTAAAATCTTTAGATTATTGAACAAGTCAGGACAAAACATGTTGCTTCTTTTTTCGTTTAAAATTTTTGCGGCTTGTTTCTGTCTGGCGTAAAACCTTGACAATGGTGTATTTTTAACAGAATAACGAGGCACCTGATGGATGCAAAGATAGCATACATGTAGAATATGTATGATACACTTAGAATCATCTTCAACAAAAACAATCAATTACCACGTAGCCCTGATTTATCCTGGTTTTCCTTCCCATAAAATGCATTTAGAAATTTCAAACAGATAAAAACCCAAGTTATATTGCATATTTTTGTTGCATTGGCCTCAGTAACGATTAACAACATACCTATTATTGAAGCTTGCTCTAAAATCAGTAAATTATCTTTGTTGAAATGTTTGGAAGAGTATTAAATGATGAAAATAAAATAAGTGATGTCAAAAGTCACGAAGTCAATTCATTAAAAAAAAAAACGTTTTATGGAAAGTGTGTTTCAACTATTTTGACTATGTGCCGGTCTCCGATGAAAACCGATGACCGGGCGTTTTGAGTTTTCGACTGTTGATGTGGCAATTTCTTAGTTTTATCGGTTTTGTATCTAGATATATTCTTTGTGAACTTTTATTGTATTTGCTTCAGAAAGATTGCTTTATAAAAATTAAAAATTATAAACTTTATAAAAATTGTTGAAAGATGTTTTAAGACTTTGCGGACGTGGTTGTAACAACAAACTTATAAAATGCTTTAAAATGGCGGCTACTTTGCATGTTTTCTCTTTCCTACTGGAAATCGTTCCGTCACATTGGATTGTTATTGTTTTTTTGTTGTTAGGGTTTAGGGTTAGGATAGGGTATTACTTATCGTACTAAATGTGACAAGTGAAATTTTTCCTAATGTGATAAACTTGTTGGGTATTGCTCTCACTTGATGACATTGTAACTTGCAATGTAAGAAGAATCTCGGGATGTTGAATGCTTGATCTGCATCATTCCCTTGCCTAGTGTTTTCAATGCATCCTCTACTGTAAGTTACCTTGTTACAGCTTTCGATTTTTGGATCATCAGGGTGAACTTGTAGGTAGTCTGCCCAGGCGCTATTCTGGTTTCTCCCCCCCCCCTTCTAATTTTTTTGCTCAATTCGAATTATCTCCTAAAACTAATGATAAATTATTATCACCTTGCATGAAAATCTTTTTTGTTTTCCTTTTTTGTTATATTTTTTACGTATGTAATATCTTAAAAAGTTTCTTGTATCGCGCACAACGTTTCTGTTTTCTGTATGTTTCTTGATTCATTTCAGACGTGGATGGTTTCTACTGACAAAATTTTGTTGTTGTCGTTTTTGTAACTTAACTATTTTATAAGAAAACGTCAACCGGAACACAAGACGTCTCGTTTTCGATTTTTGCCGTTGCCGTCCCCGTTTTAGATTTGTTTCTTAATCTCCCTATTATTGAATCGAAAAATGCCTTTTTTCTTGTTGTAAAATCGACTACAATAGTCCATTTCAAACTTATTTGTTAATTTCCTATTATTATTTTTCGCTAAGATAAAAGCGTATAATGCTACTAGAACTAAATACCCAAGAGATAAAAAAAACATGCACAACAAACATAACTTCGTATGTTTCAAGCAAAAAATTGTAACATGCACAACAAACATAACTTCGTATGTTTCAAGCAAAAAATTGTTTTTCTTTATTGAATTATTTTGACGGTCAATAGAAACCATGTCTTTTTACGCACGCGTGATGTTTGCAATGATCGAGGCAATTTCATTGAGGTTTTGTTATGTCATTTAGCAAAGGTAAATATTATGTAAATTTTCATCGCTATTTTTTTAAACTTTTAATTTAATTTTTGTTATGTTTTATTGGTTAATTGTTATTCGTTTCTGTTTCTTTCATCACAAATAACAAAAATAATTCGAATTGAGCAAAAAAATTAGGTGGGGGGGGGGGGGAGAAACCAGAATAGCGCTGTCTGCCCATGGTTATCAATGTCTCTTTTCTTCCCAACTTGAACAGTAAGGGTTTGCGGTTAGGACATTTTTTTATATAAAGTGAGTACATATGCAAGAGGCTATATTGACACAACTTTCAGATAGACATTCATCACCTTTACCCGTTTTAAAAACATTTTGTCGTCCAAATTTGCTACCGGACAACAGTTGCAAGGACTACTTTCCGAAAGAAATAATACTTTCCCTCAAACCGATACTCAGAACCTTTGTTATGATTTGTCTTGATGAATACGTAAAGTTGAGAAGTTTTTAAAAATATTCATTAGTTTAGCTGAAGAGTGTACATACACAAAACTCAGAGTACTGAACAAAAACGTCATATATATATATATATATATATATATATATATATATATATATATATAGATTATAATTTTCACAGTTCACCTTCACCTGTCTTGTAGCTTGGTGAACCATTAGGGCAGTGCAGATGTCGTGACAACCTAATCATTTCTCCTCAATTCCCATATAGTCTGTCCCCTCTCCAGCAACGTTATCTTCTTGTCTCTTCTCTGTCTGCCTCTCTTTCCTCCCTGAACCGTGCCTTGCAGAATTTTCTTGGAAAACCCTGGTCATTGTGTTACTTGCCCATCTAAGTTTAAGTTGTTTTACTGTGATCAATAGATTTTCAAAAAGTCCAATGGCTTGTGTAGTTTTGTTCACACTTCTTCATTTGTAATGTGTATATATGCCTAGTAGTTTATTAAAACATCCAATCTACAACGCCTTGATTCTTCTTTCCAAGTCTGCATCCTTGCTGGCATATAGGAATATGGATATCACCATTGTCAGTCTTACATTACATTCAAACTGAAGTTTATATTTCAATCATACTATATGTTCATATGGTCTGGGCGGATCTTAGTCAGTCTTAAACTATTTATATTGCCCCTGCAAGTATTTCACACTATCAATACAATCAGGTTTTTCTCCATTTGTTGGTGTTGATGTCATTGGTCTTGCTGATCAACAATGTGGTCTTTTCTGCAATAATCTGCATGCCAAAGTCTGTAGAACCAAAGCTTTCTACTATGTTGGTGTAATGTTGAATTGCACTGAATTCTCCCAGGGATTCTTGTTTAGATGATGTTTTCCAAGGATCTCAGTGGCTATGTCAGTTACAGCTGTATCGAAGGTGTCAGTCGATGTAAAGTGTAAAGTTTACCGTCAACATAAAGAATGCTGCATATCCATAATTTTAAAATAAATTTTTGGAAAAAACAAAAATATATAATTATGATAAAATGTAGATTAACCCAGTAAAATTTTAGTGAGCCTCGTAAGAAGGAAAATGTAGGATTCCACCAACAAAAACTTATTGCTTACCGATCTATATTTCTTCAACGCCAAGCTTGATTGAGCAGGGAAGCAGAGCTGATATAGTCCTTTACTTTGCCATTGCACATCCAGCGGTAGTTTAGTTCCAGCATGCATACAAGGCTACATTTAAACAGCAACAGTGTCATTTATTGCCTTACTTTATGTTTGCATTTAGACTAGTTAAAATTATGTCCAATTTTTCAAAAGGAACACCATCTTTCCCTAATAGATTTAATCAACATGATCCCCCATTCTTCCAGAATTTTGAACCGCATGTTTTTCAACAGCCTCCATTTCAAGGAGATTTTCCACACCAAATGCCACAAAGAACACAAGAACGCTATTCTGCATTGAATGACTTTCATGACATGGGTGCGGCTGTACAAAGGTATGCTGAAAATGATCCCGGGAAGAAACCGGTTTTTAACGAAAACCAGCCCCAACAAAATTCTGACCGGAATTCATATAGAAACCATTTTGGCTTAACCGTTTGGGATGGTTATACAACTCGTCCAATTCCAGACCCCTACAAAAATTTTAGTGATTTTAGTGGTCTTTCAAATGGTCTGCTGAAAACCTTTGCTAGTGCTGGTTATGCTTCACCAACCCCAATTCAAGCCCAAACCTGGCCAATTGCAATGAGCAGCAGAGATGTTGTGTCGATCGCGAAAACAGGTTCCGGAAAGACTCTCGCATTCCTTTTGCCAGCATGTCTAAAGATATGCTCCAACAATAGCCGAGACATCTCTGCACTGGTTTTGGCTCCAACCAGAGAACTTGCCACACAGATACATGAAGAAGCTGGCAAATTTGCGCATCCCACTGGATGTCTTAGCGCATGCGCTTATGGTGGCGCCCCAAAGCACGACCAGTTGCGAGCAATTTCTTGTGCTACGATTCTTGTTGCCACACCCGGACGTTTAAACGATTTTTTGAGTTCGAATCAAGTGAATCTTTCATCGGTTTTCTACTTAGTTTTAGATGAAGCTGATAGGATGCTTGACATGGGTTTTGAGCCTCAAATTCGAAATATCATACAGCGGTTACCTCGCCGAAGACAGACACTCATGTTTTCTGCTACGTGGCCTGAAGAAGTAAAGAGGTTAGCGAATGACTTTCTATATCAACCAATACACGTACGCTTGGGTGGTTTCGATTCGGGATTGCTCGCGAACGAAAACATTATCCAACATCTCATCCTGCTACAATCTGGCGAGCAAAAGGACAGCGAGTTGATAAATTTAATACAATGTAAGTTTGCTGCGAAACAAGAGTTGGTGTTGATATTTGTGGCCAGAAAAAAAACTTGCGATTTTGTTGCGAACATGTTGAACAGAGTTGGTATACCTGCGGTGGCCATGCACGGTGACTGTGACCAAGGCTATCGAGAACGTACGCTCGCTGATTTTCGTAATGGTGTCAAGTCGATTATGGTTGCAACTGACGTGGCATCCCGTGGTATTGATGTGAAAGGTATCAGTGCCGTCATCAATTACGACCTGGCGAACAGCACGGAAGATTATGTTCATCGTATCGGTCGAACTGCCCGCGCTGGAATGTCGGGAGAATCGTACACGTTTCTAACTCACAGTCACGAAGACATTTGGAAGGCAATTGGTATTTGTGAGGTGATGGAGAAAACAGGGCAGTATCCACCGCCTGAAATTGCAAACATGATCACCGGGTTGAAGCAGCGACAAGAACAAAATCGACTGCGAAGAGTTGCAGAAAACAATCAGTTTTCTAAAGTTTTAATTGTCGCTGAAAAACCTTCTGTCGCCAAATCGTTAGCCGAACATTTATCCGGAGGCAAATTTCGAACGAGGCGCGGTCAGAGTAAAGCGAATCAAATATTCGAGTTCATCAAATGGTTCGCTCCAGCGCAGCAGAAATGCAAATTAATTGTGACATCGGTTGTCGGACATATCTTTGGTCTTGGTTTTGCGGACCGTTGCGGAAGGAATCTTTCGGATTTATTCGATGCGAAAGTTGAGAAAACGTTATGCGATAGCACGAAGAAGCTGCGCATTGTTGAACATCTGCAGGAACTCGGACAAGAATCCGATTACCTGTTTCTATGGTTGGATTGCGATCGCGAAGGAGAGAACATTGGCTTTGAGATCATCTCGCTAACCCAACAATGGGTTCACTATGACAACGTGTATCGAGCCAGATTTTCCGCGCTCACCCAATCAGAGCTTGTGTTTGCCTATGAGAACCCAATGAGACCGGATAGATACTCGGCTATGAGCGTAGATGCAAGGCAAGAGCTGGATTTAAAAATTGGGGTAAGTGGTCTGCTAATCATATATATCATTTATTCGCTTCCAGTGAGTCTTTGTTTGTTAATATTACACGCAAACCTCTTGCATTAAAATGCATTATAACAACGACCAACAACACCAACCTTGTTACAGTTAGATTTCTACACATCAGCATATTCTTACTTATTACATTCCAGGTTGCTTTTTCTCGTCTGATGACTCGATCGTTTCTCGACATGGCAAAGGCGAAGTTTCGTCTACGCGATCAAAAGGTGGTCAGCTATGGGCCATGCCAGACCCCTACACTTTGGTTTTGCGTTCAACGACACAAGGAAATACAGCAATTTAGACCCAAGGAATATCATATGGTGTCCGTTATTGTGAACTTAAGTGTGAGCAATGTTTAGACATATTTTAGAGACCTTAAAATTTCTAATTTTCCACCTTTAAATAAAAATTTTTAAGTGATTTTGTTCGATAAGTTCAAGTGCTTTTCCTCTCTTTACTTTCTGAAAGATGTTCGCATACAACTTCACCCATGCATATCAATCAACATATCGTTGCAAATTATTTTCGCAAATTTTCTGAGAAAAGAGATTTTATGGCACCGCAAACTTTAAATAATTGTGTGTTCCGAAATGATGCTAAAGGGATTCAAATATTCTTGTTATTATCACTCAAATATGCTTTGTAGTCTTGGTATTGGTAGTTTCATTCTTTTCATGAAAATTTTAGTCTCAGTGTTAAAGGCCATGTCACCTGTTGGGAATGAAGTCTAAAAACAGTTAAACTGCTATATTTTTTGAATTAATGTTTAGGGTCAAAATTTGAAGTTTGATTATTCAACTGATTCGTTATCGAGCGAGGAGGAAGTAAATGAATTAGAAACCGCGGTGCGAGGAACAACACATGCTACGATCAACCAACTAATCGAGGTAACCAAAGTGGTATCCAAGCCATTGGGTTTGAACACTGTAACGTTATTGAAAGCTTGCTCGAAAGGTCTGGGTCTATCACCAACGCAAGCTATGAACATCGCCGAGCATTTGTACACGTCAGGTTACATCTCATATCCGCGCACCGAAACCACAAAATACCCGCCATCTTTTGATCTGATTGCCGCTCTAGAGGAACAGGCATCTCACCCGAACTGTAAGTTTGTCATCAGTTTTTAAAGCCATGTAAGCAATGTTCAGAACCTAAAGTGTCGTAGACTGTTTTGAGGTTGCATTATTGGACCCAAAAAATTAAAATTGTTTTTAACATGTTCTATATTGTATATAAATAAATCACTAGCCTTTACATTTTATATTTTTATGCTAACATCCCCATTTTTACGTCTTCTTTTACTTTCCAACCCCTTTCTTTTCTTCTTTTTTCTAAGTAACAGAACCCATGAGAGAACAGAAATATTGTATATATATATTGTAATTATTGTACTTATTTTTGAATGGTTATCCTGTATAAATATTTGTATAAATTAATAAACAAAATGTAGTGGGTTAGCCAGTTCTTTTCCAGATTTACTCTCGTGTAGCTATTTACTGTAGAGTCATTGTAGAGTCGTTAACAGGACAAATGTGTTTCACACTCTTCAAAACCATATATAACTTAATCAGTATATTTAACCCCTGGTTTGACATTTTATCCCGTAATCAGTTAGTGTTTGGAGGTTTTGTTCACTGTGGCGCCCCATTTGAGAGTGCCATTAATCGTTAATTAAA
This sequence comes from Candelabrum cocksii, assembly GCA_963930725.1. Taxonomy (NCBI): domain Eukaryota; kingdom Metazoa; phylum Cnidaria; class Hydrozoa; order Anthoathecata; family Candelabridae; genus Candelabrum; species Candelabrum cocksii. The sequence continues at coordinate 2,715,867 of OZ005673.1, read as the reverse complement.
ACACCTCGAAATCAAAAGGTCATACATTTAGATTTGAGTTATTTCATACAAATTAATCGTTAATTGCACCCATTACATACACTAATATCTTAATAATTAGACTCTACTTCCAGGGGGTCGTATTGTTTCTTATATCCTGCAACAAGGCCAGCTCAGTCCTCCGCAGAAAGGCTTCGATGTGAGATTAATTTTCATGTATCAAGCTTATACACATATGGGAAATATGAGAGAAATGACTTTCAAAATCAATTTGTTTTTGCGAATACAATCATAATTTTTAAAATATAATTAGCACATAATTATAATGATAAACAACATTTTATTTAAACATTTTATTTATTTTCAATATATTTTTAAATAATTTATTTTGAAAATAAATAAAATGTTGTTTATCATTATAATTTAATAATGGTGAATTTATTCATCTTATATTAATTAGACAACTAGTTGCACGTTCAAACCAGGTTGGCGATCACCCTCCGATCACTCCTATGCGATGCGCGTCGCGCGAGGAATTTAAAGCGAACGAGTGGAAAGTGTACGATTACATCACCCGCCATTTCATCGCTACTCTGCAACCAGACATGCAATACAACGAGATTACACTCAATGTCGACATTACAGGCTTCACTTTCAGTTACAAATGGCACGAGGTACGTTCTACAAATTTAAATGCAGCATCCAGGCGTTGTGTAACAAGAATTATGTTTAAAAGCAATCCGTAGCGAATTTAAGCATTGATACGATGTCCTATAGGTTCTAGCAAAATGGCTACGAAGATACTAGGGTTGTACAATCTTTTAACCCATTCAGTTTGTGTTAACCCCTAAATTGAAGAGTAACCGTCAAGATTTTCAAAAATAAATATTTGCTATAACAATCTCTTAGTCAATATAACACATAAGTAATACTATGTCCCAGAAACATTTGTTGAGTGTCTGTGTTTCTTCAACTTCAGATTGTAAACAAAGGTTTTATGTTCGCGATGACTTGGCGCTTGAAAGCGCTGGAGCTGAACGAATCGAATCACTCGCAGGCTTGCACGCTACGCGAAGGACGCGCGCTTCCTGTAGTTGATTTCGTGAGGAGGCGGGAGTACACAAAACACCCGGATTATCTACACGAGAGCGAGCTAATAGCGCTGATGGATGAGCACGGGATAGGCACCGATGCCTCGATACCGACGCACATTAAGAACGTGCAAGAGAGGCACTACGTGGACGTCTGCGGTCCGGGGGTAGAAGGACAAAAGGGGGCCATCATCCCACAGAGGCGGTATTTCGGGAAGAACAACCGCCAATCACATTCCGCTCCACCACCGCCACCATTGTCTAGACACATGGCGCCACGCAATTTCGGTCTGGCGTTTCTTTCGTGTTTCGAGGAGATCGACCGCGAGTTGTGCGAGCCGAGCATACGCGCCTACATGGAAGCGCAAGTGAGCAAGATCGCCACTGGTGAAACGGAGAAATGCGAGGTGGTTGATAGTAACTTGCGTTTGTTTAAAGAGAAGTTCTTGTTCTTCGAAGCTAACTTGCACAGGGTGAGCCGGTTTTTCGGGCCCAAAGGAATGGTTGCAAACAGGGGCGAGGGCAGAGAGGGTTTTCAGAACGGCCATTTTCGTGGAAGAGGCAATGAGCAAGCATACCCTCCGGCGTACAGGGGTGGCGGAGGACGGAGAGGCGCTCATGAAGGGTCAAGCAATCAACGTTACGTGGGGCGCGGAAGAGTCTTTCGTGGACATTTCTCTGGTAACAAGAGGCCACACCAGCAGCATCAATACGATGTAAAACGATTCTATCAATGAATATTATTTTGAGTTTTTTTTATGAATGCGAAATAATAATATATTTATTCAGTTATTTTAAAAAGTTCATATTTATACTTCCTTCGTAATTGTTGAGTGTTAATCTTCTCCTATTGTCTTTTCCTGTTTTGCATTTCCCAGCAGAAACAATGTTTACATGTTGCCGTTGCACCAAGCTAAACCGTTCATTTTACAGACCCGTCTATCGCAATTTTGCGGAGCGTGCACATAGCCATGCTGATACGATGTCAGGAAGGATGAGGGCCGTGTGGAACGGTCCCAACTTCAAGTATTGGTTCCTTGGCACTTCGTTCTTCGTTTCGTGGATGTCTTATTACGGTATGAAAACCTACAAAAAATCTCGCATTTGCGTCCGGATTGCTCCACTATTGCCCAGTCATTACTTAGTGTCGAGAGTTGGTGAACTGCAAAGGTTAAAAGAGTTATTAAAAGAATCTTGGTTCGGCGCGCCGAAGGTTAAAACTCTTCTCGTTTTGGGACCTCCGGGTAGTGGAAAATCCGTTTTAGTTCAAGATTTCGTCGACGGTTTGTTAGCGGCGGACGGGAAATTCTCTCTACCCAAATCCAAGGTTTCCGTTTTCCTCCAATCAGATTGCGAGGAGAGTTTCTTGAATTCACTCAAAGCGCTGGCTGCCAAACTGAAAGTGAAACCTGCTGACGTAAGCAGCATGGCGGCCGAACGATTGGACACTTCGTTTTCTTTGGCCGATTTTAAATCGCAATGCGACGTATTGTTCGCGTGCATACAAGAAAGCCTGGAGAAGCACCGCGGATGGGTGATCGTGTTTGATAACATGCAATCGAGCACACCCGCGTCCGTTACTGAGCTGCTTGATGATTGGTTCGTTCGGAGGTCTGGTGACTGGAGTAAAGGCACAGTGGTGTTTGTGTGCGATGCCGCGCATGCGCACACGCTGAAGATCCGGGATCCGCAGAAAATCCACAAAATGCAAACTGGGTGAGTGTGTGAAAGATGTTATGTAAAGTTGTTATGGAGAAAAAGGATTCCTAACCACATTGTGAAATGGAATAAATATTTATTTGGGGTACAATATATTCATCTTGCTTCGGAATATCTCGTAATACAGTATACTCATGATAAGTGGGACAGTCAGGGGACCGACGAATTCTGTCCCACTTATCGGGGGTCCCACTTATCGGGAGTATACTGTATAAGTAAGAAAGCATTATCAATTCCATATGTATGATGCAAGAAATTAAAAGTTTGTTTCATTTGTTTACCTCCTATATTTTTGCAATAGGCTTTCTATCGACGAAGCATACCAGTTGCTCTGTCACGTGACCGGCCTCGATAAGTCAACCGAAATCTCTGAGGGTTTGACAAAAACGATCGATGCGGTTCAAGGCAACCCGTTAGCCGTGCTATGCGTTGGTATTCTGCTACGGGAGAGACTTGCGTTGAAAGAAGTTGAAAGTATAGACGGCGCGTGCGAAGAGTTGATATCAAGTTTGAAGCATTGGACCGCAAAGATAAAATTCGACAGTGAATTGATGCGCGAGTTTTACAATACCAACTCCGGGGAGAGTTTGCTCACCATAGAGACAGTGGTTGCCATGACGATAAAAGTTTTACTGAAAAAGAACTCGTATTTGAATCACGGCATCGATCTGATGGCTTGCATGAAGCCAGGCGCAGTGCTGCCGCAATCCGTGTTGAACCGGCACCTTTCCAATGGTTTCTACCAGCTTCCCTTGCTCACAAAAGCTTCTTACGGCCTCACTGATGTATTCAACAGACAAAAAGCCGCCTTGGACGAAAAAGTCGCGCAGGCCGATCAACTAGAGGTTAAAGGGAAGGCGTGGTCAAACAAAAACCTGGCGGAGTATTTGAGGCGGGTTAAAGAATTTTTCATGACCGGTGTGAACACGGTGAAACAGATTTACGAGATAGTTTACGGTGAATTGCCAGTCTTACCAGAGAAGGACGATGGGTTGGATATGTTCCGCTCGTGCGAATTAATCCTGCAGTCCACCATTGAACCAGGGGGTAAGCGGTTGCTTTTAGTAGGAATTGTAAAAGCGTTGTTTATTGGTTTTTAAACGTTACATAAATGTTATTGTTACAGTGGACTCTCGATAACTCGAACACCCACGGGGGAATCAGAAATCGTTCGAGTTAAGGAGAGTTCGAGTAATAGAGAGTTAGTTTTTATGAGAGTTTATTAGGAAATTTCCACCGTGGAAATTGTTCGAGTTAAGGAGAGATTCGAGTTATAGAGGTTCGAGTTATAGAGAGTCCACTGTACTAACAACAACCGTGTTTTAATTTTTTTATTCAGGTGGGAAGGGCGTTTCCTTGCACCCTCTCGTGTATAATGCCGCCCGGCAACATTTCCTTGCCTCCACCGTCTATCAGATGGAATCCAAACACGTGGCTGACCATGAAGCCATCTACAACAACAAACCGTGGTACAGAAAGTTAAGCGGTTTCAGTGAACAAGCTTCCCTTTGTCAACATCGCACCAGCGCTGGAGAGCTTAAACACTCTTCCCCTGGGGGCCCCGTCAGCAGATACAACTTTGGTGTGGACGTGACTGAGTTGTATCGAGAGGATTGGCTGCCGTTGGAGGGTTACTGGAACGTTGGCGTACAAGATCTTGCGCGTTATTTACAGGGTCATATATCACGCTCGATGAAGACTTTAGAGGAGGAAATGCAAGTTTGTAAGCAGGATGCCGGAGGGAAGGCATCGAAGAAACTGTTGCTGGCACACCTGAAGTATATCCTACAAAACCATTCGCTGGAATTTCTTGGTGAGCGATGTTACAGTGAAGCGTTGAGAACTGTTGCTGGTTATGAAGCAATGATTAACAACGATCTTGACAGCAGTGAACAGATGTTGAAACGCGCGCTCGCGTTAGACTCGCAAGACACACTGAGCGTCGCGAAAACATTGCACGAAATCGCTAAAATCCATCATTTGCGCGAGAATTACGCGGAAGCGCGAAAAACGTTGGAAGAAGCTAGCGAGATATACGAGTCTCACCGACGAAAGTGTGGCGAGTATCAACGTCCGTTGGAGTTCGGTAAACTGCTCGGGTTGTTGGGTGTGATTTACGGTGCGTTGGACATGCGATTGGAGTCGAAGCAGACTATAGAAAGATCGCTCATGTTATTTCAAGCGGCGCCGCCTGATCTACAAGACGAAGCGAAAAGTAAACAATACGGTGCGGAGTTCGCCTCTTCGCTCACAGATCTGGGCCACGCTTACGTGTCCATGGGTTTGCCCCTGTATGGGAAGAAGGTTCTCGATCTGGCTCTTGCCGCTCACAAGAATATCCATGGAAGCGAAGAACACCCTGAAGTGGTGCGCACGATGACGGTACTAGGTGTGGCCCACTTAATGCAAGGACACAACGAAGAAAGCAGAAAGTTGCGTCATGAGGCAGGGAAACTGCAAGCCTCTATTCGAGCGCTTCCCATGTATTGACTTGAGGTTTTCAATGATAATTTCCGTGAAAAGCCACTTCATTTTCGTATACCTGTTGTTATAAAATTTTATATCCGGAATTTGTGCTGATTATCGCTAAAGAATTAAAAATGATTTTACTTTTATTGTGTTCTAAATGCCATTACATGATCTCCCTTGCTCTGTTATATTATCCGTTGACTAACAACTTAGTTGGTCAACCGTACAATGCTCTGCCAGACAAAAAGACAACCTCGTACGGCTGAAGCATTCCTCTTTGTGTTCCCTGCTCGAATATAGTTTTAAACGGCCTATTGATATATATACTGGACGTTGACAGATATTATCTTTCAATATATATATATTTAGTATTCAAACGGCATTTTAGTATGCATTAATATGCTCCAGTTTTATATGACTGATGTTCGCAAGTGTGACCGCGGCTCAATTCCTGAAGGTCTTGTCACCACGCGGTATTATTAATTACCTTAAGGTAAGAAATTTTCCTGAAACTTAATGCAAATGCCTTATCCGCGAAACTTAATGAAAATGCCTTATCCGCGAAATTCAATTTTTCTCTCGTTTTTTTAGTGTCACTTAACATGCAATTAAAAATATAAAAAAATACAGTACTAAATATTCCCCTAACCTCTGCCCACCGCGAAATTCAGATATATTACCTCAAAATTCGCGGTTTTAGACCTGTCTATTGCGAAAATTTCTTCTCTTAAGGTATATAAGAATCAAAACACTTGATTTGATAAGAATCTGAAATAGCCGGAATGTGGGCATTCTTATGTATATTACGAACACATTTAGCCATGACTCAGCTATTCTCTATGTTACAAATGAAACAAGCACGTGCATATGAAAGGTTGATGACGGAAACAAATTCCTGCATGAAAATTCTAAAAATCGTTTTACAAACAACTTTAACGAGACCATATGAACTTCGGCAGAGATGGTGACCAACGATCAATTATAACGGTTTTCTAATTATTTTGCAAATGAAAGAGTCTGTATAATGTTATTATAATCGTCAACAATGCAATATTGAAATATACACTTGGAAATGTTTTTCTGGTACAAAGTGAAACTTTCTTTTAAGGCGTGCATTGCAAAATTGGCTTTCAACCAATGATAACTCTTTCACACTAATACTCGACCGGCAGGGCCTAATTCGCCCTTCATATCGCCACCTGCAGCAAAATAAAATGAAAGAATATAAGCTTATATATATAATTCTGCATCAGTTGACGCCCAGTGCCTATCACGGACATATGGTACGGAGTTTCAACCAACATTATTTTTTACGTTCAAAGTTTGAGAGAAAGTCGCAATCTTAAAATCTCCGCTATATTTTACAGGGCACCTGTAATTTGGAACAACTTTAAAAATGATGAAATGAATAAGAATGTGAAAAATTGAAAAAGCGTAATAGCAAACAATAACAAAAAAGACTCGCCACTACACGGCCACTTCCAATTTTTCACATCGTCACACATTCTTTAAGTCAGAATCCTAAACTTCTCCTTTTTACAAGTAAATTTGCGGTATACTTTAACCGTAGAAACTTTCGCGAGGAAAAAAAATCGCGAAATTTCGCGAATGAAGAAAATCAAAAGATTTCGCGAGAGCTAAAAGCCGTAAACAAATTTTCAAACTTTATTATCTTTTTTTTATTTCAAATACGGATTACATTACGTACCTTGTTCCAAAAGCGTTCATTGGAAATTCTTTAAATTTTAATGGATTAAGTTTCGCGAACGAAGAAGTTCACGAAATTTCGCGAGATAAACTTTCGCGAAAATGACAAAAATTCGCGAAATCGCGAAAGTTTCTACGATTAAAGTAAACATTTCCGTTGTATTAACTTAGTCCCCTTTTAGATTTGGCGGACGAAATGTTTATTCTGCACGAGTTTAGTCAGAAACAAAACATGTTTACATTGCAAACAGCCCTCAGCTATTATTATCATAATGAACCCGTCCTACGGACGTTAACAATAATATGATAATTGAGGAATTCTGTATGTATGTATGTTACCAATCTCCTTCCAAAAAAGTCTATATATGGGTAGTCATGTACATATAGATAAATTAATTATACATTTAAATTGAGAAAGAATTTGTTTGGAAAACAAAGTTAGCCATAAAATATTTAATTATTACATATTATAAATTTTAAACCTACGCAATCGATAAGTGACATCACATCTAATTAAATAATTTTAAATAAATAATTAAATAAAAACGTAAAAAAATTCTTTGGCTAAAAACCATCCCAGGGGCATCACAATCATACCCTGAAAATTTGGTTCCAATCGGCAGACAACAAACAAACTCAGGTTTTCCCTCCATTATAGTAGGATGATATTCAGACGGGGGTTGGCAATTAGCGCAGAAATATAATCTCTCCAGAAACATAAGGACTGTTTGAATAAAAAAAGCCGCTAACATTGTGATAATAGCAGACTGCGTATTCAGAGTGGCTGAATAGAAAGAAACTTTAAATCACTCATCACCTATGTAATCAAACAAATTTACACATATTCATGCAAACATTATCGCAAAAGAACAGTTTTAGATAAGAATTAAAGAACCATTGGAATGTTACCGGCTATCACACTAGAATCGTTCAAATAGGAGCAAAGCAATGTTCTTTTTACAGGGCAGTCTCAGTGTAATTTCTTTGGTTTAAATCCATCCCTGACTATTTTTTGGGGTTTGCAGTATTACTTACTAACTTGTAATACTGTTATATAATGCAGAAGAAGTTAATGTTCCAATTTTGAAATTTGGTCACATGTTTTTTGCGGTGTACAGTCAAAACGGCCCCGTTTTTCTATGACCATAACGGCCTCGTTTTTCTATGACCAAAACGGCCTCACTTTCTGCATATAGCCTCATTCAAAAAAATCTCAGAAAACGGAATAAATTATAAATGCATTCATCCGCAACGGAGATGATCTGAAGAAGGTGCCACTTCTCTACGTGTTGATGTCGGGGAAACGGAAGGACTACAAAAAATCCTGAAAGCCTTCAAACGCCTGACCTAAAATTCGTGCTGGATTTCGAGCGCGCTGCATGGAAAGCGATACAGCTCGTCTTCCCAAATGCGAGCATTCAAGGATGTTCCTTTCACTGTGTATTTGGAGGAAAATCCAAGCAATCGGTTTGGCACCGGCGTACAGGAATGACGATGGGGACGCATAAGCTATGCCGCAAGTTACTTGCCCTTCCATATCTCCCCCTAGAGCATATACGGCCAGTCTTCAAAGATGTTTCTTCCCGCGCTTCAACTAAGCTCCTTCGCCAGTTGTTCGACTACGTGAGGCGGACATAGATCGAGAGTTCTTTGTGGAATCCGGCGACATGGAGCGTCTTCATGCAGCCCGTCCGTACGAACAATGATGTCGAGGGCTGGCACGGAGCCCTAAACCGACACGCCACAAGGGGAAACATCACGTTCTGCCTTCTTTTTAGATTGTTGAAGAAACAAGCTGATCTTGTTGATATACAGGTGCGATTGGTGTCTGACAAAAAGTTGAAGAGGAGGCAAAGAAAGAAGTACCGCAAAATTCAGGGACAATTGCATGGACTTTGGTCCGCCTACATCGATGGTAGAAAATCAGCGCGTGATCTGTTACGCAAGTGTGCGCATCTCGTTGCACCTAACATCGACGTCAGGGAATAGAATAGAATAAATTATATTTGTATAATTTGTCTAAAGCAGAAAATACTTGTCTTATAATATCGAGAGCGAAAAACCTCCAGCCTATTAGTCATTAAAAACGTCATAGAAAAACGGGGCCGTTATGGTCATAAAAAAAACGGGGCCGTTTTGGTCATAGAAAAACGCGGCCGTTTTGGCAAGGAGCCATTTTGACTGGAATCCTTTTTTGCACAAAAAAAAGAAGAACAGTCACGCTACAAAGAATTGAAATTTATTAAGTATGCAGTTAACAAAGATGGATGCCATTCCCTTTGCCATGTGCCCCTGAACAAGACAGAGATATATGTTATTAACATTTATATATATATATATATATATATTAAAGTGGATTTATACGAAATAGCATGGGAGGGTGGTATACCTTATTTGTACTAATTTTCGCGCAACGGGCCTTACATGAATTTCGGGTGAAAATACGAATTAGGAGAGAGAAATCGGAATTTTTGAAAAATTGATAAAAATCTTTAGTCTCATCGTTCATGTAGTTTTCGCTTATGTAATAACAGTAAATGTGTTACCATTGTGAACTTTTTTCCCTACACGCAAAACACTTTCGTTTTCTTACCCAGTCTGTGAATGTGGCTAATATGGAGTCGTTTAGCAAGTTTGAACGAGAAATTAAGACGCAGTTCATCAAACCATAATCAAAAGAAAATACGATCAAACTTCATACAAAAGACGTGTATTTACAAAAACTCAAAACATTCGAACAGAAATTCGAATTTTGAAAAAAAAACATTCGAAAGTGTTAACGGTTAGCTTACACTCCAAAAATTCGAATTACAGAGAGCATTTTGCCGAGGGGCCTGAAAAAGTTTTCGAATTATAGAGGTTTTCGAATTACAGAGATTCGAATAATGGAAAGTAAATGATAAGAGTTTCTTAAGGAAAATTGACGGTGACTTAGAATTCGTTCGAATTATAGAAAGTTCGAATAATAAAAATTCGAATTAGAGTGAGTCGACTGTATATATATATATATATAAAATCAAAATTTTAATTTTCGCGCATACCACCTTTGCACGTAATAACTGTACTAATTTTCGCGCGAATGCGAGTTTGTACAAATAAGGTAGTTCTTTCAGTTTTATGATCGTTTAAATAATATTTGTTATTCGGCATTCTTCATTTACAACATTTTAGAATCACGTGATTTGGATTTGTCTTCTTTAAAGGGAAGGGGAAAATGCACTTACGTTGGACGCTTTGTAAAAATGACGCGTAAGTTGCACTGCCAGTAACTGCTCCTTGTTCACAGGGATTGGTACGCACGGTCCGAACGTGGAAACCAACTCCTTGGTTATTTGAAGGGCCGTACACGTCAATTTCAACAACATGACAAGACAAACTAAAAAAACAACAAAAATTGTTTAACGATCGATGAAAATGTAGGGTATTTGCTTGTTTGAGCACGTTTAATCCAAATCTTCCCCTTCTGCTTCCGAGAGTAAAGAAAATACTTAATAATTTTGATCATTCAATGAAGAAGAAGATAGATAAATGAAAAGTACATTAACTTTAAACTTTCAATATGAAAAAGTTTGATTTAAAATGCCGTAAGCGTAATCTAATCGCAGAAATGAAAATCGAAGAGTGAAAATGGACAAAAATTTGTTATTTAAAATATCGAAAAAGGGAAGAGACATAGTGATTAAAAACGTTCAAATGAAATGAGATACCTTCTATCTGCCACCAAACAGCCCTGCACCTTATCAAAACCCAGGTTTGCAGCTGCGATGGCTGCACATGCCATCGTGTTTACATTGGATGGAGCTTGAGGGCAAAGTCCACGCACAGGGCCTATAAAAGAAAACATTGTTGAAAGTTGACGTCATCATAACCAGTTGTTGATCTCACCATAAAACAGTTTAAAATTAAAAAATTGTTTTTATACGTTTTGACTGCTTTTTTGTCAGGTTCTAACCAAACTTCTTCTAGACTCGCTAGGGATGAAACTTAGCATACATGGATGTGACTGGGAGTGCCCTAAGGAGTACAGATTTTGAAAAAGGGAATCATAAAGTTTTTACGATGCAATTTCATTCTAGTTTTTGACAATTTCGGAAGGGATGACCTTTACTGGAGTGTTAATAAGGTTTTAATATTATAATTTGCGTGGTAAGACATTTATGATTACACTAAATTAAAATATAATTTATACATATTATAGATGTCATGTATTTCTCAAGACTTCGTCAATTATCTTCAAAATGATCAAATGTCAAATGTACAAGACAAATGAAAAAGACCTCATAATAACATACGACATTAGTGTTGATATGAATAAAGTTTACCATCGTAAAGAACAACTGCTTCATCTCCAACTGTCGCATTTCTTTCAGCAAGTTCACCAAGCAGTTTAAGAGAAGACGGGTGCTTTTTCATTGTCACTTTCAACGCCTGACAGTTAATCGAAACACCTTGAGTTATTATACAGCAACATAACCTAAGCATTTTCAAGAGGTAAAAAAAACAGCTATTGATTTTTTCAGCGTTTTATTTTCAATTTGAATTGTGAAAAGCAAAGCTTACACCACTTATTTTATCCAATGGAAAACTCAACAGAGTTCATCAAACAAATAAATAGTATTTTCGATTCAGTATGTATCTACTTGCATCTTTTGATCTATCTGTGAAATATTTTCCTAATAGTACCTATCTATAACATAATTACATATGTTTTCAATCGCAAAATTTGTTTTAATCAATAACGTTTCAAAATGTTATATGCATAATCAATGTATATATGGAAATATTTTACAGAATTAAAAGTTAGCAGATGTTGGACATCTCAGTCAACGATAACTAAAATGGGGAGTTGTTTTTTTTATCATGGTCAACTGCAATAGAGTTACTACTGAACAGATAAGACTTAAAAATGTTCAACAATAATTCAATTAAAATTAACTAACAAAAAATAGATTCAAGGATAGAAGTATGATTTTTATGGGACCTGCCTTTAATGAACATTGATTGGCCATTTTTAGTATGTCCTCTCCACCCCAGAATGCACCAGCTGGAACATACAACCCATGCTGGCAAACCTTCAGTCTTTCACACAGTTTGTTTTCTATTTTTAGGTCGGCTAAAGCAGTTGGTGAACCAATCTAAAAACACTAAAAATAACTTTTGTGCTAACTGTGAAGTCCATTCAAATGTTTCAACAATTTCCTATTTCATGTATAACTAGCAGAAGTAACCATGGTGTTGCCCGGGGAAATGAATGTTTTCTAAGTAAGATAAGCCAATGTACAAAATTTTGAAAATAAGAAAGAAAATTTTTCAGACAAATTTAAAGACCTTTTTTTCATTCAAGGGACTTGCAAAAACTCTTAAACTCCGTATTTTTTGTATTTGAAAATGTGAGGGGAACGTAGATCCGTTCCTTCAATTACGTAACTTCTATGTCTTTGTCAAAAAAGCAATGTTGTTTTCAAACTTAACCACTATAAACCCAAAATTTATATCTACTTTCAAGTAAACACTGCCCTCACTTCTGGACTTTCTGCATCATCAAATGCAGTGTTTATTAGAAAACATACTAATTTTCTACAGTTATGAGACTAAAAATACACAACATCTTCAAAAGAACCTTGGTTGCTTTCTTTTAACAAATTCCTCAATAAATAATGAACAAGTGTTTTAAATCTCTTGTTGTATGTTAGATAAAAGCTGAAAACTTCTACTTCTGCTTCTACGCTCATTGCGGTTTTTCTAAATAAAAACTGCCCTTTCATTATCACCACTTCCCAAGTTGAAGTTGCGTATATTTGAGAAAATATGGTATTGCTATTGTTTAGTTTTATATTTTGTCAGCTGAAAGGCACCCTCCTCCTATTTATAAATGCGTATATACATTACCAGTCTAACCCGTGCCAGCATGGAAAATAGACGTTAAATGTATATATATATATAGAGAGAGAGGCATTAAAGTTACCATAAAGTCACATTTTTCCAAAAACATTTCACCATACTGGAGTGTAATCAATGGATGGGCAACTTCAACAATTAAATCTACATCCCTGCACAAAAGAGAAATAAATAATTTCAGATATTTTCAACATCGAAAATGTAGTATGTAAATATATATCTCATATTTCAGAAATATTTTCACATACCTATCAACAAAATCTTCCAATGTCTCAAGTTTTACACTAGCCGGCAAGTGTGAAATCTTTTCCACATTGCGATTCCAAACAAAGGCAACTTCTAAACCATTTTCAGTTGAATGGTTTTTAATTTCATCATATAAATACTGACCTGCAAAAAGACAATAAGACATGTAGGATAATTGATATATATATATGCCCTACAGATAAAGCTAAAACTTTTGAGGTCCATGGAATTTGTGAAGAATTTTAGATGTACACTTCAGCGATGTCCAATAACATGTGGAGGATAATTAAAAAAACCTACCTATGCGACCAAATCCTACAATGCCAATTTTCCTTTTCATTTTATTTATTAGAGATGTATTTTTTAAACTGTGGCATACAGTGCCAATTTATTTCATGTATATATATATAAACATGAAAAAGACAAGAGAAAAATCTATCATCAGTAAAATCATAAAATCACTCAGTAAAATTTACCAATAGAGCATTTGTGAAGTGAGTATTATATAATACAGTAGCACATGAACAACCAACTTGGATAGTTTCTACTAGGCACGGATAGCATGAATCAATTCCAAGACCCAGCCAGTCTTTCATTTTTTATAACTGGATTCTTTTAAAATATTTTGTATATAGCTATGCTTTTAACAATAACAAAAACTAACAATTTTGGTGCAAAACTTTAAAAATATAACTAATTCAGCATGCTTTCAGAATAACGGAGCGAGCAATCAGACTAAAAAATTAAATATCAATATAGTTCTGACTAACAAGTATTTCTTGTTAATCGGTAACCATGAACAAATGAAATGGCAGGAATATTTCTTTTTAGAATGCAACGTGATCAAAGATTGTTTCCTTGAAGCTAAATATTACTGTTTAAAGTTTTAGTTAATTTTATTAAAAATGTCGCGGTTTTACAGAGCTGGAAGTTCAGAAAGTGACTCAGACGAAAGCGAAGAAGAAGAGATACAAAGACCAAAGTTATCTGCTCCAGCAAGGTTGTCTTTCTGTTAAAAATCGTTGCTGAATTCTTCAAATTTCAATTTTTTCCCCTAATGATTTTAGCCGAAATATTTCTCTCTACTAGTGGAATCACGTTTTATTGAAAGCATATTACACTGGTAAGAACTAGAATTACAGACTAATCAGTGCGACTGATTAAACACAGTGATGTGTCATTCATCACTACCTAGTTTAATTTTTGTGACATTGATCTTCCCAATCTTTGGTCTTTGTTAAGTAAGTCGCCACTTGACAATGGTTTGTCTGAATTAAATGTGCTGTTTTAGGTCTTTCTTTTTCTGAAAAATTTTGAGTGGAAGATAATGGTTAGATAGTTTAAGCTTAAATTCTCTCCAATTGTTAAAGATTTTCTCTTTTAAATTGAACCAGAACACAAAATCTTTACTGCCTAAAGCTGCGATAACAGACAAAAAGTTGATTGTTGAAAGCCTTTTAGTTGATGATAGTCAATGAACACAATGATGTTCTTTATGTGTAACACCATAACTCAGGTTGTTAGTTTATAACACTAATCCAGATTACAAAATCGCTGTAGCCACTTGCATGGTTGAGGCACTGATTATTGCCACTTGTTTCTGTTTTACGTCTTTTTATAAGAAATATATTTTTTGTCAAAGGTTTAATTTTGTTATGAAATAGAAGAAAGCAAGAATTTTGTGAAAACTTGGAGAATTGTTTTTACCTGCAAAGCTGAAAGTTCTTGTATTACAGGGTGTTAGCCAGCCTTGTGGCATCGCGATAAACGCGGTATTCCCAATTACCTACGAACTCAAAATTCCCAATTCCAAGCAAATAAAAGCGACATAAACAAAATCATAAAAATTAAAAAAATGTAAAAAATTTTATGTTTTCCGTTTTCTTTGAAAATTGGTAGGTTTACTAATTAAAGGATGCTGATTTCAAATCAAGTACCAGAATTGGGATATATTTATATTTTCACCCCTAATACCTTATTTGGGCAAATTTGGGCCCAAAAGTTTAAAATATTCCATTTGCTTTGAAAATTGGTAGGTTTACTAATTAAAGGATGCTGATTTCAAATCAAGTACCAGAATTAGAATATTTTCACCCCTAATACCGCATTTGGGCAAATTTGGGCCTAAAGTTTAAAGTATTCTGTGGTGAAATGGTACTGCGCATGCGTGTGCGATATCTGACAATGATGTGAAAATTAATTTGAACTTTTCGTCAATGAAATATTATGTTGATATTTTATGTAAAATATTAAGTGAATAATTTCGACCAGTAGTTTGGCACTAGATTACTCATTTTGGCTTGGATCCATGATAATTCCATAAAGAAAAAAATTTAGTAGCAAAGGCAAATAACTTCCGTAATTTTTACCATTAAAACTTCGTGAATTTTTACCTGAAAGAAGAAGCCATCCTCAGCATGATATAAGAAGTCCAAATTCTAATTCGTAATAATTACGGTGTTATTGTCCCATACTTATGTATGGCCACTTTTTACCTATAACTGTCACAACCGCCAACCCCGTACTCTAAATCCGAAAACTAATGGCACTTTTGAGGTCTTCTATATGTAGCTAAAAGTTATATAAAAAATCGACTTGATATTGTTAAAAATGTTAGAATATTTTTTACTTATGCTGTCCTAACCCCAAAAATAAAAATTATTTTTAAAATGTCTTTACAGTCCCACACCACTACAGTTTTTTTTTCTGAGGAAAACATAACCAGTAATAATAAAATACGCTACAAAAATGTTTTTATTTTTATTTTAAGGTAAGAATTGTATCAATTATTCTGAATTCGTCTGTTATAGCCAATCTAGAGCACTTTTAAGTCAAAAGATGGGGGCTTGGAAAGGCCAAGGTTATGGAGGAAATTCCCAATGTGGAGAAAACGCTGTAAGAAATTCAGACCTGGCTAACACCCTGTATTATTAAGGCAATCAAATTTAATTTAAAACAAAAAGTTGTTGGTTATTCCTTGTTCTCCCTCAAGCACATTTACAAAACCACATTTCCCACGCAACAAACGTATTTAGTAGGAAAAGTTAACAATCAGCTTGGTAAATTGATGACCAAATAATAACCTGACAACATACACCCACAACATTTGAGGCTTGTCATTTTCTCAGCATTTTAGAGGTTCATTTTCTTATATGTAACAATTTTTTTTTATAAAAAATCATTAAGATTAAAAAAAAACCTTTTCTATATGTTAACAGTCGTGAATCACAGGTGCTATTGTGGACAAAGGATTTCTGACTTTTCTCAGACACTAACGAACTTGCTTTTTACCAAAACCCTCATAACTTGTGGCTGCTATATTCATTTTTTCATTAAACAATGGTAGTAGGTTGTTGTGGTCAGAGTTACCGATTTTGCTCATTACTCTTTTTTAGTTATGTCCTACAATACAAGAATTTAGATGAATTATTATGGATTAATTCTCTGCTATGATCATAAATAAATCATTCATTGTCTACGAGGATGGAAAGTTTTTCTTTTTTATTTCAGAGTATATCAGTTCAGTGATGACGAAGAAGATACAAAACGAGTTGTCAGAAGTGCAAAGGACAAAAGGTTTTCATATATACTTAAATGTTGTCTACAAAAAAACTGACCATGACCAATTCTTTTTGTCATGATTTTTGCTGTAAATTTACGGTTGAATTGATTGTCGAATAATATAAAGAAAATTAATATTTATAATTTTAGATTTGAAATTTTACAAACTGCTCTGAAAAACATGCGAAACAGCATGAAGATCAATGACATTGCTAAGGTACAAACTGGTAAGCATGTCCAGGATATATTTCCGTCTTACATGGGGCTCGCTGTGTTTATTTTCTGAATTTTTGTTTGCTCAATTGCACGTTAGATATAAATATAACATATGTATTTTAGTGTATATTTTAACAAACCAAATATTCTCATCTGTATTTTGATTTGATTTGCTATTTGCCAGAGAAATTATTTTGTTGCCTTAGAATACGAGAATTTAACGCGTGGTTACGACAAAGCCAAGCAAGTCATCCAAAAAGAAGGAATTCCGAATTTTTACATTAAAGGTTTAGGTGACCTTGAAGATTATATACAGACGGTAAAAAACAATTTCTGTGATCATTTACGCAGCATTAATTGGAAAAGATATAATTTCATTGTTTTAAATTATTTTTATATTATAAATAGCAAAGACTTTGATTTTCATGCTTTTGTATACAAACAGTTTTTGGATATGATAATTCATCCATTATTACGTCAGTAGGATAAATATGATTTTATCTTGCGTTTGCAATAATGGAAGAAAACGTAAATTGCCAGGAGTACATAAAATAGACTTCTTGTGTCTAATGTATGAATGCAATATAGACAAGTAAAGTATTACCTTATTTTAGTTTTTAATATAATAATACAATATCTCATATTGTGCCATTTTTTTCAGCAATGGGAAGATACTGATGGTAGAAAGAAACTCTCAAAACTAAATGCTAAGGTGACTAAATTTGTTGTTGTATTTTTTGTTGTTGTAGTTTTTGTTTTTAATTTCACAACTATTTTTTGAGAGTGTCAATTCCATCTTATCTCTGATTTCAAGTTTTCTTGAGGATGTCAATTCTGTTTAGGCGCTGGCATCTCTCAGACAAAAACTGAAGAAATACAATCGCGATTTTGAAGAAAAACTAACAGAATACAGAGAAGTAAGTTTAAGCTATAAAATATTTTTTCTTAGCTTTCATGGGATTTTGGGGTTGAAATGTGTTCTATACAATATAGTTGCATACTGTTTCGGGAGAGGCGTGTGATCACACTCGCACATCGCGGAATCCTGGAATGCCCAAGATGCATTTTACGTAAATTGAAGAAAAAAACAAATTCAAAGAAGAATGTCACGTTGACTAGACATGTTTTTATCACGTTATAAGCATATGCAAATTGTTTTGTTGCATTGGTTCAACTTAACAATGATGTTTAAATCTAATTGGTTAGAAAAAGATTTACGTCAAACATTGGCCTTTGTTGCACGCTTTTTGTACAGAATTAATACGTTATGCGTCATTATGACAGAGACAAACTGTTTATAAAAGTAATTTGGCTCTCCCATAAACTATCGTGAGAAAAAAAGAAATATAATAGGAACCTCGTAGAGCGAAAGTAAATAATGTGTTACTGTCATTAGTAAAAACGTGTTAAATTGCTACAATTCCGTTTACATGTGTAATATATTGTTTTTGCTGGAAACATTTGACTGTGTTTATTAATATTTAGCTGAACAGAGAAATTCTCATTTGATATTAAAATTTCGATCTTTATTTCTAATACAATTGTAAAATAAGAACGTGCACCTCGTTTGTGATTTTTCTTATATTCATAAAAAACTAATAAATACATTTATTGGTAAAACAACATTACTAAAAGTAGTTACTGCAGAAAAAATTTGGTTAAAAGTTCTTGTCTTTGTAAATAAGATCCTGGTTATCTTTCTTTATCTTTCAGTGAGTCTTTTGCGTCAACGAAGCTAACATCGTAACTGTACTTGCACGCAGATTAATATTTTTTTAGACCTTGCAATCTTTTGAGTCATGGAAATTACTGCACTTGCGTGACTTTGTCTTTGACAAAATTTAAACAACCAATAGCATCGCATGTAAACATGTCTGTCGGTTTTTTGAGAATCTTGTAATAATTGGTGACGTTAAGTTTCTTGGTTTCATTTTTTGCAAGCAAGTTTTTAATCAGAACTTTTATTTTCTTCAATTATTTGAATTTGGACGCGAGGATTTTGGCGCTCAATAACGTTTATTGTTTTGGATAACAATATCGACATACACATAAACAAGAGTACCAACAATAAATAGATATCCATTACAGTGGGGCAGATTTAAAAATTAGATTTTCAAATGAAAAAAAATCACGCACCTAAACTAAATAACGCACACGATTACCAACACGTGTGCCTAAATCTTCCGGTATGTAGTTGTTTGCTCTGTTATTTGGTGCTCTAACAATTGTCTGTTCACGGAAATCTTGGTATTGTTCTTTTTTTTTAAACAGAAATTGTTGTCCTTACATTTGTGTTATTGTTTCTATCAGGATCCAAGTAAATATGACGAATTAGAAGAAGACGATGAAGAAGAATCTGTTCGTTCATCAGGTTTTGATGCTTATGTCATAGTTATTTAAAGATTATTCATTATTTTGAAATTTAATTTATTTATTTTATTTATTGTTATCTTCTATCTTTGTTTCATTTGTTCATTAAGATTAACAGCAAATTGCAATGATTAAAATTGATCAAGTTAACAATTAAAATCTCTTGGTTTCTTTGAAAGCTATTGAGACGGGAGAGAATTTGCATGTTTAATGACAGAAACCTATTGTTTCAAGATGCAGTTCATCAAAGTGGTGATGATTTCCCAAAGAAAAAAAACGAAGTTCCAAAATCGGTATGTTTACTTCATTTAGTAATGGAGGAAATTGTTCATTTGTGAACAAATTTGTGTATTGATTGTTTGGGTGGCAATTACAATTTTAACAATACTTACTTACTGTACGGTTTCACGTCTTCTGTTCTCAGCTGCTGGGGTTCGACGAATATTTCAAATATTTCCATTAAGCATTTTTATCTTTTTACAGAATTTTATTTTTTAATTTAAATTTAAATTGCATATTTATATTTGTTGTTGGGCATACAACGCCTGGCATTAAACTCTTAATGTATATGGTAATAACTGACGTAAATTTTGTATGTTTTAGTCTCGTTTCGATGACGATGATAGTGATGATTTCTTCGGCAGTGATTCTGATGAGTCGGATTCGGATGACGAATTACCGGAGGGAGGTCGAAAACAATGGGGTGCCTGGATGTTTCTAAAAGATACCTCATCTAAAGAAGATAAAAAAGTTAGCAAACGACAAAAAAAGGAGCGTCCGAAGGAGAACAAGGCAGTACAGGACGACGGCTGGACAGAAGTGATGAAATCATCGGATAGAATCAAAATGTTGTTCCCTAAAGACACCGAGATCAACCATCAAGTTGTGTTAAAGAAGTTTCATGAGATATTGGCTGTCCGTGGAAAGAAGGGAACTGATCGTACAGAACAAGTTGATTTCTTTGTGCAGTTGAAAAGCGTGAGCGAAAAACATGACCTTGGTCCTGCTATGGGTTTGAAGTTACTGTTCAACATTGCCGATGCTATTGTAGATTCATCCTCGGGGAATTATGTGGCGTTGAAACCAGACATGTGGGCAAAGTACGGCTGTTTGCGTTGTTCTGCTAATATTCCATGAGATGAGTTTCAATTTCAATTTTAGGTTGTTGGAAACTGTCAAAGACATATACAACATGGTTGACGCATATCCAGATATCGAGTTTGTCCAACTTGCAGATGAAAATGTTGAGGTGTGTAATCACGCTTTAAGGAGCGATTAAGATGAAATAGAGTTTTTTTGTAGGATACAACAAGGCCATATCAAATTCAAGGAGATCCGATTACTCTGTTAGAAAGAGTGGACAGTGAGTTCACAAAGATTCTGCAGAATTGCGATGGCCATTCCACTGATTACATCCAGAAGTATATTTCCACTGCATTTTTTTATGTATTTCATTATGGTGCACTCTTCTGTTTGTGTGTGACATTTGAACAGTCAGGAGTAATTTTTGGTGACTTAATGACTTAATTTTTTCAGATTAAAAGATGAACATATCCTAGTTGCTCTTATCGATCAAGTCATTCGTCATCATGAGAAGCGCAAATCCCCTGCAGATGTTCTGAGTCGGATTTACCTGTGGAGAATAGAGCACACATACTACAAGTTGGACATGAAACAGCTGAAAGAAATTCAATCGCAAATCAAGTCAAATGAAGAGAAACGCGTCAACGAAGAGTTAGGAAAAGTTGCGGTTGTTGAAACCGGAAAGATGCCGGAAAGTGATGCTGTGGAAGAGGCAGCGATTGATGAGAAAGATTCAACGATGCTCGAAAGGATGTGCAAATACATCTATTCAAATGGATGCGATCGAATGCGGACACGCTCGATGTTGTGTCACATCTTCCATCACGCAAAACATAATCGTTGGTACGAAGCTCGTGATTTGATGCTCATATCTCATTTGCAAGAGACTATCCAGCACTCTGACATTCCAACCCAGGTATTTTTAACGAATCGTGGAATAGAATAAGAGATAATCTGCAATTTCAATATTTATGTTAACATTGTCCACTGTTACGTTCTACTAAATACTATTTATTTGTTTTTATATTTCAAGCAAAGCACTTTTCAAATTGATGTAAATATTTTATAAGAATTGTTCAGTTAAAAAACACTAATGAAAATGTTTATATGAGCAATAAAATCAAAACTTGTTTTCACTTCTTTTATAGATCTTGTATAATCGCACCATGGTGCAACTTGGTCTTTGTGCATTTCGTCATGGAATGATCCTTGATGCCCACAATGCATTGCAAGACATTCAGTCCACTGGACGTGCAAAAGAAATGCTTGCGCAGGGACTCATGAACTTGAAAAACATTGAACGAACGCCTGAACAGGAGAAGATTGAAAAACGAAGAATGGTATAATATTAACTTTTCAAACAGCATTATTAAGTTAAAAGAAATTTACACAACTTCAGGCTTCGAATTCTCTTTCCAAAATTGTTTTGTTTTTTCCCAAATGTTATGAAATTTGCTCGTAACAATCGGTCCATTTTTCTAACCCTTTGTTGACTTGAATATTTTTGTTGCAAAAACAGTTAAGCAGCATGAATTCTCATTTGCGCGTATGTTTTTGCATACCTCCACCCTGTACATTGATCATTGTCAATGATTGTGTATGCAATTTTTTATTTTATGTGATTTTTATCAGTTTCTTTCATCTGATATTTTTTGAATTCATGAAATGATTTTGTTTTGTTTGTAGTTAAAATTGTTTTTCTCAGTTATACTGAAAGAAAAATATAAAACTCAAACAAAAATGATTTTAAAGCAAAGACTATTTCCCACCATTGTTGAGGAATAGATAATTTTTAATTGGCAAATTTCATTTCATTGGGAAATTTTTTAAAAACAGCCAGAAAACCTTCTCATTGATTGGCTTTTGGAAAACACAATTACTTTTTTCTTAATGTTGGTAATGATTTTTATTTTGAAACAGATTATACTATTATTTCTTTAAGGGCTTTATTCACAAGTACTTGAAGTTATCATTTCAATATCTGATTTTGTCGTAAAAAAACCAATAAACTTTACAAGAAATCCATAAAAAAATGTGGAATTATACGAAATGTTAGAAATCAACATATAAGTAAAGTAACATGAATGTTTCAAATCAAGGGTTGTTCACAGTTGATGTCAACATTTGTTGATGGTTGACTGGAGAAATTACTGAAGTTGTTTCCTTGTGGAATAAGTAGATTCTATCACTGCTCAGGTCGATTCTGGTCCCCATTGATTGCCAAACAGCCGGTATGATAGCCAGATGGTATAATCAATCACTTCAATTACATGACTTAAAATTGATGGTTTTTATAAAATATAAAACAGAAAACACTCCTTAAAGTGTAACTAGCTCTTCTTTATACGAAAATTTTATATCTTTATACGCACAGTTTATTGGTTTGAAAACAGTTTAGTCTAGACACAATTGTCTTTGTTGTTCTATTCTCTTTATTGTTTAGACATTTTAAAAACTAACGAACAACTTAATCTTTTCATCTCAATGAAACACCTTTTGTTAACTCAACATTAAGTTGAGTTGACTCAGTTTTAATAAAATTGTTTTTTCCACTAAAGTAACTTATCGACATTGGCATTGAGAGGGATGGGCTCCATCATGCGTCACTTGGCCTAGAAACGCCGCATGAAAATATACTAGTCTTCCGTGACCCCTCATGGCCGCCCAGGTCAAGAAAGAAGGAAGAAAGAACTTTGGTTTTTAATTTTCATACTTATTTTTCATTGTCATGGTGACCCTTATGATATGATCTCCTGTTATTTCTAAACTGACAAGTCTGACAAGTACTCCTTCATACTAAAATTAATCTCATGTAAAGAAAGCTACTGAAAATGATTAATGTATTGGTGGCGGAAATTACTATAATGAAAACCTCAACAACCCACAACTTTGACGTTTTCATATGGTGATGTGATTAAGATGGGAAACAAAATTTTCTCCTACCTAACAATTTGAAAAACTATTATTCTTTGTTTTGTTTCACAATTTGAGAATTGGAAGCCTTGTTGTATTATAATTGATGATGTTTTTTATTTGCGAACTGTTTAAATAAATTTTTAATTCGTGCCGTTTTTCATTTTGTCTTTTATCGTGAACTCTTACGTGACGACAATATGTAGAATGTCTCCAAGCTTCTTCACGGTTTTCTTCTCTCACTTAGATGCCCTTCCACATGCACGTCAACCTCGAGTTAATTGAATGTGTTTATCTCACATCGGCCATGCTACTCGAGATCCCTCACATGGCCGGTAACCGAATTTCTGTTGAGTGTCAGATTCATTATTACAATTAATAAGCAATCATACATGTCCTGATTGTCGTTTAACAAGAATACTTTCGGTAATTGCAAAAACACAACCTTTGATCTTTACATATATTGTTGTTTTTAGCTCATGAGTTTGACTATAGAAGAAGAGTTATCAGCAAAAGTTTTCTTTACCAATTGCGACAAAGTGAAAAGCAGTTGCTCGTAGGTAGGTACGAATGATGGGTTAAGTGTAAAATAGCGAAAGTGTTGAATAAGAATTCCATGTAATTATCAAGCTAGCAACTTAAAGATTTGTGTTGTTTTTTTTATACTACAATGATGTTTCTTGCAGTATTTACTTCCAATGTTATTTGTTTGCAAAGGTCCCCCAGAGACAATGCGCGAACATATCGTGGCTGCTTCAAAGGCAATGAAAACAGGCAATTGGAAATCGTGTAGAGATAATATCCTGGCTGTCTCGTGTTGGGAGTTGTTTCCAAACTCAGAAAGTGTCAAAACCATGATTGCGAGGTCAGCCATTTCATAGACTGTTTTAAGATGGTGATTTGTCTTCCGGGAAATCTATTTTTTTCTGACAAAGACAGTAAATAGAATCACTCTCTGTTCACAAAGATCATGCTCCCCACAACCACCTCAAGTACTTCTCTGAATGAGTGTGTTTGAATATTAATCTAAAAATATTTTCAGTAACCCTTAGATATTAAAGTTTCCTGTGTAATATGAATTGAATAGTAAATTAATTAACATAAATTAGTGTTGGGATAATGGTTTAAATATGCAAGGCAACATTGGGTTAGCCCAGTTAATTTCACTGAATGTAATACAATGTAGTATCCAGTTACCATCTCTTCTGAAAACCAGGTGTTTAATTTTACTTAACTTTCTTGTCTAGGAAGATCCAGGAAGAGAGTTTACGAACATACTTGTTCACTTACAATAAAGTATATGATTCGATCAGGTATTGTCCACATTATTAAAAATTGAAGTTTTGCGCACATTAGTAGACCTTTGTAACAAAATTCTGTTGTTAACATAAGGGGGATAAAAACTGTGCAAGAAATATGTGGACTATGCAGATGAAAACAAGGTGATATCAATCAATACCTTGTGTTGCAAGTCCAACAAGATCTATGACTTTCCCATTATTACGTCAGTAGGATAAATATGATTTTATCTTGCATTTGCAATAGTGGAAGAAAAAAAGTAAATTGCTAGGAGTACATGAAATAGACCTCTTGTGTCTCATCTATGAATGTGGTTTAAACAGCCCACTAGTCATTCCACGGAACGGATAAAAATGTTTGCGCACGCACATCAGTAGACCTTTGTAACAAAATTCTGTTGTTAACATAAGGGGGATAAAAACTGTGCAAGAAAAATGTGGACTAAGCAGATGAAAACAAGGTGATACCAATCAATACCTTGTGTTGCAAGTCCAACAACATCTATGACTTTTCCCATTATTACGTCAGTAGGATAAATATGATTTTATCTTGCATTTGCAATAGTGGAAGAAAAAAAGTAAATTGCTAGGAGTACATGAAATAGACCTCTTGTGTCTCATGTATGAATGTGGTTTAAACAGCCCACTAGTCATTCCACGGAACGGAAATTCAAACATTTTTTTCATTCTCATGGCACTTTGCTTAGACTGTTGACTGTTTTATTTCATACTTACTAAGCATGTTCTTGAAGTCTGTTTCCGTAAAGGCCCATTTCCACTTCAAACACAATTCACAAATCGCATGCGATGCAATGTTTAAAATTTGCATGCGGTTGTTCGCAAATTGCATGTGAATATTCACAATGTGATTGTGGTTGTTCGCAATGTTTGATTTTATGCGAATTTTATGTAACAACAGATAACTGATAGTCGTTCTGCCGGTGTAATAGATTCCCGTTTCTGGTCAGATTTTACGATCAAGGGCGCACTAAATTTAACAATTTTTTAAATACTGATGGTGACATTGAATAATTGAAGTAATTGAAGAAACTTTCATGATCCCAAGCTGCATTTCCCTGATTAAATTTGCAAACTCTCCTTGTTGTTTTCGTTTTTGATTAATAGGGCGAATCCAAAACCTTTTTCCATACAGTAGACTCTCGATTATTCGAACCTCCATGGGGGATAGAAATTTAGTTTGAATAACTGAAAGTCTGCTTTAAAGAGGTCTATTTCTGATAAATAACTAGTTTTCCATAGGACAATTAAACAGGGCAAGACGAGACTATAATAGAAGAAATGAAAATCCGGAATACTGTTGAAAGTGAAACATGTCACACTAATCTACAGAATATAACAATCATGCTTGTTCTTAATCCAGTAAGTCGAAGTGTTCTTAGGGACTTTTCGGCGATCACTTTCTTACGAAGGCCTTTCTCCAAATCTTTAAGGGCTGTATGTATACTTTTCTTCAATTGTAAAGACGGTCTTTTGTGTAGATCGTAGCTGACGGCATGTTAAAATGTAAATTTTTGTTTTTGATATGGCGTTCAATGTGTGGTATCATTATTTCGCTTTTTGATGCGTGCGTTTGATTTACAGTGCAATGGTATCTTTAGTTTTTACTGAATTTGCAAGATGCGTTTTCAAGGAATATCAGCTAAAATTTGAAGTAAAAAATTAAAAAATTCGAATAACTGACAGTTTTATTCATCACAGGGGTTCAAAAATCGGTTTGAATAAACGAAAGTTCAAATAACTGAAGGATTTTTAATTGAACTTGTTATGGAATTTCCATGGGGAATCAAAAACAGTTTGAATAAGCAGGAGTCTACTGTATTTCATATTTCTCCTGTGTTGTCTCCTTCGTATTAAAAGTAATAACAAAAGTCTTCTTCTGCAAAAGTCAGCCATCTCGTTTTAATATTCTTTTCGTTTGGTGTCATTTTTGGTATGTTTTTGTGCAGATAAATGTGATTAGATTTGATTGGCTCATCAAACAATAGGAATTTGTGCGAACAGGTTTGAGTGTGTATTGAATTCGCAGGCGCTCGCAAATCGCATGCGTTTTGTGAATTGCATTTGAAGTGGTAATTGGCCTTAACACAATATCAGAGAAAAATGTTTGCGCACGCACATCAGTAGACCTTTGTAACAAAATTCTGTTGTTAACATAAGGGGGATAAAAACTGTGCAAGAAAAATGTGGACTATGCAGATGAAAACAAGGTGATACCAATCAATACCTTGTGTTGCAAGTCCAACAACATCTATGACTTTTCCCATTATTACGTCAGTAGGATAAATATGATTTTATCTTGCATTTGCAATAGTGGAAGAAAAAAAGTAAATTGCTAGGAGTACATGAAATAGACCTCTTGTGTCTCATGTATGAATGTGGTTTAAACAACCCACTGGTCATTCTATGGAACGGTTTATATTAATATACATGTTTAGTAAGAACATTTCTTTGTTATTTATTTTAAATATTTTAAGCAAGAAGGTGTATACCTAAATTCCCAAACTTTTGAAACATTTCAGTTAATATTTTGCTTGAACCTGTTTGTGATATTGTTTGCCTCTTATCCATGCGTGTGTTGCACCCCATTATTGTTCTGCCTCACTTTCATGTTGTTGTTTACTTTAGCATGCACAGCCTCGCTGAGATGTTTGAGCTTCCATCGCAAGTCGTTCACAGCACTATCAGCAAGATGATCATCAACGAAGAACTGCAGGTGAGGTTGTCTTCGTTAGAACAATCTTTTCCATGCACATGGTTGTACCGGTCTTTTTGCATGGGCAATTCTATTATTTGAGAACTTTTTTTTAAATGTTCACTCGTGCGTTGAAGAGTAAACAGGCGCTAGGATGATAATCATTGTGTCCAAGAAGTCTGATTCAAGCTTTTGTTATGAGTTTTGATCAATCGCCAGTTTCCTATTCACGTTGTAGTTGGCTTATTTGTATGGTGTTAAAAAGTTGACTGTCTTCCACACTCAATTCATTTTTATAAGTGGACTCATTTTCATTCAATAAATAAGCCTCACGAATGTTTTCATGGTCTTTTGTTTATCCCAACAATTCTTTCACTATTTTTGAGGTAATATACGTTATTACATGCTAAGCAATGCTCTCTTTTTAAGGCATCATGGGATGAACCCACACAAACCCTAGTACTGCATCATGGCGCTGAACCGACCTACCTACAGAGTTTAACCTTGCAGCTCTCTGATAAGGTATCTGATAGACTTTTATTGTTCAATCAACTATATTTCACAAAGGCTCTTAAGGTGCACGAAGGCTCTAAGGTGCACGAATTTTTAAAATCAGATTTCAATTTTACATAAAAGAATTCGATTCGCAAAAAAACATGTGTGAACCAGCTTGGTTAAAGGTGTGAAAAAACTTATTTTTCAGCTAAATTCACTAGTCGAGTACTACGAAAGAATACTGGATTTTAAGTATGGTCCAATATTCAATACCAGGAAGCCAGATGGCCGGAAGCCGAGAACAGAAGGTAGGCATATTATAGAAAATCTTATTTAAAACTCTGTCACACGAAGTTTCATTGGTTAAGATATATGACATGCCCATTGGTTATGTATTAATTCTTTCTATTTCCAGGTCGATTCGGTAATGCAAATAGAAGATAGATGTTACTTGCTGAAATATATCGTCAATCACCAGTTGTTCTTTGTTCGTTGGTCTTCAGTATGTTGGTTGTATAAAACTGGAGTAGACTGTAGGATCATTAGTTCTGCTATAAATTTCACTTAGGGAGTATGTTTTTCCAGCTCCCCATATTTCCTTGCTTCCAATATTTCGCGTCAGTCAGAGTGTGATATTTATATAGATATAAAAGTGAGTGTATTTTGACATGCGCAGTTCCCTAGCCAATAATGACCTTGGTCTCGTGTAGAGGCAAAGATAATCACATTTAACTTGGATACCGGGCGAAGATGGCAACTAAATCAGTATTTACAGACAGGTTTCCGCTACGAATTTATTCGCTCGAATCGACTTTGCCGGTCTGTATGAACAGTGACGTATGATGACGTAATGCTGATACTGCGCTCATGTTGTAACAACAAAAAACAAGATTTATTTAGGCAGCAGCATTTTCGCGATAGAACTGTGTGAACCTCAGCACTCGTTTAGCGCGCCATGTGTTTGCGTTCCTGATTAAGATTGAAGTTGTGAACGTTTCAAGTGCGTGTGTTCGTAAATCGATCCCCTGGTCGAAATGCTCGGGAATGAATAATGCTATTCCATGGATATATACCATATGGTAAAAGGTAAGCTACATCACATCCATTGTATCCCCGAAAGTGGTCGAATTGATCCTCAAGTTTGTGAGAAGCGCTAGGCGATCAGTATAATTGTTGAGCGTAGCAGGTCCCCAGTCTCCCATTTTCAAAAAATCCCAGTCCAGACAGGGTTGATGAAGCTATAATTAATTCTCGTTTTTATAAAACCTGGTCACAACAAAAATTCTTGAATATCACGTAATGTACTGACAGTTTAGTTGAAAGTATCCATCTATGCCCAGAGCTAATACTCCATGCTCCCACCCTGAAGTCCTGGTTAAAAGACTTCCTTTCCAACTGTTTGTGCCATCTGTGTATTTCAAAAATCTGGAGAAGCGCCCTAGTGATTGCAGTCCCTAAGCCAAAGAAACTTCCAGGGGATCCGAAAAGCTATCGACCAATATCCCTTCTCTGTATCCCCTCCAAGATCGTCGAGAGACTGATCTACGCCCGAGTGGAGCCAATAATAGATCCGCAGCCCCCTCAAGAACAAGCTGGATTGCCACACGGAAAATCAACCGTAGATCAGGTCACTCTGTTGACCCAGGACATCAAGGACAGCTTCTTGGCTAAGAAGAAGGCTGGCGCCGTATTTGTCGATCTCACGGCTGCCTATGACACCGTAATGGAACAGCGGCCTTACCTGCAAGCTACTTTGTCTACTGCCTGACAGGCATATGGTTCGCATGATCATGGAACTTGTGCGAAGACGCAGTTTTGCCCTCACCACCGGTAGCGGCCGACGAAGTAGACTACGCCGACTTTGAAACGGCGCCCCACAGGGCTCTGTCTTGGCTTCGCTCCTGTTTAACACCTACATCTATGACTTGCCTACCACCATCTCCAGGAAGTATGCTTATGCAGATGACCTGGCACTCCTGCATTCAGCCGGAGACTGGCAGTCAATGGAGAGAAACCTGAGCCAAGACATGCTAAGACTATCTGCATATCTCCAGAAATGGAAGCTGAAGCTCAGCAAGGCAAAAACAATGTCGGCGGCCTTCCATCTTAACAACTGGGAGGCACAGCGTGAGATTAAAATCGACATCGAGGGGGACATCTTCCCTACTGCGCTGAGCCTACTTATCTCGGCGTGACCCTGGACAGGGCACTCACGTACCGCCGACACCTGGAGTCACTGCGCAAAAAGCTCTCAGCGCGCGTCGCACTATTAAGGCGGCTAGCGGGTTTAGGCTGGGGAGCTGGCGCGAACACCCTCAGAACAACTACCATGGCGCTTGTCTACTTTACCGGGCACCAGTTTGGTGTCGCAGTTCCCATACCCGTCATGTCGACACCGCCATCAATGACGCGCTGCGCATTGCGACTGGATGCCTGCGTCCCACCCCAATGGACTATTTACCCATCCTTGCAGGCATCCAACCTGCTGAGCCTCGTAAAGAAGCCATGATATCTCTTGCTCGCCTTGGATACCGACAATCTTCTCCATTCTACTCTCCAGCGTCCATCATCTAGAGAGCAGCGGCGATTATAATCAAGGCGCCCATTTGTGCCTGCCGCACAACAGCTACTTAAAAGCATTGAAGATCTTGGAATAAGTGCGACATTCTGGACGAGCCACATGTGGAACACGGAAAAACAACACTTCCAGACTCCGTGATTTCATACCTGATGCCGATTCCCTTCCATCAGGTATGCCCCTGACTACACCTGCATGGGTCAGACTAAACCGTCTACGTACTGGCGTCGAGCGCTTTCGTTCAGAAATGCACAAATGGGGCCTGGCTCTTTCACCAGGATGCGAGTGTGGTGTCACAGAGCAGACTGCGGACCATGTCATTCATAATTGTTCAATCCATCGTCCCCCACATGGAACGCATGGTCTGGAGAACCTGGACGACGATACGATCGATTGGCTGATGACAACCTGCCTGGAGATCTAGCCTGAAAGACAACATCCTGCTCATACGAAAAAGTTGAAAGTAAATATTTCACGCAAAAATAAGGCACTAAGGAAGGACGGCAAATTTTTCTTTTATAAATATCTTGGAAAAGATTCTAGATTGAAGTGAAGGCGTGGAAATTCCTCTTCTAAAACAACTTCAAATGCCCAGTAACTTTATTGATCAGGTCGCTTGGTGCTAAAAAAAACACATTCACCATCAGACAATGTTAACGCAGGTAATGTTCAGTTCACAACCGAGATGGTTCTGTTCAAAACTCAGCACATCCCAGTGATTTCCAGCAATCGTTCAAAATGAAATAATAAATCAATTCAAAAAATCAAAGGACTTTTATTCATCCTTAAAAGAAAGAAAAATCCACACGCACCTGGTCCTAACCCCAACACGGTACGCGAACCACTCGGAATCTGCGTTCTTCCCGCGTCGCAAATGACCTTCGCGTCGATGTTTAAAAGTCGCGCGTGTCTCTGTAACTCAATGCTGAAACATTGAAACGTTGGTGAATTGCGCCCCCCTCAATTAAACACAAAAATACCGTGTAAAATATGTCAACACATAAACAAAGTGGATTTCTACTAGAAACATTACATTGTTTTCCTGTGAAAAGTAAATATCATCTAAATTCTACGGAGCTTTGAAATTAAACTGCCAAATTGTTTATGAAAGACCAAATAAGAATTTATGCGTTGCTATAACGTATTATTCTAGTTTAAAGCTAATCAAAAATGTTTTAAAAATTTCATGAAAAATATACTCCTTAACAGCGTGTGAACATTTACATTCACAAGGGAAAATTTTGTTTCGTTCGTGTTTCGCAACATAGATACAGTTTCACGAGCACGAATTTTAATCTATCTGGTTTCTTCAGTAACAGGTTGTTATGAGGCACTTATTCAATGTTTAATGACTTAACGTTAGAAATTTAAATACCAGTTAGCAAAACAAGAGATGGTTGTAAAAATGGTAGATGATTTCATAGTACTTTTACATAGAAAAATTAACGAATCTATTTTTGTTTATTATGTACGTTACCTAGAGATAGTTCATTTGACGTCAAATATCATTAAAGTAAAAGTTAATTTGACGTCAGATGTTGAAGAAAAGAGTCATGCACGCGCGGGGAAAAGGACTAGCAAAGGTATGAATATTATTTTTAAATCAAGCATCAGGTTTTCCTAACATCAGATACATTCCTTTAACGTGAACTGTAGAATTATTGATGTTCTGGAATAGAAGCTATTGAGATTTCGCGAAGATTTCTTGTCTGTTCATTGATTTTGTTGTTGTTGTTGTTATTGTTGTTGTTGTTCAAATCTGAGATGAGGTAAGTATGTGAGGTAAAATAAACTAGTAAATGTATAAAGGTTCGGGAAAGTAATCATGGGAAGGCATACGTAAAATATAAATGAAAGCTGGTTATGCTTGAAGAATTGTTGTGATTGTTAAGCGGAATTTACACACGCGAAAAGTTCGAGCAAACACACCCGAACGAAAAAATCTCTCAAAGTTGATTGGTTAAAAAACATGGTTCGCACGAACTAAAAAATTCATTTGCTCACTACCATTTACGCGAGCGAAGAAATTTGAGCGAAAACGTGCGAGTTAAAATCACATGGTTTTCTAAATGATATTGTTCAAAATGGAAGGAAGTAAACGCGAAAATTTATTTTAATGTTAGTGCTATTAAGAAAGAGAAAAGCATGGTAATGAGTTAAATAAAAGACGTTTTTCGGCAACCAAAAAGGGAATATCATAACTTAAAGGAAACGCGAACCGAAATCTTTTGATCGTGAATATATTTATGAACAATTTCGGATGACACCCACAACTTTTAATAAGTTATTGAACTGGCTTGCTCCAAAATAGTAAAAGTACTTCTTGGTTCAAGTTTAATAATTTTTTAAAAGTCTTGTTTAGCAAGAAGTTGATTTTAAAAGTAATGTATTCTTATTGGTTCAATTTCGTTTTCCGCTCAGCGCCAGAAGTTCACTTGGTTTGAACTTTTTTTGAACGCGCGAAAATAAATATTAAAACTCTCGAGTGACGCAATGTTCTGTTATGAACCAATCAGGTTTTTTCGCTCAAACTTTTCGCGTGTGTATTTCCCGCTTTAGAAAGAGCGTCCACTGAAACTTCGTTGTCCACGAACAACTAGCACGATGAAGTTAGTGGACGCATTGTAGCGTAAGAAGCCATGTTTTTTGCCAGTTGTTTTTTTAAAACAATTTCACAGAGATACAGATCGATGTTGGAGAAAAGTAGTGTTTCGGAAACTTGTATTTATAACTGTATTTATAACAAAAACAAAAAAAAGGTGGAAGAAGAAAGGAAACTGTAAAAGAAATAAAGAAAACTAATAAAAATGAAAAAATGAAGACAAATGGAAGAAACGGAAACAAAAACTGGTGGACGAAAAGAAGATAACTGTAAATGAAATAAAAGAAAACTAATAAAAAATAAAGAAGGGAAGACAAATGGAAGAAATGGAAACAAAAACTGGTAGAAGAAAAGAAGATAACTGTAAATGAAATAAAAGAAAACTAATAAAAAATAAAGAAGGGAAGACAAATGGAAGAAATGGAAACAAAAACTGGTAGAGGAAAAGAAGATAACTGTAAATGAAATAAAGAAAAGTAATAAAAATAAAGAAATGAAGACAAATGGAAGAAATGGAAACAAAAACTGGTGGAAGTAAAGAAGATAACTGTAAATGAAAAAAGGAAACCTAATAAAAATGAAGAAATGAAGACAAATGGAAAAAAGGAAACAAAAACCGGTGGAACAAAAGAAGATAACTGTAAATGAAATAAAGAAAACTAATAAAAATAAAGAAATGAAGACAAATGGAAGAAATGGAAACAAAAACTGGTGGAAGTAAAGAAGATAACTGTAAATGAAAAAAGGAAACCTAATAAAAATGAAGAAATGAAGACAAATGGAAAAAAGGAAACAAAAACCGGTGGAACAAAAGAGGATAACTGTAAATGAAATAAAGAAAACTAATAAAAATAAAGAAATGAAGACAAATGGAAGAAATGTAAACAAAAACTGGCGGAAGTAAAAAAAATAACGGTAATTGGAATAAAGAAAACTAATAAAGATGAAGAAATGAAGACAAAATGGAAGAAATGAAAACAAAAACTGGTGGAAGAAAAGAAGATAACTGTAAATGAAATAAAAGAAAACTAATAAAAAATAAAGAAGGGAAGACAAATGGAAGAAATGGAAACAAAAACTGGTAGAGGAAAAGAAGATAACTGTAAATGAAATAAAAGAAAACTAACAAAAAATAAAGAAGTGAAGACAAATGGAAGAAATGGAAACAAAAACCAGTGGAACAAAGAAAGATAACTGTAAATGAAATAAAGAAAACTAATAAAAATGAAGAAATGAAAACAAAATGGAAGAAATGGAAGCAAAAACTGGTGGAACAAAAGAAGATAACTGTAAATGAGATAAAGAAAACTAATAAAAATGAAGAAATGAAGACAAAATGGAAGAAATGAAAACAAAAACTGGTGGAACAAAAGAAGATAACTGTAAATGAGATAAAGAAAACTAATAAAAATGAAGAAATGAAGACAAAATGGAAGAAATGGAAAAAAAAAACTGGTGGAACAAAAAAAGATAACTGTAAATGAGATAAAGAAAACTAATAAAAATGAAGAAATGAAGACAAAATGGAAGAAATGGAAACAAAAACTGGTGGAAGAAAAGAAGATAACTGTAAATGAAATAAAGAAAACCAATAAAAATGAAGAAATGAAGACAAAATGGGAGAAATGTAAACAAAAACTGGTGGAAGTAAAGAAGATAACTGTAAATGAAAAAAGGAAAACTAGTAAAAATGAAGAAATGAAGACAAATGGAAGAAATGGAAACAAAAACCAGTGGAACAAAGGAAGATAACTGTAAATGAAAACTAATAAAGATGAAGAAATGAAGACAAATGGAAGAAATGGAAACAAAAACCAGTGGAACAAAGGAAGATAACTGTCAATGAAAATGAAATGAAAAAAAATAATAAATAAAGAAGTAAAGACAAATGGAAGAAACGGAAACAAAAACTGGTGGAACAAAAGAAGATAACTGTAAATGAAACAAAGAAAACTAATGAAAATGAAGAAATGAAAACAAAATGGAATAAATGGAAACAAAAACTGGTGGAACAAAAGAAGATAACTGTAAATGAGATAAAGAAAACTAATAAAAATGAAGAAATGAAGACAAATGGAAGAAATGGAAACAAAAACTGGTAAAGGAAAAGAAGATAACTGTAAATGAAATAAAAGAAAACAAATAAAAAATAAAGAAGTGAAGACAAATGGAAGAAATGGAAACAAAAACCAGTGGAACAAAGAAAGATAACTGTAAATGAAATAAAGAAAACTAATAAAAATGAAGAAATGAAAACAAAATGGAAGAAATGGAAGCAAAAACTGGTGGAACAAAAGAAGATAACTGTAAATGAGATAAAGAAAACTAATAAAAATGAAGAAATGAAGACAAATGGAAGAAATCGAAACCAAAAACTGGTGGAAGTAAAAAAGATAACTGTAAATGAAAAAAGGAAACCTAATAAAAATGAAAAAATGAAGACAAATGGAAGAAATGGAAACAAAAACTGGTTGAAGAAAAGAAGATAACTGTAAATGAAATAAAAGAAAACTAATAAAAAATAAAGAAGGGAAGACAAATGGAAGAAATGGAAACAAAAACTGGTAAAGGAAAAGAAGATAACTGTAAATGAAATAAAAGAAAACTAATAAAAAATAAAGAAGGGAAGACAAATGGAAGAAATGGAAACAAAAACTGGTAGAGGAAAAGAAGATAACTGTAAATGAAATAAAGAAAAGTAATAAAAATAAAGAAATGAAGACAAATGGAAGAAATGGAAACAAAAACTGGTGGAAGTAAAGAAGATAACTGTAAATGAAAAAAGGAAACCTAATAAAAATGAAGAAATGAAGACAAATGGAAGAAATGGAAACAAAAACTGGTGGAAGAAGAGAAGAAACTGTAAATGAAAATGAAATGAAGAAACCTAATAAAAAATGAAGAAATGAGGACAAATGGAAGAAATGTAAACAAAAACTGGCAAAAGTAAAGAAGATAACGGTAAATGGAATAAAGAAAACTAATAAAAATGAAGAAATGAAGACAAATGGAAGAAATCGAAACAAAAACTGGTGGAAGTAAAAAAGATAACTGTAAATGAAAAAAGGAAACCTAATAAAAATGAAAAAATGAAGACAAATGGAAGAAATGGAAACAAAAACTGGTTGAAGAAAAGAAGATAACTGTAAATGAAATAAAAGAAAACTAATAAAAATGAAGAAATGAAGACAAATGGAAGAAATGGAACCAAGAACTGGTGGAAGAAGAGAAGAAACTGTAAATGAAAATGAAATGAAGAAACCTAATAAAAAATGAAGAAATGAGGACAAATGGAAGAAATGTAAACAAAAACTGGCAAAAGTAAAGAAGATAACGGTAAATGGAATAAAGAAAACTAATAAAAATGAAGAAATGAAGACAAATGGAAGAAATCGAAACAAAAACTGGTGGAAGTAAAAAAGATAACTGTAAATGAAAAAAGGAAACCTAATAAAAATGAAAAAATGAAGACAAATGGAAGAAATGGAAACAAAAACTGGTTGAAGAAAAGAAGATAACTGTAAATGAAATAAAAGAAAACTAATAAAAAATAAAGAAGGGAAGACAAATGGAAGAAATGGAAACAAAAACTGGTAAAGGAAAAGAAGATAACTGTAAATGAAATAAAGAAACCTAATAAAAATGAAGAAATGAAGACAAATGGAAGAAATGGAAACAAAAACTGGTTGAAGAAAAGAAGATAACTGTAAATGAAATAAAAGAAAACTAATAAAAAATAAAGAAGGGAAGACAAATGGAAGAAATGGAAACAAAAACTGGCAGAGGAAAAGAAGATAACTGTAAAAGAAATAAAAGAAAACTAAGCAAAAATAAAGAAGGGAAGCCAAATGGAAGAAATGGAAACAAAAACTGGTAGAGGAAAAGAAGATAACTGTAAATGAAATAAAGAAAACTAATAAAAATAAAGAAATGAAAACAAATGGAAGAAATGGAAACAAAAACTGGTGGAAGTAAAGAAGATAACTGTAAATGAAAAAAGGAAACCTAATAAAAATGAAAAAATGAAGACAAATGGAAAAAAGGAAAGAAAAACCGGTGGAACAAAAGAAGATAACTGTAAATGAAATAAAGAAAACTAATAAAAATAAAGAAATGAAGACAAATGGAAGAAATGTAAACAAAAACTGGTGGAAGTAAAAAAAATAACGGTAATTGGAATAAAGAAAACTAATAAAGATGAAAAAATGAAGACAAATGGAAAAAAGGAAACAAAAACCCGTGGAACAAAAGAAGATAACTGTAAATGAAATAAAGAAAACTAATAAAAATAAAGAAATGAAGACAAATGGAAGAAATGTAAACAAAAACTGGTGGAAGTAAAAAAAATAACGGTAATTGGAATAAAGAAAACTAATAAAGATGAAAAGATGAAGACAAATGGGAGAAAAAGAAACAAAAAACGGTGGAACAAAGGAAGATAACTGTAAATGAAAATGAAATGAAGAAAACTAATAAATAAAGAAATGAAGACAAATGGGAGAAATGTAAACAAAAACTGGTGGAAGTAAAGAAGATAACTGTAAATGAAAAAAGGAAAACTAGTAAAAATGAAGAAATGAAGACAAATGGAAGAAATGGAAACAAAAACCAGTGGAACAAAGGAAGATAACTGTAAATGAAAACTAATAAAGATGAAGAAATGAAGACAAATGGGAGAAAAGGAAACAAAAAGCAGTGGAACAAAGGAAGATAACTGTCAATGAAAATGAAATGAAAAAAAATAATAAATAAAGAAGTAAAGACAAATGGAAGAAACGGAAACAAAAACTGGTGGAACAAAAGAAGATAACTGTAAATGAAACAAAGAAAACTAATGAAAATGAAGAAATGAAAACAAAATGGAATAAATGGAAACAAAAACTGGTGGAACAAAAGAAGATAACTGTAAATGAGATAAAGAAAACTAATAAAAATGAAGAAATGAAGACAAAATGGAAGAAATGAAAACAAAAACTGGTGGAAGAAAAGAAGATAACTGTAAATGAAATAAAAGAAAACTAATAAAAAATAAAGAAGGGAAGACAAATGGAAAAAATGGAAACAAAAACTGGTAGAGGAAAAGAAGATAACTGTAAATGAAATAAAAGAAAACTAATAAAAAATAAAGAAGTGAAGACAAATTGAAGAAATGGAAACAAAAACCAGTGGAACAAAGAAAGATAACTGTAAATGAAATAAATAAAACTAATAAAAATGAAGAAATGAAAACAAAATGGAAGAAATGGAAGCAAAAACTGGTGGAACAAAAGAAGATAACTGTAAATGAGATAAAGAAAACTAATAAAAATGAAGAAATGAAGACAAAATGGAAGAAATGGAAACAAAAACTGGTGGAAGAAAAGAAGATAACTGTAAATGAAATAAAGAAAACCAATAAAAATGAAGAAATGAAGACAAAATGGGAGAAATGTAAACAAAAACTGGTGGAAGTAAAGAAGATAACTGTAAATGAAAAAAGGAAAACTAGTAAAAATGAAGAAATGAAAGCAAATGGAAGAAATGGAAACAAAAACCAGTGGAACAAAGGAAGATAACTGTAAATGAAAACTAATAAAGATGAAGAAATGAAGACAAAATGGAAGAAATGAAAACAAAAACTGGTGGAAGAAAAGAAGATAACTGTAAATGAAATAAAAGAAAACTAATAAAAAATAAAGAAGGGAAGACAAATGGAAAAAATGGAAACAAAAACTGGTAGAGGAAAAGAAGATAACTGTAAATGAAATAAAAGAAAACTAATAAAAAATAAAGAAGTGAAGACAAATTGAAGAAATGGAAACAAAAACCAGTGGAACAAAGAAAGATAACTGTAAATGAAATAAATAAAACTAATAAAAATGAAGAAATGAAAACAAAATGGAAGAAATGGAAGCAAAAACTGGTGGAACAAAAGAAGATAACTGTAAATGAGATAAAGAAAACTAATAAAAATGAAGAAATGAAGACAAAATGGAAGAAATGGAAACAAAAACTGGTGGAAGAAAAGAAGATAACTGTAAATGAAATAAAGAAAACCAATAAAAATGAAGAAATGAAGACAAAATGGGAGAAATGTAAACAAAAACTGGTGGAAGTAAAGAAGATAACTGTAAATGAAAAAAGGAAACCTAATAAAAATGAAAAAATGAAGACAAATGGAAGAAATGGAAGAAATGGAAACAAAAACTGGTTGAAGAAAAGAAGATAACTGTAAATGAAATAAAAGAAAACTAATAAAAAATAAAGAAGGGAAGACAAATGGAAGAAATGGAAACAAAAACTGGTAAAGGAAAAGAAGATAACTGTAAATGAAATAAAAGAAAACTAATAAAAAATAAAGAAGGGAAGACAAATGGAAGAAATGGAAACAAAAACTGGCAGAGGAAAAGAAGATAACTGTAAAAGAAATAAAAGAAAACTAAGCAAAAATAAAGAAGGGAAGCCAAATGGAAGAAATGGAAACAAAAACTGGTAGAGGAAAAGAAGATAACTGTAAATGAAATAAAGAAAACCAATAAAAATGAAGAAATGAAGACAAAATGGAAGAAATGGAAACAAAA
Organism: Candelabrum cocksii; assembly: GCA_963930725.1. Lineage (NCBI taxonomy): Eukaryota > Metazoa > Cnidaria > Hydrozoa > Anthoathecata > Candelabridae > Candelabrum > Candelabrum cocksii. The sequence goes on along the minus strand of OZ005673.1, from coordinate 2,676,369 downwards.
ACTGGTGGAACAAAAGAAGATAACTGTAAATGAGATAAAGAAAACTAATAAAAATGAAGAAATGAAGACAAAATGGAAGAAATGGAAACAAAAACTGGCAGAGGAAAAGAAGATAACTGTAAAAGAAATAAAAGAAAACTAAGCAAAAATAAAGAAGGGAAGCCAAATGGAAGAAATGGAAACAAAAACTGGTAGAGGAAAAGAAGATAACTGTAAATGGAATAAAGAAAACTAATAAAAATGAAGAAATGAAGACAAATGGAAGAAATCGAAACAAAAACTGGTGGAAGTAAAAAAGATAACTGTAAATGAAAAAAGGAAACCTAATAAAAATGAAGAAATGAAAACAAAATGGAAGAAATGGAAGCAAAAACTGGTGGAACAAAAGAAGATAACTGTAAATGAGATAAAGAAAACTAATAAAAATGAAGAAATGAAGACAAAATGGAAGAAATGGAAACAAAAACTGGTGGAAGAAAAGAAGATAACTGTAAATGAAATAAAGAAAACCAATAAAAATGAAGAAATGAAGACAAAATGGGAGAAATGTAAACAAAAACTGGTGGAAGTAAAGAAGATAACTGTAAATGAAAAAAGGAAAACTAGTAAAAATGAAGAAATGAAAGCAAATGGAAGAAATGGAAACAAAAACCAGTGGAACAAAGGAAGATAACTGTAAATGAAAACTAATAAAGATGAAGAAATGAAGACAAATGGGAGAAAAGGAAACAAAAAGCAGTGGAACAAAGGAAGATAACTGTCAATGAAAATGAAATGAAAAAAAATAATAAATAAAGAAGTAAAGACAAATGGAAGAAACGGAAACAAAAACTGGTGGAACAAAAGAAGATAACTGTAAATGAAACAAAGAAAACTAATGAAAATGAAGAAATGAAAACAAAATGGAATAAATGGAAACAAAAACTGGTGGAACAAAAGAAGATAACTGTAAATGAGATAAAGAAAACCAATAAAAATGAAGAAATGAAGACAAAATGGAAGAAATGGAAACAAAAACTGGTGGAACAAAAGAAGATAACTGTAAATGAGATAAAGAAAACTAATAAAAATGAAGAAATGAAGACAAAATGGAAGAAATGGAAACAAAAACTGGTGGAACAAAAGAAGATAACTGTAAATGAGATAAAGAAAACTAATAAAAATGAAGAAATGAAAACAAAATGGAAGAAATGGAAACAAAAACTGGTGGAAGAAAAGAAGATAACTGTATATGAGATAAAGAAAACTAATAAAAATGAAGAAATGAAGACAAATGGAAGAAATGGAACCAAGAACTGGTGGAAGAAGAGAAGAAACTGTAAATGAAAATGAAATGAAGAAACCTAATAAAAAATGAAGAAATGAGGACAAATGGAAGAAAAGTAAACAAAAACTGGCAAAAGTAAAGAAGATAACGGTAAATGGAATAAAGAAAACTAATAAAAATGAAGAAATGAAGACAAATGGAAGAAATCGAAACAAAAACTGGTGGAAGTAAAGAAGATAACTGTAAATGAAAAAAGGAAACCTAATAAAAATGAAAAAATGAAGACAAATGGAAGAAATGGAAACAAAAACTGGTGGAAGTAAAGAAGATAACTGTAAATGAAAAAAGGAAACCTAATAAAAATGAAAAAATGAAGACAAATGGAAGAAATGGAAGAAATGGAAACAAAAACTGGTGGAAGAAAAGAAGATAACTGTAAATGAAATAAAGAAAACTAATAAAAATGAAGAAATGAAGACAAAATGGAAGAAATGGAAACAAAAACTGGTGGAACAAAAGAAGATAACTGTAAATGAGATAAAGAAAACTAATAAAAATGAAGAAATGAAGACAAAATGGAAGAAATGTAAACAAAAACTGGTGGAAGTAAAAAAAATAACGGTAATTGGAATAAAGAAAACTAATAAAGATGAAAAGATGAAGACAAATGGGAGAAAAAGAAACAAAAAACGGTGGAACAAAGGAAGATAACTGTAAATGAAAATGAAATGAAGAAAACTAATAAATAAAGAAATGAAGACAAATGGGAGAAATGTAAACAAAAACTGGTGGAAGTAAAGAAGATAACTGTAAATGAAAAAAGGAAAACTAGTAAAAATGAAGAAATGAAGACAAATGGAAGAAATGGAAACAAAAACCAGTGGAACAAAGGAAGATAACTGTAAATGAAAACTAATAAAGATGAAGAAATGAAGACAAATGGGAGAAAAGGAAACAAAAAGCAGTGGAACAAAGGAAGATAACTGTCAATGAAAATGAAATGAAAAAAAATAATAAATAAAGAAGTAAAGACAAATGGAAGAAACGGAAACAAAAACTGGTGGAACAAAAGAAGATAACTGTAAATGAAACAAAGAAAACTAATGAAAATGAAGAAATGAAAACAAAATGGAATAAATGGAAACAAAAACTGGTGGAACAAAAGAAGATAACTGTAAATGAGATAAAGAAAACTAATAAAAATGAAGAAATGAAGACAAAATGGAAGAAATGAAAACAAAAACTGGTGGAAGAAAAGAAGATAACTGTAAATGAAATAAAAGAAAACTAATAAAAAATAAAGAAGGGAAGACAAATGGAAAAAATGGAAACAAAAACTGGTAGAGGAAAAGAAGATAACTGTAAATGAAATAAAAGAAAACTAATAAAAAATAAAGAAGTGAAGACAAATGGAAGAAATGGAAACAAAAACCAGTGGAACAAAGAAAGATAACTGTAAATGAAATAAAGAAAACTAATAAAAATGAAGAAATGAAAACAAAATGGAAGAAATGGAAGCAAAAACTGGTGGAACAAAAGAAGATAACTGTAAATGAGAAAACTAATAAACTACTAACTTAAAGAAAACTAATAAAAATGAAGAAATGAAGACAAATGGAAGAAATGGAACCAAGAACTGGTGGAAGAAGAGAAGAAACTGTAAATGAAAATGAAATGAAGAAACCTAATAAAAAATGAAGAAATGAGGACAAATGGAAGAAATGTAAACAAAAACTGGCAAAAGTAAAGAAGATAACGGTAAATGGAATAAAGAAAACTAATAAAAATGAAGAAATGAAGACAAAATGGAAGAAATGGAAACAAAAACTGGTGGAAGAAAAGAAGATAACTGTAAATGAAATAAAGAAAACCAATAAAAATGAAGAAATGAAGACAAAATGGGAGAAATGTAAACAAAAACTGGTGGAAGAAAAGAAGATAACTGTAAATGAAATAAAGAAAACTAATAAAAATGAAGAAATGAAGACAAAATGGAAGAAATGGAAACAAAAACTGGTGGAAGAAAAGAAGATAACTGTAAATGAGATAAAGAAAACTAATAAAAATGAAGAAATGAAGACAAAATGGAAGAAATGGAAACAAAAACTGGTAGAGGAAAAGAAGATAACTGTAAATGAAATAAAAGAAAACTAAGCAAAAATAAAGAAGGGAAGCCAAATGGAAAAAAAGGAAACAAAAACCAGTGGAAGAAAAGAAGATAACTGTAAATGAAAATGAAATGAAGAAAACTAAAAAATAAAGAAGTGAAGACAAATAGAAGAAATGGAAACAAAAACTGGTGGAGGAAAAGAATATTAATGGGAGAAATTAAAAGGAGAAATTTTAATGTTAGAACAAAAATAAAATTTTGCTATAATTTTATACTGAGATATCACCTTTAATTTAAGAGAATATAAAACAAAAACCATTTCTTATGAGCGACTTATTGTTATTGTTATAAAATTATTAACTTACAGTTGATTTTCATCAGAACATTTCAATGCCACTTTAGCACAGCCTGTATCTTGCCACGTTGTTAACCACTGAAAATACATAGCAATGAACAACGGATTTCATATGTAGATATTATTAGGTAATAGCAGGATAACTAAAATTTTAAAAATGTCTTGAACTACAAAAGAAACCTTGCTCAGCTTAAAGAATTATTTACTGTGTTTTGCTGACCTGTTTGTTGATGATTGTTAAAATTAGAGTAAATTACGATCACAATAGAAAATTATTTGAATAAAAGAGCTATAAGGTATGTCTCAAAAATTAAACAGTGTACTTTCAACAAAATATATCTGAAACGAGATATATTTACTGCAATTCACTGCTTAGAAACCTTTTGTTGATATTTTGTAGCAAAAGCCTGCATTGATTACAAATTTAGATTTTATTCACCTTTGGGTTGTTCTTTTTACATTTAACATAACAATCAATTGCAGCATGGCAACACTAAAACAAGAAAGTACATCTGTAACTATAAAAGTAGAAAAATCATCTTTACACATAAAAAATCTTAATATATAAAACAAACTTTCATGTTTGGGTTGTTCAACTTTTTTCAGAGCATATTATACCTGATGCGAAGCAGTCAATCAACTCAAATATATACCTTAGGGCTGCAAAATATCGAAATATTATTTTCTGATAAAAATTACACTTTATTTATGAGTAGTTACTTCTCTCACAATTTCATTACAGTAATTTTTAAAAGCATTAAAGGAGTTTTTAAATTTGACAGATGGAATTCAATGCAGGTTGTTTGTAACAAATTAATTGAATTTAAGCGGGTTCCTTGATAATATTTCTACTACAGAAGGCCCATCCTGGAGGCTAAAGAAAACTATGGAAAATATTTACATTTGGGGTGAATGTACATCAACGCTGAGTGATATAAATCTACATCTCGTTTTAGAATTCAAGAGGTCTACGTTAGACGAGTTTGATAATTTCAAGTGAAAACAAGAACCTTTAGCTACAATACTACAAAATTATATTACATTTCAAATTTGGAAACACATAAATGGCATAAAACTTGCGAGAATTATGGGAATTACTACAAGAAATTTAAAGATAAACCCAGTATGTTGCTAGTGTTTATGGTTCACTAGTTAAATCATATCCTCTATTGTTATTTCTTTACTGACTGATGTGTTACGAAACCTGTATTGGCAGTCATTAATGTGTATGGACGTTCGTGACAGGTTTCCCTATAATGGCGACCTATCCATAAAAACCAACTCCTGGTCCCTTGAGTGGCCATTTGGACAGGTTTGACATTTAAACCGATTGTCAAAAATAGTTGTTGTATTAACAATCTCGATCTCTGTCTTGATGTTGAAAGGATTGGATATTTTACAATAACTGGATAACTGGACACCATATTATCACTCACTTTCAAAACACCTCCCACAAACCAGTATTTGTAAACATGCAAGAAAAGAGCATACCAGGCTTCACATGTTTAGGTTATCATTATCCCATTTTTGTTTTTATCGTGCTGCCACGATATTTATGTCCCGGAATCCAGGGTAGGCAAATATAATTCTACATTTTCACTTCTTTGTGAGGTGTATGGTTTAGTGATATACCCTGGTTGAATGAGGTGAAAGCCAATCAGTTCCTGGAAGCAATGGTACATTATCAACTTTTTAAGTTCTTTTACAAATGCTTTATATTTTATTCTGTTATCTTGAACTCACATCTTCAAACAGCTGTGGGATATGGTACGACTGGACATTTTTTTTTAATTCTATGCATTCTTCAATAGATACAAAAGTTATAATATTGGACTTCAATGTGTAATTAAAATTTAAATCTGGAACATGCCCTAGAATAACTGTCAGTCATCGGTCATTGTCCGATGAAATTTGGCCGTTGACCGACATGTACACGCATGACTTTTTGCAAACTTTTTTGAGAACTAAAATTTGAGCAAAGTGAATCTATCGAACCTTGTTGAATCAGTGTTTATTATTAATGGATTGTTTTTCATTTAAAGTTTTGTTATTTTAATATTTCAGAAATTCCTATAAGCTAACATTCAGATGCGCTGATGGTAACGTATAAAATGCAGCCAATCGATTGGGCAGTGACATGAATGTCATTATTACAGTTGAGTACAATCTGCAGCTCGTTGGAGGGTTCAAGAGTGCTACTTTCGGACCAACTGCAAACTAACTAAAGAATTCAATGTGATATCTGGAGATTTAATAATGCGAAATACATACTTCTGTTTTAATATACTTTTCATTTTGTGTATACAGGCGTACAGACAAACTGACAGTTCAAAACAATATTGTTTTACGTTTTTTAAACTTTTATTAATTTTTCGAAATAATTTTGTTTTTCGTTTTTAAAAATTCTTTTAATGTTTGAAACAATTTTGTTACGTTTTTTAAATTTGCAAATTCGAGTCACAAATCAATCAAATGGTTTATCTTGGAATGTTATTAAGGTTGCCTTTAGCCGGCCCGCAACATGGATTCGAAATGTTTCCACGCGTTCACACGGAGCTTGTGTGTACTATTTGTTCAATATAAATTTTGTGATGAGCTCTCTGATATGAATGATTAGTAAATAAAATTTTAAGTATTAAAGTCGAGAGACACGATGGTGAAAAGAAACGCTCTATTATCTACTCTTCTTATTCTTATAGGTTCTTATAGACCTCTAAATAAACCATTGAAATCTATTTATTCATTTCTCTCTGGATATTTTAAAAGCTGCGATAAAAAAATGGTACAATTTAGTCAATTTAGTTTGTTGGAGACTTCAACGTGCATGGTTTTGATTACGCAATAGTCACCAAAGTAAATTGCTTTCTACACATGTAAAATTACGCGTGAAAACATCTGTAAATTGTATATTGCTTATAAGATTATTAACTCTTAGGTGATCTAAAAATTAAGAAAAACTAATCAATTAGTATTTAGTGAAAAGTGAAAGGAATAGTTTATTTATTTTTTTTATATGAAAACATCTCTATAGGCAAAGTTTAAAAAAATTGGATTCTAATCGTAAATGAAAAATCTTTTAATATTCAAACCGTCAATTTTTCGAAATGTAGTGGAACCGCGTATATAATCCAGAGTGATTCTAAACACTATTATTTGGGTATATCACAAATATGTTATTAATAGATCAACTTATCAAATTTACATAAATGTTTTATATTAATTACCTGTGCTGCGGCTTTACCTTTTCCCATTCCTAAATCATGGCGAACAACTAAAACCATTTTGAAATCTCCATTATCACAATAAGATGTCTCCTGAAATAAACAGACAACAAATAAAGATGTTTATAAAGATGACATTTCTTCCTCTTTTAATTATTAATTATTTTAGACCAAATTAGACCATATTATTTTGTAAAAAATCTATTGATATTATCAAATAAAATCAGACCTTTCCGGTTCCATCCCCTGTGATAATAGGACTATTCTTAGACTTTGAAATCAACAATCCAATTAAAAAACCAACAACAACACCAATAATTCCAACCAAAAATAAAGTCCAAATTTCAAACATACTAAACAATTATCATATCTCAGTAGATATATATTTGAGATAATAACTAAAAAGTAAATTAAAAGATTCATATATATTTATCATTTATATTTACTCTTTAACTATGGCTTCATTAGTTCCACTTGTTTTAACATGTTATTTGTAAGTGAAGAAGTTATTGATAAAAGAAGATATTTTAGATTTCAAGTATCCTCGTCTTACACATCCCAACACAGTGTAACCATGCGAAAAAACATCAGAAACATGTCAAACAAAAAAAAAAGGATTTCTTTTTGGATTTTGGAGCTATTAATAAACAAGACAATGGAGACTCTGCTGGAGGAGTGTCAATAGTGGAGACTCTGCCGGAGGAGAAGATAATAAAATATAAGAGGCTTCTAACAGTTTCTCATAGATGAAAGCGCTTGATTCCTGTCAACAATATCTACCTAGACTTTGCCAAAGCTTTTGACAAAGTTCCACATAAATATTGTGTACCAAAGGATAAATAAAGTTGCTGGATGAAACTCAAGAAGTAGCAAAGAAGATAAACAATAACAACAGCCCTATATACTTTAAGGGGAAAAAGTTTTGTGAATCAAGGCATTCAGAAAATTTTCTTATTTCGTAAATAAAAACGTTTGCGAATGGAGTCTATCCGCGAGTATAAACTTTCACAAATAGACCAATGAAAAAAAAATGCATGAAACCTGAAGTTTGATTGAATAATAATAATAATAAAGCAAAGAAGAATAAGGTTGCTGACACTAAAATTAAGATAGTGAGGTGCAAAGACAGTGGGGTGCTGTTTCAAAAGCAGACGGAAAGAAATAAACTTGACAAAGGAAATGCTTCGATGAAGCAATATGCATTGACTAAGACACAATAAAAATTTTATCAGTAGTTGTTGCTATATCGGACTCTTGTTCATAAGATCATGAGTATTAACCCTTTGTAAAAATGATGGCTAAGAATACAAAGAGCACTCGTGTTGAATTCAGTTACTACTTGGTTCTAATTACCATTTGAAAAGTATAACAGTAAAGGACAACGGTTTATTTGCCAACGAATAAGCAATAAAAAAAAAATGTATCTTTTGTGATTTCGCAGGGATAAACCTTAAAAAGAGAAGAAAGGACAAAACCACAAAAAATCCGCAAAAAACACTGAAAAGACAAAAACATAAGACTGACAAAAAGAAGAAAAGGCAAAAAACAAAAACTCATCAACAAACACTGACAAAACAAAAACACAAGAATTCACAAGATGTAGAAAAAAACGAAAAGAAAAAGAACTCAAAAAAAGGTAAATTTTGATACAATAAAGTATGGGTGTTGATGGTAGGAATGGCACCCACTTCAACAGTTCCACCCACTATCTAGCTCTACCAAAAAGGGTATATACACCCTGGTTAAGCCTGTTACTAACTTCAAGGTTAATTTGACTATTTTAATTCTTTCTAGATTGGCAGCAAAAAATCGGCATAAAAAGTTTATATAATTCCATAAATTGAAGCTGTCTTCTATCATGTCTAATCATATCAACAACAGTATTTATTAGTCCAAGTTATTTTAATGATAAAGATCTAGGCTTCAACGTAGAAAAACACTTCAAAACAATAAAATAAAAGAATTTCGCCTCCAAAACCGTTCAGATCTTCAGAGAAAAGAAACGTTTTTACATTTTGATAAAGAAAAACAGAATTTCTAACAGTAGCTCAAGTCCATTTTGAAGGCTTCAGGCTTCTATTTCATGTCGGAAATTATTAAAATGAACAGTTTGATTGTAAATTATAACAATCGCTCAGTCAAAAAAGGTTCTTAGCAACCCAAATAAGTTTTTAGTGTTTTTGCCCTCTCACTCCACATTTCACACGTTTAAAAACGCGCATAAATTATGCAAACGTCATAAACATTTCAAAAAGGTCTTGTTAAAAACATCTGACTGCTGGAGATTTTATAAGATGATTTTGGTGAATGCAGTTGTTCTGGATATATCCTCAAATTCTCCGAATCGGACCAACACATTCGCTTTCATTTTTATTTATTTATTAATCATAAATAAGCAATCATAAATTACCAATCAATGATCTAAAATCTATATTTTTAAATTTTTGTAATTTCTAAAGTTTTTTTGTCTATAGCTAGCTTTTTAATTGATTTAATTTTAGCGGCAATTTCTAGTCTCAAGCCTAAATATTATTTTATTTCAGATGAATATTGGAATATTGGAGACACATGAAGTTGGTGACAATATTGTACAACTTCCACATTCAATTGGTCATGAAGTTATTGAAATTGAGAGCCCAGGTATGTCTAAACCCTTTTGATATCTGTTTGTATTTTTGCTTTTATTCAGTCTGCAATCTGCTATGAGAATAAAATTGTTGCATTTGTAGCTTCAATAGTGAAAAGAAAATTAATGTAAGACATCAAACTCGAACATCATTGTTAGCGTGAAATCCAAACATACACTGCATGTTTTACTAAAAAAGAATAAATAATTTTGAATTATATAGCGTGATGTAGCAAAATGTATGTTTATTATAAGTTTTACAAATTTTAATATTTATTTATTTATATTTTTAAAGTATTTATTTATTATTTACAATTATTGTAAAATGCTACAACAAAACAATTAATCTAAATCTAAAATTTTACCAAACATTTTTTTGTTTCCATTTTTGTTCAAGTTTTATATATAGACTGTATATCAATCTAAATTCTTTTAAAATTTTATTTACTACTTGCTATAACTTCTTATAATGGCAAGATTTGCTCCAACGGTGGACATATGAATTTCAGAGCAGTGAAAATAATTTCTTCTGTTGAAATGTGTGTTCTTCACAGATGAGCGAGATTAAAAATATATAATTCTTCAACTGACAAACATAAATAATAATTGATATCACACAAATATATAATATGTTTCGTTCACTTTATCGTTTCATTTGGATGCAAGTGCTTCTCATTGCAAAGCTTACATAGATTTTGACTTTCCTTTTACTTATGCATGGGCACTGGTGTTGCTGGTCATTATTAAATGTTGTATCCTCTTCCCTCATCTTTACACAGACTTCATGTCTCTTTCGTTATTTCATATGATTAACCAAGCTTCCAACCAAATTCAAGCTTCAATATATCAACTTTGATGGTTTGTTGAGAGCTAATTAGTATGAAACTCTACTTAAATGGACATTGAACTTTTGGAAATGTTTGGAAATATAAGGATAAAATATATAAGAAAACTGCAGTCGTGTTTTGTTAACTTTATAATGATTAAATTGTCTTCTTTTTCTTTAGATAACGTCCAAAAGGTTTTAGCCGCTATCAAAGCAAATGAACTTCCAAAAGAAGTAATGATAAACAGAGAACAACAAAACATTGAAATCAAGGGCCCCCAACAGACCATAAACATTGGCGCTAACCAGCAAATAATTTTTCTGACGGAGGAAGGAAAACAGGAGCTGTTTCCTCTTGTTGATGAGCCTCAGCCTATTTTGAAATTCAGCTCATATTCTGAATTTAAATCAGCTTTGCTTGAGTACGAGTCACAGACTGTAACTAAGTTTATTTTGCGCAATCAATCGAAGCAATTTACAGCTCCAGGTTAGTTATTGCAATTGACCTGACTGATATAATTTCTACCATGTTTACCTGGGTGAAATAAATTTTGTGCTTGTGTTCAGATTGCTTTTGAAATGCTTAAATTCAACGCTCATTACATAGGAACTTCTCAAATAGTTTATAGGAAATTTTCAAAGACTAGTTGATGTTGTTTCACCCAGATTCTGATTCAAATTTTTACCGACGTTTGTGTCATGCTTTTAAGCAAAGTGCAGGCTGTGATAGTTGTCAGTTTATTGGTTTTTGAGATTCATTGCTTTTCATGCAATTTTCTTATGTCATTTATTTCTCTTTGCATTCAGCATAGCATCAATCATATTTCAACCTCAATTAATATGTTACAGATATGTTTATTTACTAGAGTAATTTTTGATAGTTAATTCGGATGAAAATATGTATTTATGTTGTTTCAACTATCTAGGTGCAATCTTTCATTGTGTTGTTTTCCGCGAATTGTTCTTCTCTTCCTATCTAAGTGCTTGCTTCACAAACAATGTACATCTATTCTCAAAATAAAACTTTGCTCTCCTTGTGCTCCGTTTTTGTTCTTGCATATGAAAGCACAAGTTCATGAATCATACAGATGTTTCCAAATGTTTCATTTTTCTAAAATATTTGTCAACCGAATTGCTATTCAAACAATAAATTTCGTGTTCATTCTAGCATCGTGTATTATATAGTACATAAATAGAGCGTAGAATTGATAGTTTTATTTGTTCTGCTTTGTGCACTTTTCTAAGCTTAACGTATATAATGGTACCATGAGATGATTTGTCAAGTTTTTGATTTTGTTTGACAGGTTAATAGTGTAAACATATATATCCAAAAGCACTTTCAACGTCATTATATTTGAAGTTTGTGTTAGTACACTTTGTGTACATTGTTTAGATAGTCTTGTAAAATCTGTTGTGTTAAGTCAGTTAATTTTAAATCAAATTTTCTGTACGAAACCTGTCATCTAAATTTAACTTATTCTATATTGGTTTATATACCTTTATAATTTAATAGGGTACGATTGAATGTACTCCAAGGATAATTAGTAAACGTTGTACTAAGAGGAAAAATATGATTAAAATGTTATGTAACATGACAGCTCGATGTTTAATCGTTATGTTTTAGTGTGTCTCCATGACATTCTACGCAACGAGAGAAACACTTCTGATCTACCCATGATCAGGTGGGAGTTCTGTGCAGCGAAAGACTTTCTTCCTATACCTTACATGGGCATACCTTACATCACTGTTGGCAAACAGGTTTTTCAATGTCATCAAGGTGATTTGTGTATGTTTATATGACGTAAACATCTGTAATGCAAAACGCGCCCGACCTTCATTTCATTTTAAGTATTTAGTAGGTGTTTGGATTTACTTGAAGATGATTGCATTGATTCAAGACAATGTTCTCGTATTTCAAGATTACTCAAATTCTAAACTTCTATGTCTTTGGTCGTCTTAGATGTTCCTGATAACTGTTTTTGCTTTCAGGAAAGGATTATAACACGAATAAGAAACACCAGTACGAACTGAGAAAGGAGATTCTCAACAAAGCCACTCGTTTCTGCGTGAAATCCCGCAATAAAGGCCCTTCAAAAAAACTTGATTGCCCCGTACTATTCGCGGTCAGGAAACTTTACTTTTTCCCCGAGTATCCACTGGAAACGGACTCCAAACGAAACCGCGCTATGATCGCGCAGTCTTTACGCGCGAGACTCGCGGAAATTAAGCGCGAAATTTGCGGGTGCGTTGACAAGGAGATTGAAGAATGCGTACTCGGAAAACTCGAGTATCTCACGCGATTTCCCTTAAACACCGGTCACAATCATGATGTTGCGAAAGCAGCCAACGTGATGAAGTTAAAACTGAAGAAACATGGAACGAAAGGTCAGCAACATACAGCGAAGAAACAAGTAAGTAAATCTAGCCCAACGCGTAAGGAATAGGAAACAAGATTTTCTCGCGTCAGCGTAGTAAATTATATGTGAGATCCGAGCGAAAGCAATACACGCTACTCGGAAGTCAGTAGATACTATAAAACCGTGTTTCGTGCAGATTATAAAATGTTTCTATGTTGGAAATGCACGAATAATTTCCATGACAAATTTTTATGATACTCTTGTAAGTTCGGCGAAAATGCTTGTCTGAAAATTTTAATGTCTCAAATTTATCGCAAATTTTTTGAAATTTTTTCAGAACAATATTTTTCTTGCAGATATGAAAATATCTCATACAATAGATTTGTCAATAAATTTTTGTAAATGTGAATCACAATAAGTAATAGTGTTGTTATCAATTTCTTCTGACTTTGAAGCTTTTCAAATGATGTAGACTTGCATTCTCCACATGACCAATTTGAAGGCTTGGAGGGAACTGCATTCTTTATACGTCTATACCTAGCGAAAACGAAACATATGTATATTATCACGCCCGCAAATATGCGTATCACACAAATATGAATGTAATAAAAAAAATGGTCGAATTTTTTTGCGGAAACCAATAATATCTAATATTTTGTGTTTGCGTGACATAGAAACACTTTCCATACATATGCACGATATTACGATTTCATTACGTTTCCCAACTTTCAAATATTACTTTACTTTGGAGTTATTTTGGGGTGGTATCCAGCTTGAATGCGTGATTTTTTTGTACACATCAAATACGATAATATCGAGATAAACTGACATTTTTTTGTTTCCACAATTATCAAACATGGCAGACAAACATTGTGAAAGACCACAAGAACAAGACGGTTTTCGAAAAGAGACGAATCGCTGAATACTGTAAAATAAAACGATTTTCTAGTGGGATTATATTGTAGTTATCTGTACGACTTTTTAAGAATATACATTTCTCCCGCTCGATTGTTCTATATTTTTGTTGCATTACATACAACATATCATTAACTGTTGCGCTCTTTTAATATTTAAAGATTTATCGTTTTTGTTTGACTTCTTGTCATTCGCGAGAATCAATACAGCAAATGTTTTTTTTTTGTGGTTCCGTGTATACTTGACATGAAAAGTAGCAAGATGGCTGATGAAAAGCAAGCTGACAACGTTGAGGTTGAGGATGAGAGCAGCTCGTCTGATGACGACGCCGCTGATGAAGTTGATTCCAAAATTCAAAAACTAATTTTGGAGGTATTTGCTGTGACAACTTATTCAATATCTATTACTTCAAATGCATTTATTAAAACGAAAAAAAAACAAAAATATCTAGATATCTACTAGCTAGACTCGACAAGGTACTGTGCGGTTGTGGGTACTGTTGTTCTCATAAATAGACTTTTATAAAAATCACAACAAATAGATAAAAAAATTTCAATAAAATAACCTTCAGCGTGAACACTGTAAGAAATCAGCATTTCTTCTTTCAACTTTTGTACTGCAAATTTTTTCTTTATTAATATAATAAAATATTTTGAAGTTTGATTATTATGTTTCCAGGGGCATGTTTCTTTGTCTTTACTTTATGTGAAAAACTCCTTAAAGGAAAGGTAGCAAATAATTCACAAGAAATCTGTGATTTCTGCAGCAAAGAGTGTGAATGTTTGTTTTCTCAAAAGCAAAAGTCTGGTTGATAATTGTAAAACATAGACTTTCTAGGTACCTCAACTGTCTTTTAATGAATTTGGATGACACTAACTACATTAAATTGAACATAAGTCAGTATCTTGACAATTACGTATATATTCACTTTGCATAGTAATTGTTCCTCTGTATTCAATATTGTATTCTCTTGTTTTCCTAAGTTAAGAAAATTTGCGAGGGACCTTATAGAATAACAAGAAACTACAGTTCTCACTATTTCACATTGAAGTAAATTACAAATTTCAGAACATCTTTATTATAAGTAAATTTTAACAGTATGCTAGCAGTGTTGTAACTTTGGTAAATCTAATCATTTATTTGGAATGCAGAGAAAACAAAAATTCATCAAGTGGATCAAATTAGTTAAGAGTCTAAGATTTTCAACTGAAAGGCAAAAATATGTATCCAGTGTTGTTTAAGTTATACAATTTTATTGTACTTTTACTTTGGTCCAAATTAGTCTTGTTATTTAATTGTTTTTTGTCCATAAAATGTGCTCTTTTTGCCAACATTACAACTATATATTCTATTTTTGTAAACGTTGGCGTTTGTGAGAATAGATCGTCAGTCCTCGTTAAAGTATTGTGATTGCATGTTAAGCTTATTTTATTTACTATCTCGCAAAATTTCAAATTTTACTTTTGATACGATTTAAATCGTCTGGTTATCATTACAAATTACCTTGAGTGTATTTAGTGGTGTCTGGAATATTCAGTAAAGTCAACTTTGTCTATGTATACAACATTTTCACTTTTTAATCACTATATACATAACATTCCTATATTTTTTATACAGATCACCATACAATACCTAATGAAATGATGATGATTTCCGGGCCTTAAACGTTTTTTTACAGAACACATCAAAAGTGAAAGTAATTAAACTTCTGTACAGTATTCTCAAAAGAAAAGACACCTCAAAGCCAATGAGTCTCACTTAATACGTTTATATACCGTGTATGGATGTCGTTCTAGGAACTAGTCGTTCCGAAATTGACGATTCAAATTAATTTTGTTTGCGTTTTTTAAACTTCTATTGATGTTCAAAACAATTTTTTTACAAACCAAAGTCACGGAACTACCCTTCAAAGTGTTGCAGCGTTGCTTCTTCGAGTGGTCATTGACATTGCTTTGTTCGATTTAGAAAGTAGTAGCGACGAAGAATTTGTTGGATTTTAACACACACAATTTTATTTGCAGCTTGTTATAAATAGTTTTATCTTTGACGTAAATAGTCTTAACAATAAAAAACATGTGTTAACAATAGTGTGTATTCTCCTTTACCTTCTCCAAAAAAACAATATGCACACTCACCTGAAAGTCATATTTAAAATGAAGTGCTTTTAATCCCTCCAATGCGCTGCAGCTATCAGCTGACCCAGCATTGGCGCGCACCCACCCGCAGAACAATTGACTCTGGTACATAGTTACATGCAGCTCACTATTAGATTGATCAATTGCATCTTCAGGGTATTGGGTGTTAGTATGTGGAAACAGGGCTGGTTATAGTGCTTCCTATTACTGTGTCAAGCTTTGTTCTACTCACGTACAACACAGTTCATGCATATTTTTAAAAAAAACGTTGTAAAATGTAAATAAATATGCCTCCTAAAACTCAACAAATTTAATAAGGAATTTTTACGAAGAGAATTTCCGGTGATAATTCAAACGCTGAGTTATCCAGTGACTTTTCTTAAATTAATTTTGAAATGTCTCAGACATTCCAGTGACAATTGTAATATTTCGGGCCTTGCGTTTTAATTTTTATAATCATCGCCACTTCTTCGATTTATTTCACAATTCCTTTTTGTGTTTTTTCTTGGCAGGCCGAAGTGAACCCCTACCAGTATGACAAACATGTCGAACTCATCACTGCCCTGCGACAGTCTGGTGACCTCGATAAATTGCGTACAGCTCGTGAAAATATGGCTTCGGTCTACCCTTTAAGTGAAAGTGTGTAATGGTTATTGCTTTGTGTTCTTTTCTATCTAGTGTTCTTAACTTATTACATTCTATCTCTTCCGTCTTAAAGACACGTTTCCATGTACCTACCTTGTCATTTACGGATAAAAATCAATTTTGCTTACATATTTCATTTCGTATATAGACTGTAGTTCCTCTATTTTACTTTATATATATTATTTTGGGCAGATAATCATGCATTTCCCTATTTCTTATATTTTCCTTCATCACACAGCGCTCTGGATCGAATGGCTCCAGGACGAGTCTCCGTTGGCGTCCCTACCGGAGCACAAAGAATATTTGATCAACCAGTTTGAAGCAGCCATTCAGGACTATGCATGTAAATAATGATGAAATTATTAAGAACATTAATAATTTGTTTTGGATATAATTATTGTTATTGACTTAATTATGCTACAAATATAAATTAGCCCGTCCAACCGCTTTTAACATATTTTTTACTATATAATCTAGTGTGTGTGACATTTTGAAATCAAAAGTGTCATGGACAGGATGTCAAAGCTATGTATGTTGTAGATATATTAAACTACTTTTTCTGTTGATACTCATCATCCATTTCCATGCTAGCATGGCTTGGACCGGGTTTAGATGGTGAGTGACCCCACGCAAGATACCAACGTTGCATTTAAAACTCTGTGGCAGCAGAGCCCCAAAGATAATAAGATACTAATTCTGTGTAGGGGGGAGGGGGCACACGGGTTGTGGTCTCTCGTCTTATAGGGAAGGTAGATGTGTTTAGACAACATTATTTATCTAAAGAAAATTCAGATCAGAAGAGCAACATCAAATTTTTTACATGAAAAGAACAAATATGACTTTAAGAATTTATTGAAAAACAATTTTTTTACATATCAAGATTAAAGTAAAACTTAATAAATATCAGTCAAAAAATAAAAACGAGGAATAAATAATGTTATAAATTAGCATTACGTATTTAATTTAGCTGTGAAGATTTGGCATGAGTACTGTCAATACGTAATGAACAATATTGATTCGCCTGCCGATATCGAACGAGCGCGAACTGTGTTTGAAAGAGCAATCACATCTGTTGGTTTGCATGTTGCAGAGGTGAGGGATAGAAATCATTTTGTTTGTAAGTAAATGACCCGTGATTTGACATCAATGGTTTTCTTTCGATATAATATAATTTGTTGACATCTAGAAGCTAAGAGCTAACCACGTGTTCAATTATTGAAATTTTATGAAATTTAATTCTACCCCTATCCAGCCTTTGCTAATACTTTGGCAATGTTTTTCTTGTAGTTCATTGGTTAGAAAACATACTTGTTTATGTTCATAGGGTAGTTCCATTTGGGATGGATATCGCGAATTTGAATTGGCCATATTGGATTCTTATCAGGCGAGTTTACATGGAATCTAATTCCCTCAAAATTTTATTGTAGTTTGTCATACAAATTTTTAATGATGCAGTACTATAATATATATGAAATAAAAAGTTATATAGTTAAATATTTCATGATGTATTCCCCAAATCACTTTTTATTGTGTTTTTGTTTTTTAGCAACTTAAAGATTGTGAAACAATTGGAATGGACGCGAAAGTGTAAGCATTCATCTGTTCACGTTCTTTAATTTGTCTTCTTCTTCTTCTTGATTAATGAGCTGGTCAACTTTCAATGGAAAAATCTTCTTTTAATATAATAAACATTTGCTTTATTATTTCCCAAAACCTTTTTGTTTTATTGTATACAACAACTTCCACTCATCGCTATCTATCGGAAGTAGAGAATGGCTATGCCATGCCTTGTGTGTTTGTGTATAAAAGCACGAAGTAAGAAGCAATAATAAACATTAAGTGCCCTTTAAAGCCACATATTTTTGTCTTTAGAGGTTCGAATGCTTTTTTTTTTATTTTTAAGCTGTGATTTATATTCTTAATTCTTGTTTGTTGTTTTTATTTTGTGTTATTTTATTTCCAGAGAGTCGCAGTTGGAGCGCATTTATAGTATATATAGACGTCAACTGTCGATACCACTCTTAGGTAACCCTTTAATTTCTAAATGTGGAACAATGCTAACGACATAAGAATATTCATTTGCAACAATAATGTCTTGAAATCTGATTAATAATTAAAGGCAAGATTCATTTCAATCTCGACTGTCTATTTCTTAGCTTATTTTTAAAGTTTTGTTTTTTACTAAGATGATTAGTTATTTAT
Organism: Candelabrum cocksii; assembly: GCA_963930725.1. Lineage (NCBI taxonomy): Eukaryota > Metazoa > Cnidaria > Hydrozoa > Anthoathecata > Candelabridae > Candelabrum > Candelabrum cocksii. The sequence continues at coordinate 2,657,710 of OZ005673.1, read as the reverse complement.
AAAAGTCAAAATATTACATTTTTAATATAAAAAAATTATTTAAAAATAGAGTTGCTTCTACTTGTATGATCGGATCCCGTTCATTTCGTTGCAGTTCATTTCGTCGTAAATCATTTTTTCACAGACTTCAAAGTGCTATATAAAGCGCTAATTAAAACGAGTGGCTTTGAGCAGTTTATTCCGTCGCGTTCATGTCGCGCATTTCATTGTAATGCAAATAATGAAATACAAACTCAAATTTTTGATTGATTTGAATAATTAATTCACCAAAATTTTAAAAAGCAGCTTTATGGTTGTATACTACATCATAGTGAGTGCGAGTTTGTGGTAAACTTCGGGAGACTTTTGTTTCAACTTTTCAATAAAATAAAATAATTTTATAAAACGAGAAAATAGTAAAATACCCACAAAAACACAAATTTTGTTTTTTTTTTAATTTAAATAACGATACGAGGCGGGCGTGGCATCTTATTGAAAGGCCTGCAAATTAAGTTGCTTCATTATAGCATTGCTAAGTTTTTGGATATGAAAGTTAGTGTAGATTAAAGAGAGAAACTATGTAAAAACATATTTTCTTAAGATTGGTTGCTTCACAAGTGTTTTGCAAAGAGGATTAGATTAGTTCAGTTGCCTTGATGCTTTTAGGTATGGCTGATACATTAGCTCTGTTTCAAGACTGGTCCACAGAGGCAATTCCTAATGAAATACATCGCAGCTGTGAGAAAGCATCGCAGAAGCTTGCGCTGTGCATGCAGTACGAAGAAAAACTTGTAAGGTTGGATTTATGTTAGAGAAGTCAACTAAATTAATAAGCAAAAAGTCAATACAATTGAATTATTCGTTTTACATGACTTGAAATGCGGAACACTGCAATAATGCATTTTTCGTACTGATCTCTTTTTTTAAGATTGGGTTTATATATTTTGGTTGTGGTCGAATATCAGTGGATTTTTTTATTTCTTATCAACTGTATTACTATCTGATTATGAACACAAGCTGACATGATTGTCCTTTATTTAAGAAGTGATGAGTGTAGTAGATTCATGTAAGAGCACATTAAGGCGGGCTGACAGTTATTCTTTGTCATGGAATCAATAATTTTCACGCAGGTTTATATCGTTAATTTAATATTGCTGTGTGATAAAATAGGAAGATCTTGTTTCACTTTAGCACGAGTTGGTTTCAGAGAGCAGCTATGAAGCGTACAGTGAGTATATAAAGTTTGAGATGAAAGATGGTGACCCTGCTCGTATTCAGTGTGTTTTTGAACGAGCTCTCAAAGATAACTGCCTGGTGCATGGCCTGTGGGAGCGCTACGTAGATTATTTGGTAAGATTATTAAGTGTTTTTGTAGGTTTTTCGAAATTGCAATACAGTGAGTCATTTATATATTTAAAAGTCAAGGTCACAATTAGTCGGCAAAGTTAGAAAAGAGAAATGTTTTTTTATACTGGGGGTGATAGCTTTGAGGTTCCTGGATGAAGATTTATTGCTATTTGTTGGTTTGTCTCAATGGAGAGAGTAATTTGATTCATACCTACCAGACGAGCTTGATTTTAACTAAACTTTCTTTCATCCTCCTCAATTTTAACTCGTCCCATGCTGTCAAACTAGTCTTTTATTCAAACAATTCACCAAAATTTCAAGATAATTTAGCGGTGCTCTAAAACAACGATTCCAGAATTTCAAAATTATAGCGTATCATTCACTCATGTAATTCGTTTCCTAGGACTACAAGCTTAAACTACCGGATATTTCCCTAGCGGCTCACAAAAGGTCGGTTCGCAATTGTCCGTGGGTGAGCGCGTTGTGGGTGCGATATCTCAAAGCTCTCGTAAGTACTAGCTTCTTGTTTCCATAGAAATCAAGTGAAAAATTAAGAATATTGATTCAGCATTTTACTAAAGTTCTGAAGTTAAACATAGATTCTTATAGACATAAAAAACAATATTTACAATAAATCTTGATTTATTTAGGTAATAAACTCATATTATACTTCTGTTTTAAGGAAAGAAAACAAGCAGACTACACCCAAATCAAAGGTAAAAACTGCAATTTTCTCTTGTGACACGGGTCAAATCTTCAATGTTATGGCTGTCATTACAATGTTCTTTGTTTTCAAGAACTCTGAGTTGTTTGAATGGATAGCCTTTAGTATCCTTCTTCCCATATCTTGTCATATTCTTATTACCAAGAGTTCCTACTAATTCTTCAATTTGATGAAAAAATGCTAAATGTTGTTTCTCGTGAACATTTATGGATAACCATTTGGAAGGTTGGATCAATGCTGCGTTAATAACTAATGCCTCTTGTTTCTCATTTGTCTAGATGTGTTCAATGAATCACTGAAGGGAGGCTTCCCTGACGCGACTTCCTACTTGGAACTATGGCTGGCAAACTGTGATTATCATCGAAGACGAATAGTTGATTGGAGTTTCGGTAAATAAGATACTTCAGGCGCTGATTTAAATTTTCCATCTAACCATGTTTTTAAGTGCAGAATCCAAATATGAAGTTAGATTTGTATAATTTTAAACCTTAGTGAATTTTGAAACCTTAAAAATTAAAAGAATTATTTTATCAAGATCTCAATTTAACAATATTATACTTTTCTATTCTAGGTGAAAAATCTTAGATTTTGTACATAGTTTATATTAATCTGTCTGCTCTGTATTTTATTGATATCCGCCATCATGGATATTTTTATTGACCAATTAACTGTGATTTGAAAGCTAAGGTAGTTATCATGTGAGGAATCATACCACATTTTTTCAGTATTTAATGGGTGTGTAGCTTTGAAGATATTCCACTTCTGTAAATTACTGTTTCTGATTTTAGACAATTTTAAAATGTAAATGACTAGATTCCTATTCTTTTTCAAGGTTTTTATATGATTTTTTTTTTCATTTTTTCTTGCCGCCCTCACTTTTGATATCTTTGAGGTATTACGAAACAAATCAAAAATAAAATTGCGTCTGTGCACACGGGAGCATTTTTAGCTACGCTACATAGTGGTCTGCGCTATGAGTAAGACAGGATATTGTTTTAAATGTTTTCTGCTTATATGTAGATATGGAATGCATCATCTCAGCATAAGACATTGTAATAGTAGTGCTGTAAACAGTTATTCAAAAGCTTTTTACGCTATTTAAAATCAGTTGATCAAAAGCTAACAATGTTTGAAGTGCCAACATAAACATTCTTTTTGATGTACGGGTTTGTTGTGGGCTCACAAATAACCTCACTTCATATGAAATGAAGTTGTTTTGTTTAGAGGAAGAGAAAGTAGAGGAATTACACAAAACGTTTGAAAATGCAGTCACATATATGAACCACTGTAAGAGAAAGCAATTTCTTGTTTTGAGATTGTATTGGGACAATATTTTTATGTTTTGTTTCACGATTGTTTATGCTGGTAGTTGAAATTATGTGTAGTCTGAGATAATTAAAACAATGTAGCTACCTGTTGTCTTCTAGATTTTGGATTGGAGGGTGATAAGGATTGCGTACTTCTCAGGGAATGGGCCACAATCGAGGTATTTGTTGCTTCAGGTCATTAAATATAAATCGCACGTCATTATAGCTCATACGCAATAATGTTCATTGTGAATATTACCTGTTTCTACCATTATGAAATCAATGACAGTTTTATTAATCCCTTGCAGCTAAATTATATGCCAGAAGTAAAGAAATTCTGACATAGTATTCAAGTATTTTGGTATTAAGGTTTTCTCTATTTTCCTGATTGTGGATAATTTGCGTTGGAAATATTTATTTGACATTTATTTGACGTAGAACATAATAAAAAAAACTATTTTCTTTCATTCTTTTGCAGTTTTCATAATTTTTCATGTTGTTTTTCGTGAGTCAATCGGTTTCAATAAGTAAATAGTCAAGTCTGATTCAAGATGATTGTTGAAAGATGCTCGTTTATAAAATGAAATCAAGAATGTCACTTTATGTTGTGATCTGGTTGATCAAGACAACATGTGTGCAATGGGTATTGGCAGTTTCTTCTTTCCAGGTGAAATACTTGCAGAACATTAAACGTGCGCAGGAACTATGGGACACGACGATGAAGAAGCATGTTAGAGATCTGAACATGTGGTTTGAATACACACACTTTCTCATGTGAGTGCACACAATGTTGTAAGGTTGCGCAACTTTCATTGATATCCATAGTTTTACGAAGATGTCAATCATATTGCTTGTAAATTTGAGTTTGAAACTATTTTTCTCACGATATATTAATTTATTTATTATTGTTCATTTCTATTGATATATATTTATAGCAATTGCTTTTTTAACAGCAATTTTTTCTTACACTTTACAACTTAAAGGTTAGAACAATCTCCCATTGAACATGAAACTTTTTTTTTTGTTCTTATTCACACTCAATCAATGGTACTCAAATGTATCGTTAACTTAAGTTTTTCTTTTTTGTTCTTATTCACACTCAATCAATGGTACTCAAATGTATCGTTAAGCATCTAACTTAAGTTTCACAAGCGCTGTTAACATTTGAGTTTTTGAGCGAAACTCAAAAACTTGCTCAAAGCTTGCTCTGGTCGAGCGATTTCATTGGAGCAAACAAGTGCCCAAGTATTTCAGGCTGTTGTTGGCCACACATGTTAAACACAAACTCTAACTTTTTACAGTTCTTTCTGCATCTTCTCATTTTTTTTCAGGGTGTACAGTGATAACCAGGCTGTTCGTAAAGTATTTCAGAGAGCCATACAGATCAGCTTCGATGACCCTCTGCCCATATTCCAAGCTTTTATTAAGTTCGAACGACTTAATGGTGATCTCATTTCTTTTGATAATCGACATGAATCTTGAACCAACGCCATCCAGTAATAAGAACTATTTGTGATTATTTATGGGTTTGTAGGCCTCGACAAAATAGAATTCACTGGGCCCGATAAAACGGGCACGATTCAGCATATGGCATGCCCGATTGGCCACGCAAATTATCGGGCGCGTGTATGAAAAGTGCATATATTCGGGCGCGCAAATTGTGCACCTAATGTTCTTTAGAGTAATAATTTAATACTTTTTAAGGAATAATATGCGTGTATATAAAATATGTATACTCGTTACGAGCGGCGCCTGACAGTTCGGGCGCACGTAAGAAGTCTCGTTATTTTTCGATGCCTGGTTTGTGTCATGTTTGTTTGATATTGCTATTACGCTTTTCCTTTCAGCAGGTTTTTAGTTTTTCCAAAACCATCTTACCAGTGCGGTGATGTAACATTAGGATGACATGTTTTGTAAATAATGTTTTAGGCTCATTGTCTGATTTGGACGACGCCCAACAGAAGGTCACTGTGTTAATGAACAAAATGAAAGACAGAAAAACACGAGTAAGTATTTGCTTTGTTGTAAAAGACGGTTTAACGATTTTCTTTTTCTTTGTGATTTACCTTAAGTCTATCGCTTCTTCCAGGAGGAATTGCTGCATAAGCAACCGAAATTATCAAAAGCCGGCAGATCTGACAATAAGGTACCCGGACAATTTTTTTGAATGCGTTTTTCCTCTTATTTAAATAAATTTAGGCATCTAAAAAGAAGAAACTGAAAAAGGAGAAAGATTCACTGAAGCGAAGCAATGAAATGGACACAGGTTTCACCCCCAAAAAGAAAAAAAGCGGTATAATTGTTTTGCTTTGTTTTCTGTGTTTTTCTATGCGTTTCTATGTTTAACATTGTTTCACTCAAGATGAACGTTAGTTAAGAAACATGGAAACATTTATGTACTTTCTCCCTTTGTCTCTGTGTAAAGTTGTATACAATAATCATCAAATCACTACTATTAATAAGACCTTCCACAAGATTTAGCTTTCCTATATATTTATAAACTATGTAAATCAATTTCCAATCCAAATTCAGTTTTTTTATTATTAACTATTCACTTTAGACACTTCTCACAAACAACAATTTGTACCGGCTGAATCTGACCCGGTCGTTGCCATGGATACCACACCGGTTGTTATGAAGCCAAACAAAAGAGAATCGAGTGTTGTTGTTCAGACGACAGGTAGTACAACGGAGAGTGAAGGTGGGAGTACCACTGCGGAGAAACGGGTTGTCGACTCGAAGGAGGATCCAGATGCCGGTGATTGCGAGAAAGTCAGGTTGGTTTTGGCACCATTGAATTGAGTGATTACTGCTAAATTTGACATTATAACTATTTTTTATCATGGAGACCTCACTGAAATATTTCAAACATATCATAGATAGTCAGTTACCGAGTTTACTTTTAATTCATTTTGAGTTTTTATATCTAATGCAGCAAATCACAGCAGGATTGCTCATCATCACTTTAATACAAAATGAAATATATACCATGTTACCCCACGACTGTTTAATAGAATGACAATGTGAAATATATACCCCACGACTGTTTAATAGAATGACAATGTGAAATATATACCCCACGACTGTTTAATAGAATGACAAAGTGAAATCCGGCAACATAAATAAGTTTAACTCAAGGCCTCGACTTCTTTCCAAAAAGCATTAAAATCGCTTATTAATTAATTTTCAGGCCAAAATACTTAATCTTGAATTCATTCTTTGTAACTCAATCCTTTGAAAGAACGATTTTCATACAAAGGGCTACATATAGTTCTCTCTGTGTAGGGAATTCTAAAAAGAGTCATTCGTAGGATAATTGATTGAAGTAAACACCGCCGCGAATGCATGCTCTCAATTTGTTTTTATGAAGTCGTACTGATTTACTAAGGTTCTCACATTTGTATGACCTCTTCTTAGCAAAGTGGACAATGACTTGAGTGTCTTTCTGAGTAACCTACTCTTCACTGTCAACGAAGACCTTATACATGAGAAATTTGAAAAGGTATAGTTTCTTGTGATATGTTTAAATTAGTTATATTTATTAAGGTCAATTAGCATAAATTATCGCACGTTTATAAATAAATAAATTTAAAAAAATATGTATTAACAAAATTAGCATAAATTAACAAATGTTTACAAATAATTTCGTCTTTAGAGGGATTTCGGAGAAATAAATTTTCATTCCATTAAGTTGATTTCTTGCAAAATCTTGTTCGCAATTCCATTTAAGACATGCAGCCGATGTGAAAACCTTAATTTTATCATTTTATTCTTGAAATTCTCCAATGGTCAATAGTCTTGGAGAATTCTATTTCCAAATTGTACGGATTTAATTACAAAACAAAAAAAATCTATAAATATTAATATAATATAACAATTATTTGAAAATAACAACACATCATGAAATTCATATATAGTAACTTTCCTTCGCTCCTTATTTCTTCTTATTGTAATAAAGATGATGTTGTATGCAGTAGAGTGTGTTAGTTAAACAATTCATGAACCGTGGTTGATGGAAAGAGTGTAAAGATGAAGAGGGAAATTGTTTACGAAGGACGTTTCTTTTAGTGCGGGGATATTGATACTGTACGCATTGTGAAGAATCGGATGGGGAAGTCGAAAGGTTTTGCATATTTGCAGTTCAAAACGAAGGTAACGAGTTGTTTTAAGACTGTAGTTGTCAATGTTAATTACATTGTGTTTACCTCGATTGTGATTGGTTTAAATCGTGTTTACCTCGATTGTGATTAGTTTAAATCTTGCAAATGGGTCCTGAGAACTCTATTCCCTTGTTCTCAAAGTGATCCGATTTTGTGACTGGTCTACTGCTTTGAGCTTCTAATTCAATCGAGTTTTATCGAATTAGTTTTAAATAATTTGTTTGTTTTTTAAGATCTGAAGATCTTTATTTGTACAGTAAATTCTCTGGAGAACTTAGAAGGTTAACTGAAGTAACTCTTTAAAACAACCATATGCGAGTCAATCATTATAGAATTTGAACCAGTTCCTTGGAATAGGGAGTTTTTTAGATAAATCATATTTTGTTTCATTGTGCGTTTGTCTCGCATCCTTACCTGCAGCTCGCTTTCTAGGAGGCAGTGGAACTGTCTTTGTTACTCGACCGCGAGAATTTACTCGGACGCCCCATGTTCGTTTCTCGTTGCGTCGATAAATCACTGAAACCAACACAGTTCAAGGTAATTATCTATACAGTAAATATGTAGAAACATCCTTAAATATCTATATATATTTGTAAACAAATATTATTAAATCCGTCAGCGATGTAAGGTTTGTCTAAGGGAATACCATATTTAACTGACAACTTCTTCCCGCTGGCTGCTATATTCGGCTGAGCTTTTTGAACAGGTGTAGCAACTTCCTCTCAAATATTAAACATAATAATAAAAAATTAAAATATTAATCACTATTCAGACATGTATGCATTATTAACACATTTAATTTTAACATTTTTATTTATGTATTTAATCATTTCGCCAAAACGACAAGTTACAATGCAAGCTTATCCAAATATATACAACAAATAATAAACATTTATTTAATGCTCTGTGATAGTATTAAGTCAGCAGGAAACTCAAAGAAAACTTTAAGACGTCTTATCATAGAGTACCTTATTTTGTGTTTAGCAAACTCATGCATGTTATCTCAAATCATCTTGTCAACTATGGTTAAAACTCGAAATTAGATAGATGCATTTTTAATCATAATCCAACCTTTAGATATCCTAAACTTCATGCTTGCTTCGATTTCCCTCTATTGCTTTTAGTTTCCGACGAATCTTGACAAACGGACATTATACGTCACGAATCTTTCCTTCGAAACTCCAAGCAACGAAGTTGAAGAATACTTTTCGAAAGTATGCCTCACGTAGATTTGTTTTGCATCTTCCATCGCATTGTGATTATGAATGCTTAGGTTGGCAAACTGAAGCAAGTGAGGTTGGTTACAAATAGGTCGGGGAAATCAAAAGGCTTCGCTTACGTGGAGTATGAAAACGAGGTATGTGCGTATGAAAACGAGGTTTGTGCGTATGACGTTAAATATTTGATTGGAATGTTTAAAAGCATCCAACTTGAAGTATTTTGTTTTTAACAAAATAATGTTTTTTCCATATTAAGACTTAACAGCATTGCATAAGCCTTGTTGAATCATGATACAGGCATTGGCTAAATTTTTCTAACGGACCTACTATTGCTCCTCCTTTGTATTAGAGCGACGCTCAATCGGCTCTCGTAAAATTAGACCAACAGTTGTTTCACGGGCGTCCGTTAAACGTCGCTCTGTCCAACCCTCCTGTTCGAAAGACTGCGCATGCGCACGAAGATAAATCTAAAACAAACGTCAGCCGTTCTAAGGAAACTCCATTCGCGTAAGTGATCTGAAGTTTGTGAGAAGATAAATTGTTGTTATGTGCTTCACTATAATCGTTTGCTTCTTGGAAAGTGGAAAGATGTATTCTTAACTTGCTGTACATCACTAAAATTGAAACTTGAGGAAAGAAACAACCGAGATATGCACGACCGAGTTTTTTAGGTTCAGCTAAATTCATATAATCAGAGGTTATTTTTGGGGTGCGGGTTCTCTTTACAGTTTCACCGTCACGACATTCTGTTTCTTAGGCGTCGCTCGAAGACTCAACTGAGCATGCTACCGAGGTCTGTACAGCAGAGTTCAGATGACGATCGCATGGATGTAATGAGCAACTCTGACTTCAGAAGGTTTTTGCAGAAATAACTCTTTTCTTTGTAGTTTGTTGGATTAAGAATATCTGTGATTGAAACGCACTCTGTTCTCTTACACATTAATGTGTTTGTTTAAGATTTTTTACTAACTTACACCATGGCCTACTTAATATACGGCTTCTATCTTGCTTATATCGGGGAAAAAATTGAAGGCCAGTTATGTAAACATCTTGATACAGTATACCCCCGATAAGTGAGACATTCGCTAAGTGGGACAGATTTTGTCGGTCCCCTGAGTGTCCCACTTATCGGGAGTATACTGTATTTGTCATACAGAACCTGAAATATATAGTAAACAAAGAAAAAAGAAATCCAACTTAGCTATAGAATATTCCTCATTAAAATTTTACTAACACAATAACATGTCTGATGTGGTGATAATGGCAATTGAAACCTACAAGAAAAAAATGAAAATAAAAGCCAGAAAATAAAAAACCGTAATCTTCTATATCTCAATATGAAAATGAGCGGGTAGATTTTCCAACATGCACCTTCTTTTTAACTTGCATTGATGTGTTGCTCGAAGCCATGGTGGTAAAGACAGACAGGTATGTTTTTATATAAAAAAGTTTGACATGTAAGTTTTCATCAGTACGGATTGATTCAACCACTTGTGGTATTCTAAGTTTATTCGAAACAGTTTTATGAAAAAGAACACACTCATCAAATTTAGTAAACAAATACCCTGGTGGCGAGTCAGCTGCTGTGAAAGAATCGAGATTTTGGATAGTATCCTTATCCAAGAACCTTTTAAATTCGTCTTCTTGATACACTCTGTTAACTGGTGCTTTTTTGGCTCTGGCATGACAGGTAAAGAAGCAGAAACTACTGTCTGGATAAATCGTTGGTACAGGTTTCCAGAAACTACTGTCTGGATATATCGTTGGTACAGGTTTCAAGTCGTATCGTTCCTCTGATCCTTTTTTCTTCAGAAACTTGCTTTCATGTTTTAAACAAATTACAGAAGATTTTGTAGCATTCCAATCTTTTCTATTAACAAATCTAACCAAAAAATTTTTAAGTTCTTCTTTTGGAAAGCCAAACTGCTTCTCCGCTTACATAATTTGAGTTACACCCAACAACACGGCATTTATTCACCTTGTAATTTCATTACATTTATACTTACTAACTTTATATTCAAATCAAAATTTAACACAACACAAGGTACTATGTTACTGCAAAATATTTACAAAGCGAATGGCAAACTCGGTCAAATGCCGTGTTTACTGAAACAACCTTTTTCACTGAACGCAGGATTCTGTGATTCCAATATTTTAAGAAAGTGACTCCACTGGCCTTCTAATTTTTTTTTATTTAAGCAAGATAGAAGGCCGTATATTAAGTAGGCCATGGTTACACTTTACGGAATATCCCTGTTTTAAAGTTGTTACTTCTTGCGAAGAGGGAGTTAGTCACATGCAATTAATTTTCGTTGCAAACAACTGGCTGTATAGTTCAGTGGTTAGTGCTCTCGGCCCACATGACCGGGCAATCCCACTGCGTAGTGCAAGGTTTGTATGATTATCTGGCTTCCCTCGGTCCATTAGTACGTACATCTCAGGCTATATTTCTTAATATGCCTATAAGAATGGATACGCCATTAAAAATCAAATATATTTTCTTAACACTTAGAGCGTCTGTCAATAAAGCATGTAATTCCAGTATGTCCTTTTTATTCTCCGTTTTTAACCAAATCACTTAGTTTGGATTTGCTGCTTGGAATAAATACCTATTTCAGTTTGTTTTCTTAAAGCGAAAGAAATATCGTATTTCATAAAAGAACACGTAGGATCCCCCCCCAACATTTTGTTTGTCGGCAAATTCCCAAACCCTGTCGGCAAAATGAAAATTTCCTGTTTTCTACCTTCTTTCTTCTGTTGTAATGCTGAACAAAAAGCGTCGTCATTTTATGTTATCATTGGATCAATAACTTTTGATTTCTACTTTGTGTATGCTCATTACGCAATTTTCATTGACTGACGTTGACAACCAGAGTGAGTGAATCATCATTCATTCATTCACTCTCATTGTCGTCGACGTTGTGAGGGATTTAATTGCTTGAAAAATGTAACAATTATGCGAGATTTAACAAATTCAAATCTATTATAGAATAAATCTAAAACCAAAACATTTTCACATGAAACTAATTCAAATGATGAAACAATCACATGCAGCATACATTTCAAACTATTTTATTGAGTAATCTCAATCGAACAAACACGAATGGTAGCCAGATCAAAGATGCTTGACGATAGACTTGAACAGTTAATGTTAATGGCTTGTGAGAGAGTCGTCACCGATAATGTACGTGTTGAAAAGCTAGCCACCATTTGGGCTACACTTAAGACCAGAAGAGTCTTAATATCGAACAAATAAACACACATTCATATATCCTTTGGTCTAGTTTTTATGTATTGTTCAGTTTTTTGTGTTTATTTTATAAAAAAATTTTGTCGGCAAATTCGGCCTTTATGACCCTTGCACCGCCCCAATATTTTTCTCTAGCTCCGCCCCTGGATCTTAGAATACAAATAACGATAGTAATGGATAATTTCATAAAATATTTCAACCGATAAGCTCCCTCTGAGGGTCGTCCCTATTCGAAATTCGTATCCCGATTAACGTTTTGTTTCTCGCGGCGGAACATTCAATACCTTTGGAAATAGGTGTAAGAAAAGCTCCTTTTGCTTTCACCGACAGCTGTTGTTTTGCGTGTGCGCGAGGAAAGTTATTGAGACATTCTTTTTCCCGCTTGATACCTACGTACAATGTTTGTCTACGAGCTACTGCGAATGAAACGCAAGTATTTTGCAACAAAGGAGTTTCAGAAGAGCGCGAGTGAGCAATATGTACCACCCAAACATGGTGAGTGAACAATATGTATCACCCAAACATGGTGAGCTTTAGAACCGTTTTACAATCATTCTATGTAGCTTTTCTTTAAATCAACCGCAACTCAAACTTTTGTTTTTTGTTTGAGAAATCGTAGGTAAAGACAGAGAAGTAGTTGTTAAAAAATCTTTCAATGTTATCGTAACTTCAGTTCCTTTTAAATTATGTAATCGATTGATGAAAAAAACCGTTTTAGGCGTTTTTTAATTTCGACTTGCTTGCTCTGCTGAAACAGCGTTTATAGAAGTATTTTAATTGAAAACTTTTTTATTTGGGTTAACATGATCATGTTCTAGCCATTGTCAGAATATAAAAAAATTACAAATCCCGTGCAAATATACTTAAAGTATAAATGCTTCGAAATCGTGCTTAAAATTGATAATGTTGAGCTTATACCCATAGGTACAGGGTTTGATTCCCAGTCAGGTCCAATCTTGCCACTTCGCTGGAAGTACTTCGCTCAGTTTGTTTCTTGGTGAAGTGGCTTATTCGAGAGTTTCAAGGTTTTGTTTCATGTTTCCGGGTTGAGAGGGGCGGGACTTCATATAACACAATTAAAAAAATAATTTAAAAAGTAGCTCAGTGGTCAATTTATTAATAGGCTAAGTATGCATTGAGCAACAGCGTTACAACAGCTGGAAAAACATTTCAATAATATCACCTGAGCAATAATAGGAAATTGTCGTGCTATGAGAATACGTTGTTAGTAAGGAAATGGACCAATTTTATTCATTATATAGACGCGAAAGAAGTTGATAATAAAAAACGCCATATTATATATATATATATTTTTAATTCATCAACAGTTCACTGTGGTGACATGATATACATCATGTTTTCTAATAGCTATATATACTCAGCGAATCGCTACTTCTACTGAGGGATAAAGTATACCCAGTATAAACGTATACCCATACCCTATATTATATGATGGTATATAAACTCGCTCAAAACAAGAGTTTTTTTGACGTACTCTCCTTTACCCAATTGTAGGAAGAGCTGAGCAGGGGTGGAATTTTCAGGGGGTTGTAATAGTTTGAAGTGGGGGAGAAAGCCATAAATTACCGTCGAATGGGGGAGGGGGTGTTATTAAAGGGGGGATACCGTCAAGGAGACGAGTTGAAAAGTAGCTATAAGTGGAACTGGCAAGTCCTGTTTGTGTAAAACGGGGGTTGTTTCTACCGACATTCTAAACAATACAGATGCGTATATAAACCACGAATGTTTTTTATGAATGGTCTTTCTTACACAAGTCGTAATATTACATAATCCAGCCTCAAATCATAAGTTCTTTTATTCCTGTATTAAATTTTCATAGGGGGTTTAGTGCGAACTTTTTATAAAATAATTGTTGATTTCGGTGGGCGAAATTAAGTGAAATAGGAGTGGTTTTCTTCAATCGTTCGATTTTTCCGTTTTTTTCCGTCTTTTTGGTCCAACAAAGTCTTCGCACTCCTTTAAAAATCATTGTATGGTTTCGAAAGAATAACAGAAAGACCTCATTGGTCCAATTCTTTTAATTGAATATTTTATTTTACACAGTGTTTACATTTTAAGACACGCTAGATTAAGTAAATAAGTAAAGTTAAGAATATGTTAAGAATCGAGGCTTTCTTATACGATACTAGCTGATAGTTCTCGCCGTGCAGGGTAATTCGAATTGTAAAATTACGAAGTCAATAACAGAAAAATGAATTAGAAGTTCTGAACATTGCCGGCGCCGCGCGGACCACCTTTCATTTATTTATTTAGTATTCTTTGAAACGCTTGAGAATGTTAAAAATTTCTTTTTGCGAAAACTTGCTCTGTGTTATTACGAATCTGCAGAGCAATTTCTAAAGAAATCTGTGCAGTGGTTTTTGAGTCTATAGAGCATACACTCGCTCACTCGCACACAAGTTATTCTTTTATATTAAGAGATTATTTCCGCAATTATTGTTATATACTGATTTGATCAAATTTCGACAGTGAAGAACAGATTTTCCCAAATCTCCCCTTGCAAGTATTCTCTTGTTTTCATCTTCAATAAACCACACAAAGATACGTCGAATTTTTTCTGAAGGCCTGACAGATAAGCCGTGCCGTACCGAGCGAACTCGAATTTTTCAGCACGGCTCATCATGATTTTATACCAGTTTTGTCGAGTCAAGCCGTGTCGCGCAATCCTTCCGCGCGCAAAAATATTTCATGATGGTAGCTGTATACAACAAAAAAACTTCTCTTCCTATCGACAATAAGAAAGGAAAACGACAAAAAAGAAAACGTCTGGGCATTCTTATAGCTTCAGCTCTTTTTTGACGTTACAAATGATAACGTAATGCGGGGCAAAACGAGACGCTAAAGAATATTTTATTAAATAAAAACAAATATTTGTGCACATAACACCTTTTTTTAGTTGCTACTTGTTTAGTAGGGCTTAGTGGTCACAATGAAACCGTTTTTTAATTTCTTTTATGTGTATGACGTCACAGGCAAAATACAGAAGTGTGTCAATGCAAGGGGCAAAACGAGACACCTAATAAAGTTTTACAAACAAGATGCTGATGGTGGCAGGGGCAGTGACGATACAGGAAGAAACGAAGAAAATGAGAAAAATTTCTAATATCCGAACTTTTTTTTAAATGAAACCATAACTTCTAGTAAATTCCATCTTTCCTCTAATCTTTTGGAAAAAAAATATTAACAAAATATTTAAGCTTCCACCTTGGAAATCACGTTTATTTTGCCTACATTAGTCTGTAATTTGCTATTTTTTCTTTTTTTGGTCAGTAAATTACACGCTTTAGGCTATAATGTTTTTGGACCTTCTCCATATTGTTTCTTATCGTCTTTAAGTTCAAATTTTAGGCATAAAGTTCTATAACAAAAATATTCTGGTCAGTAAATTATACATTTTGACTATTTCTGGTCTGTAAATTACATGTATTTTTAGGTAAAAAAATTCTCAAAATTTAGAATTATTACCATCTTATCTTCATGCCAAATATGAAGCACCTACAATGTACATTTGGCATTTTATTAAGTTTTTGTTTTTTTCTGACATAACTCCCGGATTTCCGTTCAGTACACTGATTTACGGCATTGTCTACAAAATCTGTTCTAAAAAAATAACAATATTTTAGAACTTTAAAGTCCTCTAACTTTTGATTGCGCGGTTCAATTTCAATAAATGACCCCTCGCTTTGTTTATATTTTTTTATTCTATACTACAGTAATGATGATAGTATATCTGTAATTTGAAAATTCCTCCGCGACCCTAACAACGGTAGTCTTAATAAATAAAAATGCGTTTTGTTGTAAAGAAAATGCGAAAGGTATTGTTTTGATATCGCAAACGTGGTTTTTACTTTCAAAATAAACTACTTTTTGTGAAGATTAAAAAGGTACCGCATCGAGTAACATCAAAATGCATATTAATTTTTTACGTAAACGTCAGAGCAAAAAAAAGATTCCCAAGTAAAAATAGTCGTGTAAAGAAAGTATTGGTGCGGTTTGGTTTTATTTCAAAGCTTGGCGGAAAAATCGACTCATTAGTTGTTTGGAGAAAGCTGCTTACGTTACCATGGCTTTCGCACAATCTGCAAAATCAGTACGCCACTTTTAAGTGTTCTTTTAAAAATCAACTAAGCCGCTTGTAAGGGCGTGATATAGGATATTTTATCAGTTAAGACAACATTTAAACGAAATACTTAAAACCGTGTTTATCTTTAGCTTTTATCTGTTAAAATGGTCTGTTTATCCACGACAATAATGTAATTCCGGAACTTGCTTGAAAAATATTTGCATACAAAGTTAAGATCACATTATGATTTAAAAGTAACTAACCTGGGCAGTTGTCTAAGGTCAAATAACGGTTGGTAATATTTACAAAATGGTTAAAGACAAATCTTTGGTAAAAATGGATGGGTTGCAATAAATAAATACCAGTGATTAAAAAGTATTGAAAAGTAAACACAAGCTTTAAAAGGTTTTTAAATGACGGAATTTAGTTCTATAGATGCTTTTTAATTTCAAGTGGACTTCATGTAGGTGTATTTAATTTGTTTTGTTTTTTAAACAAATAGGAATGACAATTTGTGCTATTGTTAACACCAATCGGCTTAGTTGATTAACTGATTGTCGTTTAAAGAAAGCTAAATTTACTAGAATAAAAACATGTGTTTTTTATTGTTAACAAATATAAAAGTTAGAATAAAAAGCTATGAGTTTATAGACTCGGAAGTTACCATTTTTAATTCGCACTTGCTTTCACATATTTTGCAATATATTTTTGGCAATAGCTCAAGATAACACATCAATATGTGGGTTATTTTTATCATGCGTTGATCGCCATTGTTGATTGATTGCGTTTTATTTTTTCTCCAATCAAGTCTGTAGATGAATGTGGCAAATGTTTCTTGATCATAAGAACGGTTTGATAGCTTCTGCTCATTTTCGCCAATTAGAGGATATGCGGTAGTTCAGGCTTAAAAACTGAAATAAAAGATATTTAGCTAGATACATGTTATAACCCTGTTTTTGGGAGTGCTCTTTGCTTTGGAGTTATTTGGTTCTTGCTTCTAGAAATTTTGAGAACCGCCGCAATCATTTTATCGAAATTAGACATATTCTGCAGATGGGGGAACATATATCTAGTTATATCTCATTATTTTATTGACTTTCACAAGTTAAAAGAAAATCTTGTTTTTTAGATCATGTCAACCTATCAAAAAATGAATAACACCCTTGAACCTGATGATCTTAGTATGCTCACAGATACGACATCTGCATTTAACTCTGATACATTTACAAACAAATTGAAGAGGCCTAGTTTGGTTATAGAAGGAGATTCGAAATGGAAAAACTTTAAATCTATGCGACGAATTGAAAAGCACAACAGTCATCGAAAAGGACCTGCACCGATTGAAGATGCAGAAGCTTTGAAAAAGACAGTTTCAAAAGCAACATATGGAACACTTGATTCCGATGTTGAAGACTTAGAGTTTGAAGATAAGCGCAAAGCCATGTCAGCTGTAGACCCCTATCATAAGAAAAAAATTAAAACCAACGAAAAGGGAGATTCGCTGGCAAGCTGTCGAGCGCTTGTCGTATATTTCTCAAAATTAGCCAAGTCAAAGGACGATGATGAGAGTATTGATTTAAACTTTGTTGATTCACTGTTGCAAAACGGAGCTGACATAAACTTTTCTGATAAACATGGTCAGACTATATTACATGAGATTTCACGAGGGTGGCATCCTGATGTTGCTAAGTTTGCCATCCAACATGGTGCTGATGTGAACAAAGCAGACAACCATGGTCGTACCGTTCTTCATTTAGCTGCAGCAGTTGACTACGATGATATGGTCGAATTTCTTGTGCATAACAATGGTGAGATTTTTATTTAAGAAAAGATTTATTTATAAGAAATATATTTTTATCTTTCATCTGTCTTCTTCGAGTTTTACTTCATGTGCAGATTTAAGTTCATTCATACTCAATTTCCTACTGAAAAGTAAAATTGTGTATCATAAGGTTTCATACCACTCAACATATCCTAATTTTATGTGGATTGCGGATTTAGCGGTACTGATCTCTGTGATGATGGTACAAATTAAAGATGATGGAGATTCAGTTTTTTGTTGATGTTAGGGGTTATAATAATAGCAGTATTCCTGTGTCTCACTTTTATTTGAATTCCACAAACACATAATACTTATGTTGATAAAACAAGTGGCATGGCAAAGGGGAAGCGATTTGATTGGTTGCATAATGTAAGCAAACTTTTCATTGGTTGATTTTAAACATCACTGATGGCATCGTAAATTTGCTTTTGTCTTTAAAATGAAAAAGATCACTAAAAAAGTGAACATATATATATGTATATATTCACTAATTTTTTAACTTCTTTATTTCAACTCTTATTTACATCTTTTAGCGGATTTGGGAGCGAAAACATTTGGAGAGCAACAAACTCCAATGCATTACGCTGCGAAAAACAATGCAGCGGCATCCCTGAAAACCATGCTTCGTCTGGGCGCGTTCATCAATGATCGAGATTACAAACGAAGAACTCCGTTGTTCGTGGCGGCAGAATCTGGTTAGTCCAGAGAAAATTAACTTAGATATGAAATTGCTGTCTTTCCTTTTCTTGAGCATATCACAAAATTGTAGAAAACAAACTTCTTTCACGAAGCTGTTTTTGATTTATTAAAAGATTTCCCTTCCTAATGACTTTCAAAATTGGAAGGTTATTAGATCAGTTTTATATAAAAGATTTTTTTCTACTTGAATAGTGTGATGTTTGTTTAGCTCGGGCAGATGCAGCAAGATTTTTGATTGAGCAAGGCGCTCCTGCAGGTGTTTATGACTCGAGTGGAACGCCTTGTCTGTCACTGATGATTGAGAAGATGCCACAGATTGCGATTGAGGCCATCGAGCAATTTCATCTTCTTGATCGTGCATTCCGTAAGCATTATTACTATTTGAGCTACTTGGAAGCAGATCCACAATACTTGGGAGAAGCGATACCCAAAAGTAAACGAGAACAGAGGGAGTTGAAGGAGCGACGTAAAGATCAGAAGCAGATCTTCAAAGAACAAGGCAAGAAGATGGCAAAGAAAGAGAAGACATATGCTAAGACTTCGTTAGAAGTAAGTGTAAAAAATCCTCTTCATAATCTTGTTAAGCCTTAAAGCATATTGTATTTTTTTCAATTGTGGAGTTAATAATTTCTTATATCTTAATTCAATGTTTTGAAATAATGTTGTGTTCTTGATATTATTACTGACTAGATGTAAAGATAGATAGATAGATAGGCAACAGGGAATGCTGGGTATTTATTGGGACATTGCTAAAGAATACAATTTCACAATTTTATTATTTTCATTCAAAACAATTTGACTTCCTTTTTTATGATTCGTGAAATGGAGAATTTTTACCCTATAATTTGCATTAATTTCTCTAAATCTGCTCTTCTAATTCATCAAGTAGCGGTTTTAAGACATGCCCTCGATTTAGGTGATTGTTCAGTACAATCAGCTGGATTTGGTTATGCACCCAGTTTTTCAGCGATTGTTATCAGTGAAATGGAACCTGTTTGCAAAGTTAGGTTCCACCATTATGCTGCTCATCAATCTCTTCTACACATTGATTTGGACGTTCTTGGGCATCTTTATACCGAGGGATCGAATGTATTATACCCCTTTGAGTGACAACTGGTGGAGATTGGTACTGGAGACAATTGGAGTTTGTCTTACTATTTACTTCATATTTACGGTAAGTGAAACTATATCTCATATAATGTACAGACTAATTAGTCGTTAATTTTACTATTGATTTCATTTGGTATGATACACATGAATGATTCATTTCCATTTTCAGAAAAATTAGATGAAATGATTTTTAAATGATTTCAATTCTCTTTTATTGATTTTATTTTACATTCTTTCACTCCTTTTACTTGCATGTTGATTGTTTGGTTTTGATTGTAAACTCATCATGCGATCGGTTGGTTCAGTGTTTGCAATCCGGCATCTCACCTTTGTTCATAGAGTCTAGTCTTTTACCAGTTTCCTCTTACGAATGCCAACAGTAGCTCTAATAGCATCGTTTGTGATCTTTGAATTGTGTGTACCAAATACATTGATTGACTAGTGTAGGTGTCGGAATCGTAACATGAAATCTGGATGATGACTAGTGGTTCCTGTGGTGTATTCACCGTGACACTCATTATTCCTTCTGAGATAAGTTTGTAGTCTAGTATGGGTTTTCCTGTTTCTTTAGCAATAGCCATTTTGACTCCTCGTCATTTGATCTTTTCTTGATTACAAGATTGTATGATGACTCTTCAAGCCATCCGGTGTATGAGCGGTCCAGTGAGTTTCAAACAATCCCAGGATGTTTATTTTCATCCTGTCACTTTTGGCCCGGGAGTAGGGTTCAGTTTTCCTGAGATGATTGTTTTTTGAGATTGGGTTAGGTCAGAAATCTCTCTCAAGGTATATCTGCACCACAGTTCTCATATTGATGGTTTTGCTTGCCTGTTAGCGTGTGGGCTCTTAGAAAACTTAACCACGTGTAATATTATACTAAAGGAAATTTGTTGGTTTACCCTCAAATAAAAATCTACAAACTTACCACTGGTATTTGTGTTTCCCTAAAATTCATGTTCATTTCGATGTTATAGGAGATATCACAATTACGAAAAACAGAGAAAGCTCACAACCAATGGCGGCAATGGCGTACGCGCCACGTGGAGAAAGACCTCCAGTACTGCCACCCGCGCTGGCCCGAAGAGCGAAAATATCTAGAATCCGAGCTCGCGCAGATCCGGACCTTCCAGCGCACATATTTCCGCGAGCCATGGAACATCTTCGAATGGATTGCTTATTTTGTTGTGCTCACGCTCGTATTGACGCGCATCATGTCGGTGGCGATGAATGATGAAACAGCCAGCGAAGTACACCCGCGTGTTTACTCGTTAGGCCTGATCGTCATCTGGTTAAGGTTCATGAGATCATGCAGGGCGTTTAGAAGTCTCGGTCCTTTCATCGCCATATTAGGTAAACTGAAATCTGTTCGCGGTCAAAATTTTACGCATTTTGTTTCCATAGCAATCTTTAAATATTATATTGCCATATTTTTCGTCCTAAAATTAGCATATGGGCATAGGACCCGTTTTATGTATTTTTTGCACGGATACGTTTTAATGCACACGAAATAGAAGTTCATAATTGACAATGATATATATTTCCTGCACCGTAGAAGCATATATAAGAACTGTATTTTCTCTCCTTAAACAGCGAGGTACCAACATGTTAATTCACGAAACTTCCATGGTTAATTTCAGGTTCAGTGATAGCGGACACAATGAAGTTTGCTTTTCTATTCTTCGAGTTTTTCATTCCGTACGTTGTTGGCTTCTGGATTTTGTTTGGTGGCGTAAATCACGCGAAGACGATGGGAGAAGATAGCGCGGTGAACTGGGAACATTTCAATGACCTAACTTTCTCTGTGTGGAGTGTAAGAAACCATTGTCGGTTGTTTATTGTTATTATTGGTACATGTAAATTTAAAATGTTAAATGATTCTATGGAAATTAATTATGTTTATATTGCAATATAAGGGAGGATACTTTTGGTATTTCTTTCCTCTGCTGCCCCTATTAAATTCTCACAATGTCTTCTATGTTTCAGATGACACTGATGGGTGATTTCGATTGGGATGGTCTGGTGGCGGTTGACCGCCTCATGGCACAGATTTTATGCGGCACTTACTTCGCGCTGGCTGGCGTTGTCTGTATGAATCTCTACATCGCGCTGCTCTCGGATACATTCGCGCGAGTGTACGCGCAAGCTCAGGCGAACGCGGTCATGCAACAAGCGCAAACAGTCATCCAACTTGAGAGTAAATTATCGAAAGAGAAGAAACTGAAGTTTGGACATTACATGCAGAATGAGTGCTCCCCTGAGGTTTGTTTTACAGATTCTACTGATTGGGAAAATCTGTTTCATTAAATAGTCTCATTACAAAACCTTTTCTTTTCTTTTTCCAAATATTTATTTGCAATACCTCGTTTAATAATTCGGCACCTTTCGGTGAATGTTTTTTAAAAACCTGTCATTATTTAATTCTATTGAAATTCTCTTATTTTGAAAATTAAAGTGAGTATTTGTTCAAATGAAAACTAAGCTTTTGATTTTCAAAACATTTGCGATTTCTCGTTCTATTCACGTGTTCATTTAGGAGGTATATTCACGTGACGAAGGCAACCTTCCTGACGACCATGAAAACGACTTGTTTGAGAAGGTGACGCGTCAGATAACCCATCGCATTGATGAGATGGAAGACTCCATCAAAAGAGGAGGCGATGGTGGAGCCGGGGCCGGGGGTTTTGGTGGTAGTTCCCGTGCCCCAGGCGGGCGTAGTCCTGGTGGAAATGATGGTGATTTCGGTGGTGGCAGTGGTGGACCCGTAATGCCAGTGATGCAGTATCAGAGCGGACAAATCAATGACCTGAAGAAAGATATCGATGAGTTGAAGAAACTTTTGATACGATTTACAAAGATGCCGCAGCCAATCAAAGAACAAATGCCCGCAACTTCCACCACAACTCTCTCCCAAATTCCACCCCCTGATCAGAAGTTCATCTATCCCTCCATCCCCAGCATCGTTGAACCTGCACAAGCATATCCACCTCGAATTGTGAACCCTCCTCCTTCTACCCCTTCCTCCAATCGTCATCCTCCACCCAACAGTAGACCTCCTGTCACCAACATACCTCCTCTCTATCCAGGATACTCGCCCAGCAATCCAGGTTACCCGCCCAGCAATCCAGGTTACCCGCCCTCCAGCAACAATTCTAGATTCCCCGGTTACACCACGGACCCTGAGAACGACCCTACAAATAGAAACCGAAGAAGACGTCGACGTGGCAGGAGAGGAGGTAATGGTAGTGGTTATGACAGCGATAACTACAGCTACCAATCGGAGCAAGTGCCTCTACAATACAGACAACCAGGTAGTCCCAATTCAATCAAGTCGATGCCCACAGGTAACCGTAGAAAGAGAAGAGGCCAGAAAACGTTGACTGGAAGCTGGGAAGACATTCGCGCGGAGATGCAAGTTTAGAAAGTTGCTAATACAAGAAAAACTATTTTTTAATCATTTTTTGTACAAATATATGGCTAATTTTTTGTTGAAAGTTTGATATCATCCCCCGTGACAATATGAAAACAAAATTCGTGCTATGTTACAATGTTAAAAAAGAAATCAAATCACTGTAATTAATCTTTTTCGTGCATTTCTAACGTAAAGTTATGTTGATCTGCACGAAATCTGTTTACACGGGAAATTCCGACTTCAATAACGCTAAATCTTTGGATTATTTTTCACTTAAACGATTTTCTAAAACTACAAACTGCCCTTGGATGCATGACAAACTTACGCACGTTTTCATTCTTGTATGCAAATATATCCTTTGTAATGAAATTCAAACATTCTTTCTACTGTTTTTTTTCTTTGTATGCAAGTTATCCGACAACGATGTGAAAAGTCACACAATGTATTTACAAAGACAGTCATGGGAATATGCGAAGATCTGTTAGTACCGTTCAATGCAAATACGTTGAAATGAACTAAATAAAACCAAATACAGATAAATTAATGTACGTGTAACTAAACATGACCAGGTGTTGAGCTAGTGATTCATTACATGAGTGTGATTCGATTTTGTATAATGTGACATTGAAATCATTGTCTTCTTTAGTGATTTGATAAGAAATGATTTGAGATAACCAACGTTCCAAGATAATCAATATTCGATATCGAAAAAGTCATCAATCAAGACACGGAGCAAATTCAAACGTGGATTAAAGAGCACTATTAGAGAACCATTATTTCTGTGTTGATCTACAGTCAAATTGGGACAAACATAGCCAAATCGCATTGAGAACCTACAAAACCAAGCAAAAATCGTTGTTGGTCGAAACCTTTGTAATTGGTCCTCCATCAAAATCGAGGGAATTAGATAGTTGTCACTTGGAGTGTGTAAAAGTATTCACAGCAACAATTAATCCAGCCAAATCCGACATGATCGACCATTCCATAAACATACGAGGTAAAAAATCTGACTACCGAGAGTCAGTACTGAAGCTGAACATAAGATATCATACTATCAATGACCTTTCATATAAAACATGGTACCTGCTAATGCAAGAGACGAAATATCTTTTAAACATCTTCAATTTTAAGAGATTTATTAAAAACTGCAATTTTTAGCTTCATTTAAATCTTAATTTATTATCTTTACTTACTTTATTTATTTTTATATAAACTCTTGTTTGAAGCTCTTAACTAGGTTTTTGTTCATCTTTACACTTTCCGTGTGTCCCCATTCAATGAAAAATGTATTCCTTTTGATCTAGGTGGTTGTGTCATTACTAGGGCAAGTTTTTATTGACTTAAAAATCCAAAAAAATTGACTTTAAAATTCAGAAAAATTGACTTTATTGACCTAACGAAAATTTGACTGAGTGAACCATTGTTTCTTGTGTTTTATACTTTATTGTCAGAAAATTTCGCGGGAATTTAATTTCGCGAATGGACAAAAGACAATCAAAATTCAACATTTTAGTTTGTTTATTAACCAGATTTCTTTGTTCTTCACACTTTTAAAACATGTTGTATATAATACTAACATAACTCTAAAGAAATACTAACTATATTTTTCATGATATCTAATCTTCAATGTCTTCAAAAATATCGAAAACGTTACGATGATCATCTTCCGGCGCATAAATATCTTAAAATAATAAAATACATCCACGGACCATGTCACGTCACTTTTTTACTCTATAGCCTACAACAATGAAATAGGCTACCACCTGTCAAGGAGCTCTCATAATCCACACTATACACTATAGCATAAATAGAGCACAGATTGAGATTGATGAACAAGATGTTGTTAAAGTGTCAGTTTTTCTCAGCATTTAAAAAAAATTGATTTTCTTTATTGACCTAAAATTGAAATATTGACCTAACGATAAAAAATTGACTTTTTATTGACCTATCAAATTAAGATTTTGAAACTTACTCCATGTGTCCAGAACTCTTACTTAAAACCACACCGCAATAACTTAATAACAAAAACTTGACTTTATTGACTTTACTTGCCCTAGTTATTACTTAATAACAGAAGGACACAAGCCTTATCAATGGATATCGTATTTGAAATGTAATTTTGTAAAGATATACTTACAAAATAAGAAATATATCACCGCAGTGCATATAGGAAGAACAGGAAACATATTTGTATTGAACGGTGCTAACAGATCTTCGCAAATTCCCATGACTGTCTTTGTAAACAGGGGCGGATCTAGACTGTAGCAACTGTTGCAGTTGCTACAATCAATATTTTAAGACTTTCAATCCAATTAAAAATTACTGGATTATCAATCAAACTTTACAGCTTCTCGCAATTTTGCAAATTAAAATAATAATCTATTTCATGTTGGCAATAAATTGCGAAAATATATTTGCGACATACAGAGCGGGTTCAATTTGAAACCTCGATGTCCGATTATGCTAGGCGAGAATTACATTTATTATTGTTTGAATGAGCGAGTTGCAACAAAATATTAGCATTTTGCAATAGTTAGTGTTAAAAGATATAACTTAGAATAACAAATTTTACCCCCTGATTTTCAGTTTTCTCTTTATATTTCAGGGGGATACATTGTAAGGCTAAAAGTCATTGGCGAGTTTGCTGTTGCAAAACTATTTATAGAACTCTATATGTATTTAATTTGAACCCCCCATATTCAATTAAAATGTTCTAAAAGTCATTCGTTTGTTTACTGTTGCAAGATGTTTTAGTTTATATCATCAGATCGCTACCTTTCTCTTCTTTGTTTATCATGTATCTTATCAAAGCGAGTAACGATAGAAATGAGATTTTCATTGAAGGACAAAGAATGAACGATTTAAAGCATCTGAAAAACGGTTGTTTTCAATCTATACCACTTAAAGGACGAGGGAAAAACTTTTAATAGAGCAGCCACCACAGTAGAATCTCTTCGGAAAATTTTATTTGAAAATGGAGAATCAATGAATTTCTTGGATGAGTATGTTTCTTTAAGGTAAATATGGGATGCCATTCACAAAAACTCTTCAAAAAGTTGATCAGGAATTTGCTCGTTCTCGAGGAGATTTATCTATTTTGAAAAAAAACACTCAGGAACGTGAGAGACAATATTGAAATATGTCATGATGAATGGTTTCAGGAAGCAAATTATCTGACTATAACTGTTGGCAATGAACCAAACAAACCTAAGACATGTGATTGTCAAAATAACATGTAGCTGCCAAATGTAGGTGCCAATAATGCAACTGATTATTACTGCGCAGTATGCTCACTTCATTTTTTGGACCATGATTTAATTCAATTAAAGACAAGATTTACTTTTTGAAACTTAACAGCCCTGGGTGGTTTTGCTATAATTCCAGGTTATGTTATTTCCAATTTAAAAGAATGGAAACACAAGTTTAAAGCCTTTTGTGACATGTATGTTGATGATCTTCCTAATCCAAGCAATGTTTATGCTGAGGTTGGTATGTGGGAATGTTTTTGGAAGGAAAACCAAGTTGATGTTCCAGATTATGTCTCAAGTACATTCCTGAAATTTGATACTCATATGTTTCTTAACATATTTTACTGCCTTGCAAATTCTTGGGACTATGCCTGTCACCATTTGTACATGTGAGAGTTTCTGCTTTGCGTAGATTGAAAATGTATATTTTGCAAAGTACTATGGGAGATGATAGACTCAATGGTATTGCGGTAATGCATATACATTGTGATGTTGATATTGACATCAATTATATAATAGACACATTTTCAGCTTCCAACCATCGCTGTATGGAATGGAGAAATACTCTTGAATCTGAAACTTAAAAACTTTGTGCATAATCTTATAACCTTTTCTCATTCATTGGCACCTACATAGAACACTTCTGTTCTTCTTTTAGAGAATAATTAGTTGATCCTAAACTGACACTTGTCCATTCACATGAAAGTGATGCAGTATGCACTTATGGTTAATTATGCAAACCAAAGTTTCATTTCATAATTATACCCTCCTGATATTTGCTTCCTGATTCCATATTTTCATCAAATTATAAGTTCATACAACGCTTGAAAACAATATTTTATCATTCTATTCAAGCAACAATTCACTAAACAACATTCATTTCTGTTCAGAGTTCAGGATCTCTGATCTAACAACCTTGATGCTAACCAAGAATAATAATTTTTTCCCGATAACCAATAACAATAGTTAAGGTAAGATTCTTGAACTTCTGTTTCTAATATGCCTATCAATTTTAATATTTCATATTAAATTGTTTACTTGGATAATTCACAATGAAATTGCAAATATTATTTTTCATATTATTTATTCATTTGTTTTCGTTTCAGTTGAATGTTGAATCGACTTAAAGATTAATAAAAATAGATTGTTATAGAGAGATGTGTACGTTTATGTGTCTCAAGAATCCCGATTTGAGTCGGCATTGCAACCTCTTATTACCGCGTCGAAATTTCGTACCATTGTCGTCCGAGATGTTCATGGCTTGAAAACGAAACAATTCATGTTTTGTAATATCGATTGTAAAAAAATCTATAGATGAGTTTTCCTTGTGGTTGAAGTAGAAGTTTATATATTTAACATGGGTAACTAACTAACAAATATTCCTCTTGACGATGTTTCTGATGTTTGGCAAATGGGCCCACGTAGTTTGACGCGTTTGAAATCGCTCAACCAGACAACCACCAATTTGAGCTAGACTTGCATTACGCGATGAGTTACGCTTAATAACTCGCGTTAACGTATTTTAAAAAATGGTGAGGTGAATTTCAACTGAACTTTTTGGTCGATAAAAGCACTAGCAGTATGTAGTGTTTAAAATATTATGTCTTGTAGAATATTAATTAAAAATGTGCACAGCGTTGTATTGTTTAAATGTAGAGAGAAATTTACCAGTTTATTAACATTCAAGTTTATTTTGTTAAGATATGTAGTTTTACGCGATTTCTCGGTATGAGATATTCTGTACACTTGTTAAAAATTTCAACATTAAATTGCTGGATGTTTTTTTGCTACAGTCAGTTTTTTGTCTGGATCCGCCCCTGGTAAATACATTGTGAGACTATTCACATCGTTGTCGGATAACTTGCATACAAAGAAAAAACAGTAGAAAGAATGTTTGAATTTCATTACAAAGGATATATTTGCATACAAGAATGAAAACGTGCGTAAGTTTGTCATGCATCCAAAGGCAGTTTGTAGTTTTAGAAAATCGTTTAAGTAAAAAATAATCCAAAGATTTAGCGTTATTGAAGTCGGAATTTCCCGTGTAAACAGATTTCGTGCAGATCAACATAACTTTACGTTAGAAATGCACGAAAAAGATTAATTACAGTGATTTGATTTCTTTTTTAACATTGTAACATAGCACAAATTTTGTTTTCATATTATCATGAGGGATGATATCAAACTGTGAACAAAAAATTAACCATATATTTGTACAAAAAAATAATTAAATATAGTTTTTCTTGTATTAGCAACCTTCTAAACTTGCATCTCCGCGCGAATGTTTTCCCAGCTTCCAGTCAACGTTTTCTGGCCTCTTTTCTTTCTACGGTTACCGGTAGGCATCGATTTGATTGAATTGGGACTACCTGGTTGTCTGTATTGTAGAGGCACTTGCTCCGATTGGTAGCTGTAGTTATCGCTGTCATAACCACTACCATTACCTCCACTCCTGCCACGTCGACGTCTTCTTCGGTTTCTATTTGCAGGGTTGTTTTCAGGATCCGTGGTGTAACCGGGAAATCTAGAATTGTTGCCGGAGGGCGTGTAATCTGGATTGCTGGGTGAGTATCCTGGATAGAGAGGAGGTATGTTGGTGACTGGAGGTCTACTGTTGGATGAAGGATGGCGATTGGAGGAAAGGAAAGGGGAAAAAGGAGGAGGGTGCACAATTAGAGGTGGATATGCTTGTAAATGTTCAACGATACTGGGGATGGAGGGATAGATAATCTGCTGATCAGGAGGTGGAATTTGGGAGAGAGTTGTGGTGGAAGTTGCGGGAATTTGTT
Source organism: Candelabrum cocksii (assembly GCA_963930725.1). Classification (NCBI taxonomy): domain Eukaryota; kingdom Metazoa; phylum Cnidaria; class Hydrozoa; order Anthoathecata; family Candelabridae; genus Candelabrum; species Candelabrum cocksii. The sequence goes on along the minus strand of OZ005673.1, from coordinate 2,628,562 downwards.
CTTTGATTGGCTGCGGCATCTTTGTGAATCGTATCAAAAGTTTCTTCAACTCATCGATATCTTTCTTCAGGTCATTGATTTGTCCGCTCTGATACTGCATCACTGGCATTACGGGTCCACCACTGCCACCACCAAAATCACCATCATTTCCACCAGGACTACGCCCGCCTGGGGCACGGGAACTACCACCAAAACCCCCGGCCCCGGCTCCACCATCGCCGCCTCTTTTGATGGAGTTTTCCATCTCATCAATGCGATGGGTTATCTGACGCGTCACCTTCTCAAACAAGTCGTTTTCATGGTCAGAAAGGTTGCCTTCGTCACGTGAATAGACCACCTAAAAAAACACGTGAATAGAACGAGAAATCGCAAATGTTTCGAAAAATCAAAAGCTTAGTTTTTATTTGAACAAATACTCACTTTAATTTTCAAAATAAGAGAATTTCAATAGAATTTAATAAAGGCCGGTTTTTAAAAAACATCAAATTCAGAACTAATTCTCCAACGGAAATATCAAAACTTAATGAAAGAATTATTAAACGAGGTATAAAGAAAAAACAATTTTTTGTATAGAGACTTTTTAATGAAACATATTTTTCCCAATCAGTAGAATTTGTAAGACAAACCTCAGGGGAGCACTCGTTCTGCATGTAATGTCCGAACTTCAGTTTCTTCTCTTTCGATAGTTTACTCTCAAGTTGGATGACTGTTTGCGCTTGTTGCATGACCGCGTTCGCCTGAGCTTGCGCGTAAACTCGCGCGAATGTATCCGAGAGCAGCGCGATGTAGAGATTCATACAGACAACGCCAGCCAGCGCGAAGTAAGTGCCGCATAAAATCTGTGCCATGAGGCGGTCAACCGCCACCAGACCATCCCAATCGAAATCACCCATCAGTGTCATCTGAAACATGAAAGACATTGTGAGAATTTAATAGGGGCAGCAGAGGAAAGAATTACCAGAAGTATATTCCCTTATATTGCAATATAAACATAATTAATTTCCATAGAATCATTTAACATTTTAAATTTACATGTACCAATAATAACAATAAACAACCGACAATAGTTTCTTACACTCCACACAGAGAAAGTTAGGTCATTGAAATGTTCCCAGTTCACCGCGCTATCTTCTCCCATCGTCTTCGCGTGATTTACACCACCAAACAAAATCCAGAAGCCAACAACGTACGGGATGAAAAACTCAAAGAATAGAAAAGCAAACTTCATTGTGTCCGCTATCACTGAACCTGAAAGTAACCATGGAAGTTTCGTGATTTAAAATGTTGAACAAAAATGTTGGTACCTCGCTGTTCGAGGAAGGAAAATACAGTTCTTATATATGTTTCTACGGTGCAGGAAATATGCTCACATCATTGTCAATTATGAACTTCTATTTCGTGTGCATTAAAACGTATCCGTGTGAAAAATACATAAAACGGAGTCTTTTGCCCATATGCTAATTTTAGGACGAAAAACATGGCAATATAATATTTAAGGATTGCTATGGAAACAAAATGCGTAAAATTTTGACCGCGAACAGATTTCAGTTTACCTAATATGGCGATGAAAGGACCGAGACTTCTAAACGCCCTGCATGATCTCATGAACCTTAACCAGATGACGATCAGGCCTAACGAGTAAACACGCGGGTGTACTTCGCTGGCTGTTTCATCATTCATCGCCACCGACATGATGCGCGTCAATACGAGCGTGAGCACAACAAAATAAGCAATCCATTCGAAGATGTTCCATGGCTCGCGGAAATACGTGCGCTGGAAGGTCCGGATCTGCGCGAGCTCGGATTCCAGATACTTTCGTTCTTCGGGCCAGCGCGGGTGGCAGTACTGAAAGTCTTTCTCCACGTGGCGCGTACGCCATTGACGCCATTGGTTGTAATCTTTGTCTGCTTTGCGCAATTGCAAGATCTCCTATAACATCGAAAAGAACATGTATTTCAGGGAAACACAACTGCCAGTGGTAAGTTTGTACAAATATATTTGTGAGTAAACCAACAAATTTCTTTCAGTATAATTCCATGAGATTTAGTTCTGGAATGCTAAGAGTACCCATTTACCACACTTCCAACTAATATGAACTAGACATGAATTACAAAAGTTTTATTACAATTATTATGGAGAGTGTGTTCATGGTTGGAGGTGGTCAGCACAATCATAGAGAGTGTGTTCATGGTTTAAGGTGGTCACTAGAACTTCTTTTTGATAACATTTACGAAGTAGACTAACAAAATTCTTATTATAATGTGACTTATATAGAAAATATTTATGAATTCAAATATATATGTTATCAATTCAACATCACTATTTCACATTTGAATCATTCTTGATCGTAATACCAAACAAAATAAATAGCGATAAAATCGATAAAAAAATAGGTTGCCGTAGAAACAACTGCCAAACAAAACCAAATAGTGATAAAATTAACAACGATACAAAATAGGTTGCCGTAGAAACAACTACCATCAATATATGAGATATAGTTTCACTTACCGTGAAAATAAAGTAAATAGTAAGACAAACTCCTATTGTCTCCAGTACCAATCTCCACCAGTTGTCACTCAAAGGGGTATAATACATTCGATCCCTCGGTATGAAGATGCCCAGGAACGTCCAAATCAATGTGTAGAAGAGATTGATGAGCAGCATAATGGTGGAACCTGACTTTGCAAACAGGTTCCATTTCACTGATAACAATCGCTGGAAAACTGGGTGCATAACCAAATCCAGCTGATTGTACTGAACAATCACCTAAATCGAGGGCATGTCTTAAAACCGCTACTTGATGAATTAGAAGAGTTCCAGGGTTAAAATTCTCCATTTCACAAATCATAAAAGGTTAAAAAGAATGCCAAGCAGTTTTGAATGAAAATAATTAATTGATTAATGGTATTTAAAGGTTTGAAAGTGTGATATTTTTATACTTTTAGATATAAAAGTTACGGCTTTCCACTTAAATTTTGACGCTGCTTCAGGAATGGTGGGTGTATGATGCCACACAACAACCCAGCTGGCAAGTTTTAATATAAGCATGTAGTTTTCATTTTCACAATTCTATTATTTATCATATTAATTAATTATTATTTAATGAAAATGTTCCTTTCTACTAGTATAACAATGTGAGTTTTATTGTTGAAATATTTTCGTAAAATCGTTTGGATGTATACAATCTAAGAATCACTTTAATGGTAAAAAGAAAAAAAAAATTATCATTAGAATGAAGATGCCTAGTACTTTTTAAGATGCATTTTCTTATTAACCATGTTTTACTGCGACTACACATTTAGCGATTACTCGTCTATTCTCTACTGAAGAAAAGAATCAGAAGAGATATTTAAAAAGGACTTTACGGAGACGGAGGAAAAACATTTGAATCATGTGATTCTCGAAACTGATTTTTAAAACTATTTTAAAGCATTGGACATTGAAAGATGTAAGAATTATAAATTTTAAAATAATCAATCTGTGGGATTTAGAGGCTTTTACACTGTAAATCTTGAGGAACAGTACGGAACTTTATTTTTTAATCGTGAAAATCTTTTCAGTTTTCCATCAGATCTGCAGATTGAATTCCCCAAGAATCGATAACATCAATCAATTACTCCCACCACTGACAAGTTGATGGGAAACATTTTCTACACTTACTTCTAACGAAGTCTTAGCATATGTCTTCTCTTTCTTTGCCATCTTCTTGCCTTGTTCTTTGAAAATCTGCTTCTGATCTTTACGTCGCTCCTTCAGCTCCCTTTGTTCTCGTTTACTTTTGGGTATCGCTTCTCCCAAGTATTGTGGATCTGCTTCCAAGTAGCTCAAATAGTAATAATGCTTACGGAATGCACGATCAAGAAGATGAAATTGCTCGATGGCCTCAATCGCGATCTGTGGCATCTTCTCAATCATCAGCGACAGACAAGGCGTTCCACTCGAGTCATAAACACCTGCAGGAGCGCCTTGCTCAATCAAAAATCTTGCTGCATCTGCCCGAGCTAAACAAACATCACACTATTCAAATAAAAAAAAATCTTTTATATAAAACTGATCCAATAACCTTCCAATTTTGAAAGTCATTAGGAAGGGAAATCTTTTAATAAATCAAAAATAGCTTTGTGAAAGAAGTTTGTTTTCTACAATTTTGTGATATGCTCAAGAAAAGGAGTGACAGTGATTTTATATCTAAGTTAATTTTCTCTGATCTCACCAGATTCTGCCGCCACAAACAACGGAGTTCTTCGTTTGTAATCTCGATCATTGATGAACGCGCCCAGACGAAGCATGGTTTTCAGGGATGCCGCTGCATTGTTTTTCGCAGCGTAATGCATTGGAGTTTGTTGCTCTCCGAATGTTTTCGCTCCCAAATCCGCTAAAGATGTAAATAAGTGTTGAAATAAAGAAGTTAAAAAAATAGTGAATATATATATATATATATATATATATATATATACTTCATGTGAAAATAAAAACTTGTTTTATCAAAAGTTATATATTCATATATATATTTAGGCCGACCTTTACAACCTCTCTCTGGTAGCGTTGCTCTCTAAATTCAACGCCTTTTAGATGGCCAGAAACTATTTTTGTTTTCCTAAAGTTTTCTAAAAAATAACATACCAATTCTTATCACAAACGGAGAACATTACCTTTGTGCATTATTATAACTGCAAGATCGCGATTCGATTGGTTGATTTAATTATTAACATCATGACGCTTTGTGTTCAAATTGATGAAAATGGCTAAAGAAAGTGGCGGCTAAAATCCATGTGATTCATATTCATATTTAATGGTTTAAAGGTTTGAAGGTTTTTATTTTTATTATTTTTTTATTGTTTAAGATTTGTGAAATTTAGCGAGATATCTAGCCACTTTTTGGATAAAAATTAAGTTCCAAATATGCCAACTTCTTGCAGCTGCTATTAATAAACCACTCTAGCGAGTAAATATGAAGGGAATGAGATGGGAAATGTTTCTTTCTAAGTTCTTTCTGAACTTTTTGTTTTCTTATCAACTGTTATTACTAACTGTGATTATTATTACAAACACACAAAGGCTGGCTAGCTCGATTGTACTCTATTAAAGAAGTGATGTGTGAAATTTCCAACTATAAATATTACACCGCAACAGGTATATATTTGTATAAAAGCTCATAAAGGCGAGCTGAGCTGTTATTATTTGTCTTTGATGTAATGAGTTAATTTTGCACTCCGGTCTTACTGCTAGTCTATTAATAATTTGTTGAAGGATCTTGTTTTTGATGATGACGATGAAGTTTTTTTAGAAATCATTCATTCTGAAACCATTTCTACTAATAGAAGTAATTTGTCAAAAAATAACACACAAGAACCTATGAAGGCAATATTATTTGTACACCTAACGCAAACCATGATGAATGGAATGCGACAACAACAGCAACAATATCATGCTACATCCTCTTTGTTTATTTGTATCAGAGCAACATCATACCAAGCCAATTGGAAGTAAACTGTCATAATTGAGTAAAAGGTATTTACAAATCACAGTATTTGACAGCATTATACTTCAGTGAGTCGTCATGGTTACACCACCATGCATACGTAATTATATCATTATGAGTCTGAAAACATGGAGTATATGTGGAAGAGTAAAAAGAAAATTAGAAAATAAAAGCATACAGTCTGACAAACTTGTGTAGTGTATGTCAAAAATTAAATGCATTTCATTTCAAGTTAAAAGGCGTCATATAATAAAACTCGAAAAATATAGCGGAAAGTCTGACGAAGTTTGACTTATTTCTGATAAATAAATATTTTTTTTAAATAAAAATCTCACCATTGTTATGCACAAGAAATTCGACCATATCATCGTAGTCAACTGCTGCAGCTAAATGAAGAACGGTACGACCGTGGTTGTCTGCTTTGTTCACATCGGCACCATGTTGGATGGCAAACCTAGCAACATCAGGATGCCACCCTCGTGAAATCTCATGTAATATAGTCTGACCATGTTTATCAGAAAAGTTTATGTCAGCTCCGTTTTGCAACAGTGAATCAACAAAGTTTAAATCAATACTCTCATCATCGTCCTTCGACTTGGCTAATTTTGAGAAATATACGACAAGCGCTCGACAGCTTGCCAGCGAATCACCCTTTTCGTTGGTTTTAATTTTTTTCTTACGATAGGGGTCTACAGCTGACATGGCTTTGCGCTTATCTTTAAACTCTAAGTCTTCAACATCGGAATCAAGAGTTCCAAATGTTGCTTTTGAAGTTTCTGCATCTTCAATCGGCGAGGGACCTTTTCGATGACTGTTGTGCTTTTCAATTTGTCGCATAGTCTTAAAGTTTTTCCATTTCGAATATCCTTCTATAACCAAACTAGGCCTCAGAGTTGTATCATAGTTAAATGCAGATGTCGTATCTGTGAGCATACTAAGATCATCAGGTTCAATGAGGTAATTTATATTTTGAAATGATGACATGATCTAGAAAAAAAAATTTTCTTTTAATTTGTGAAAGCAAATGAAATATCGTACAGTTATACATTATCCCGTCTACAGAATATATCCAAAAGATCTTTCAAACCAAATATCTCCCAAGACCTCTCCCGAAGGGCTAAATTTAGCAATTTTTCATTTGTTGGCGTTATAATTAAATTAACAGCTGATATAAAAAAAACTTCGCAACGCAAAAGACATCTAACTAAACTATCTAACTGATAACTTTAAATATACTCCAATCTTTTTAAGTCTGAGCTACCACATTTCCTTTAATTGTTGGAAAGAAGCTATCAAGCTCTCCTAATTGTTGTGTTTTCATAACATCTTGTTTACTACCCTATTTAATACTCATATTTAACGATATTTTAACAGTTTCATTATGCTTCTGCTCCGCTCGTACTCACTCTTCAGTTAGGCCACGCCGATGTTTTCTGCTCCGCTCGTACTCACTCTTCAGTTAGGCCACGCCGATGTTTTTTGCTCCGCTTGTACTCACTCTTCAGTTAGGCCACGCCGATGTTTTCTGCTCCGCTCGTACTCACTCTTCAGTTAGGCCACGCTAATGTTATCTGCTCCGCTCGTACTTCAGTTAGGCTACGCCGATGTTATCTGTCGGAAATTGATCATAGCAAATCTTGGGAAATTATCACTTAACGAGTGACCATATAGTAGTTGATAACCGAGAAAATCTTTCAAGCTCAGGAGTTGTTCACCAGATTGGAAAAGGCAGCTGCAGAGGTTGGACTGTATTGTAATTCTGGTAAAACTGAATACCAGATTTTCAACCAAAATCCTGAGATCACCCCTTGCATATTTGCTAGTGATTGGAGACAACTTGTTAAAGTCTTAGACTTTAAATACTTGGGATTTAGGATGGAGAGCACTGAGAAAGATTTGGATGTGCGTAAGGCTCTTGCGTGGACGGCTTGCCGTAAATTAAATAATCTGGTAATCCAAGTTAGCCAGAAGAAGAATTAAAATCGGTCGTTTTTGTCCACAGTAAAAACGGTTCTACTCTGTGGTTCCGAAACTTGAACTCTTACAAAAAAGCTTAGCAAACAACTTGATGGCTCTTACACAAGAATGTTAAGAATGGCTCTAAATGTCAGTTGGGAACAACACCTTACCAATGAAGAACTGTATCAGGAACTCCCAAAGGTAACAACCAAGATTAGACAGCGACGTATGAGATTAGCTGGGCACTGTGTGAGACACCCAGAATGTATGGCCTCAGAACTTATACTGTGGTGTCCAGCAGATGGCAAGAGGAAGAGGGGTAGGAAATCCATCACGTACAAGGACAACCTACTAGAGGATACAGGACTACAGGAGGTTGAAGATCTAAAGACTGCTATGCTTGACAGAGAGGATTGGAAAGGAAGAGTTCAATTGTTAGGGCGTTTTAAGTAAGTATATAGTAGTTGGGCTAGAGATGATCCGAAACGTAACGGTGTATTTCGAAGAATCAATAATGAATCTTGATATCGGTACTGAATGCATTGCATTTCATAATGGGATTTTTAACTTGGCAATTGATTCCGCCTACTTGTTATACATGAAAATCATTTGTAAATTTTCTAAACTCTTTGAAAAGTACTGTCCTAGGATTGAATTCCAACGAAAGATCCTTAACAAATATAGGAGCCTTTGTCGCATAAAACGAGAAAAATTACATTCATTGAGTCGTTCATAGTGCAACAAAGTCGCAGTGAAACAAAAGTTGAATTGAATCGTGTGAAAATTTCTTGAAAAAGGTTTTGTGAGTTTTCCACCGCGGCATAATTAGACAAGTCATGTCTGAAAACAACATACCTCAAGTCGTGAGTCTTCCAAGAATTGATGGAAGCTTGTTTGGTTCGAAACCTAACTTTTTCCAGCTTCCCATGTAAACTCAAAATGTTACAACATATAGTAGAAGGTTCTACCCCACCTGCAGTATTTCCGCGCGTGCGCGTTGACGTAAGTGGCGATAACAAGCATTGAATTCATGATCAATAAGCATTGCGTCATTCAAGCCACTTTTTACAATCAACGTGACGATTCTAGTCTGCACTTTTGTCATGGGCAGTTTTTGAGTATTATGCTACATCCAAGAGAGTAATCGGCGTTAACTGAAATTCCTAGCATTGGAGCGGAGTATTTGTTAATGATACACAAGATTTACGATAAAAAAAAACATGTCTCAGTCATCGCGTAGCCTAAGTCACGGTTTAAGAAGCTTTCCGTTTGCTCGCCGAATGAACGAGGCAAAAATGCCAATAGATTAGTCTCGCCGTGGTCATAATCATGAAATAATAACGAAAAGTGTCTGCGAAAACAACATTCTGGGATTGACTGACTCTCCATTCAAACCATAATCTGAAACTCAACCGCGGGTGTTAAACTCGCCCGATGGTGCTTAAACGCCTACAAACACATGACCCCATCCAATTTAATATCAACATAATGCAAAGTATATATGTACATCGAGTATGAAAATACAATTTGAATAACAAAAAAATGAATTGAATAAATGTTCAGTGGTGCATAAATAATTGAAAGTAATAAAAGCGTGCATATTTTTGCGCACGGATGGACAAACGCAACGATCTACAAAACTTTTACCACAACAAGCGAATCAACAGGCACAACGAAATTACCAAATAGAAATAAAAAACAATGTTAAATACGTAATACCAACAACACATGCTACCAGAAGCGAATCAACTTTTCAAATGAGAAATTCTTCTGCGGAATCCATCAATTTCTCTTCTAATTTCGCGGCTTTTTCAGGATCCAGACGCCTCCATAATTCCAAATCGTCTTCCGGCAATGTAGTACGCGGATTGTTTTTGAGCGCGAGAAAATAGCGGAAGATTCCAACTTGCGACATCACGTCCAAAGCGCCGATGTCAAATGTACCGACTGTGCACGAACTTCTTTCGTTTTCCTTCTCGGAAAGATTCGTTGTTGCTCGGAGAACGGTCGGTCCGAAGACCGTTGCCAGATTGTTCACTCCCATTTTGTTGATCTCCTCTTTTCGCGAAACTCTATGCGAGAAAGTGAGGTTGTTATTGAAGTATGTGTTTATCTAACACGAATTACAATTTCAAGGAAATAAAAGTGTATCCAATAATTTGCCATTGAAATGCATTCTACTTTTCATACATATCTAACATGGTATTATTTTAGTGTACACGAAATGTGATTTCGCATTATTTAGAGAAATTTCTGTAATTTTTACGTAAATACAACTGCGGATACATTTTATCCATTCATTTTGAAACATCGAGAAATTCTCTCGAAATGATGAATGAATGAACATAAACTGTTTGCGTGATTTTCTTTTGTTATGAAAATAACTTCGTGATTATTTGAGGAATTGCTCAGTGTATTTTCCATGCTAGCATGGGTTAGACGGGGTTTCAACAGATGATATTCCTCACAATTTTGTAGGTTTAATCATCTGATAGTTCATTGGAGCAGATTTTTTTACAGCTAAATGCCCTTCCTAACGCCAACCCCAGTTAGAGGGAAAACAGTGGTGAGTTAACCCACGCAAGATACCAACTTTGCATTTTAAACTCTGTGGTAGCCGTGCTTAAAGGGCATGGGTGCTTATATCCACGAGGTCAAAGATGTTACATGACCCGCATACCCATAAAGAAATAGAGGTAATGTGAATTAGTGTAACTCTACCTTCTTAAATGTTCGAACAGATACAAGGCGGTCATTTTGTTGATGCGAGGCATCTCATGCAGGATGTCAAGCATGTATAACTCCTTATCCTCCGCTTCCCGAATACCTAAAACACAATGAAAATAAATATATAATAAATATTACATATATATATATAATATTAATAAAGAAATATATTGAGAAATAAGATTGCTTCGAGGATTTTAAATTGAAAAACTAATCCATGGATAAGGAAATAAAATGAGTTTAAATGTAAAAGTTTTAATCTTTGTCTCGATCACTTACTCAATCCTTCCACGAATTTATGATAAAGTTTGCCGGTGAATAGAGACTGAGGTAGCTCTCTGAAGTAGAGCTTCAATAAACCGGCTACCGCGTGAATGTCCGCGTCTGTTAGCGCGAGGACCGCGTTCTGCGTGTCTAAACAACACGCGCAAGATCGAAAGAAATTGGAAATATAAAGTAAAATGAGGTTTATAACTTAAATACTTTTGAGAACAAAGAAAATTAGAAAAAGAGAATAAAAAGAAAAATATAAAACAGATTTTTGAGAAAAAGGCAAACTTACTTTCATTAAATGCTTTTTTTAAAGACTGTATCTCCGAAGCAATACCAGATAGCCGATATATACCAATCTCGTCCATACCTGTGCCAACAAAGCAGTAACTCAACCGGGTGAGAAAGATTTTTCGAGTGCAAGAATGATTATAGAATTAAAAAACAAAGTACCTCTTTTTTCGATCTCTCTTACGCAACTAATTACAACAACTGGGATATCACTCTTCTCCCTCCTGAAACATGATTGGTTCGTTACAATAACACAGGCAATTTGATTGGATAGAAATAAAAAAACACAAAGGTTTTATTGATGGAGAAAGGTGAAAATTCTTCAATTTTAAGAAATCAGAAAACGGCTTAATTAAATTTTGCAAAGATGACGATTATAATATTGAAAAACATTCCAATACTGGTTTAGTAACTTCTTAAATCTTTGCTTTTTGAGGTTGTCTGAAGTGATTCCCAGCCTACCTGCAAACCACAGATATTGGCACGCCATAGACGCCGCTTTCGCAGAGGGACTTGGACTTTTTGATGCCGTCCACAGACGTTGCAAAGCACAGTGATATATTCATGGAAGATTGACCACGGTCCAAACTCAAAGCCAGTGCGTGGTTCTTGTTGTCGAGTAAATTTTCGCGAGTTAACTGGACGAGTAAGAAATATGTCAAGTTTTGAACTTCACTGTATACAATTACTACAAATAAATCTTTGTTCGCGTAGGAATACTTGACTCACATTGACGGTCACTTTACCACTGACGTCATCACCCATGAGACGAAGCTTATTGAAGCAAGTCAAGCGAAGTCCGGTGCATGCCTCGATCTCAAAGTCGAACGCCTAAACGAGGTTCAACTATACATTAATAATCATTTATATAATATGTTCATGTGACTAACATTTATTTGAATTCCACAAACACACAAACAAAGAAATACAATGAAAAAAATAGAGCTCATAACCAAGATCGTGATTTCATTGGTTCAATTATAGTATATGACGTAATGGTTGATGCCGTATATTTGTTTTGATTTTTTTCGAAGATCACTGCAACATTTAATAAGCAAAAAAACACCAAAAAACCGAAAAATCTTTACGGCAGACGATTGTAAAGAAAGAAAATTCAATACGGCATTTTGTTTTATGTTCAAAATGATAAATAAAGATGGTTAAAAAGCGTCATTAAAAACTATGTGGTGTTATATATGTTCTTTAAAGATTTGAAACCTATGGTAAGAATTCTTCATTATGTTCGCTCATTTGCTATTTTTTGGATGAAAATTAAGTTTTGAATTTGCCAACTTTTTTTAGCTATTATTAAAAAATTACCACTTTAGAAGGTAGGAAATGAATGAAATGAGATGTGTTTCTTTCTAGGAGTAGAAAGAATAGTTAGCTACTAATATCTGTTTCGCTGATAAAATGTTTATAAAAAAGGATTGGATAAAGATATTTTTTGGTCATGTTTGAATATCAGTAAACCTTTTGTTTTCTTATCACCTGTATTACTAACTGTGACTATTACAAACGCACAAAGGCGGGCTAACTTCAATCGTAAATAATACACCACAACGGGTACATACTCATATAAAAACACATAAGACTGACTGGCAAATTTATTCTTCGTCTTAGATGTAATGAGTCTAATTTGCACAAGCTATATAGCTAATTAATGTTTTTGAAAACTTTCGATCGCAATATTTGAACATGTGAATGTTTAACGTGATATAAGTTGCCTGTTCACACTCACCTCGTCCCAATGCGGGTCAGAGCCTCTCGAAGGTTTAGTTTTCGCTTTTTTAAAGTAATGTCCGTAACTGTCCATTTCCAGAACAACGTAGGTATCTGAAAGATAATACAAAGTAAGATGAATAACAAATTAACGTAATTAATATTATAATATGAAAAACATATAAAAACTCAAAAGATAAATAATATATACCAAAACAATAAATGAATGAAATGCAGAGTACATCAACAAATTAAAAAATGATCGAATGACGATCTTACTGTATGATTAAAGTTTGGAATCCGGAAGCAAATATCACAGGAATATAATTCGTAATGTACGTGATTCGTGATGAAGCCTTTTTAGGCCATGATATTAAAATAGAAAAATATACTAGAATACCCTTTTTGGCTTATTAACACTCCTAAGAGTTAAAAGTTATGTAAATTTTCCACTCTCTAGCATTCAGTAACATCTCTACTGTTTTCAAGTGGATTTTAAGCAAAGAAAAAGTCATTAAATGTACAGATATCAGAGGCGTGGACACACGTACCTGAATTTCTGTTGAAGCCTTTACCAGTTAAGATATTCACGTAAAGAAAGCCAGTAAGGGAATCTTTATCTGGAAAAATAACAAAGAAGTTGAAAAAATAAAAGAGAACATTCGTTAATAACGACTGTCAAGTTAATTGAATTATATTGAATAATATAGCCTTCCTTAACACAACTGTAGTTCATTGGAAGGTTGAGTAAGTTTAAAACTCTAATCATACAAACATTTCATTATTTCAGTTTTTTATTATTTTACTCCCTGTTAAATTTTCACTTTTCAATCTCAACTGTGTTTGGTTTTCACATGAAGAGAGGGCACTTAGAAACTCGGCCAACTAACCAAGTGTTCTTTTCTCTTTCACGGGGGAGTGTTTTGGAGAACTCGCCGGCGAGTTATTTCTACGCGGAGTGTAGAAACCGGCAAAAAATCTACTCCTTCGTCTCGTGCGCTCAGGCGAGTGCGATGGTGTGCTTCTGCATGACGTCACGTTATTGTTCACCTCCTGGGTGCGTTCGGGCAGGCTGCTGAACTTCTTCATTTCTTTGCGCGGAGAGTAGAGACTCCACCGCGGTAGCCTGCTGTTGTGGCGCTGCTTGCTTTTCATTTCCACCTCTGATAAGGAGCGCTGGAGGTTTTTCAACGGCGGTGGAGGCAGGCGATCCGTGGGATTGTAATCGACGGTCGTTGTATTCAGCGGTAGCGTGAGGTTGCGCGATAGTTTTTTTGCGGCAGTTTTCTTCTTTTTCGCGTCTTTCGTCTGTTCTTTAGGAATCGCTGACATTCCCTGACAAACCTCCGTGTCTTTCTTCAATTTCTCCATGAGCAAATCTAACCTGATTGACTCCAGCGGCAGAGTGCTCAGGTCAGCCGCACTGGTCTTAGTCGTATGAGAATCAGCGTAGACCGTAGTGTTGTTGAGAAATTCAAACGAGTTGACTCTCAGCGTACCGTTCAAGTAACAACTACTTCCGCGATAAGATGCGCGTCTTTGTAACGCTGGCCGCCTTTGCAACGCAACTTGATATGAATTAGCTAGCGACTGTTTACTAGATTGGAACGATTTCGAACCCATATAAGTTCTCTCGGGTGGTGCAACGGTAGCGTAACTTAACCGGCAGCCGAGATCGCAAGATTTACTCTGTGAGGAGATAGAGGCGCTATATTTTTTTCTGGATAGCCGAGGCTGAAGTTCTTTTTTCACTGGAACAGGTAAACGTGAGTAGGTTTGCGTTTGGTGTACTGCGGACGGCATTTGAAAAGTCATGTTATGTGTTGTTTGTTTAAAGTGGTCCTGTGAAACAACATCAAGATGTAAAAACCTTAATTCAACACAGAAAACATCGTTTACTTTTCCCTCGCTGTTTTACTATTGTGAACTGTGATTCAATAAGTCTATTCGAAATAATCTCATATGCCGAACAACGCTACACGCCGGAGAATTTAAACAGATACATAAATAATCTACATGAACTTCTTCGAAACACACGAGTGATCCAGTTAATGAAAAGAAAGCAGAAACACGAGTGTGACGTCACGAACGTTGTTCGCCTTCCGTGAATTGCCACGGATTAGAAGGTCCGTGTAAAGTGAATTAAAATATGTTACTAACAAAATTATATTGAAAGGATGCGAAGATTTTAGCGCGTGGAAAGTTTGAAGAAATACATTTTCTCAAACATAAAGTAATGTTTTAGGGAAGAGTTTTCGCGAGAGCGTAGAATTCCCACAGAAGCATAACAAGTACAAAATGAAAAAATAAGTCCTGCGCCGAAAACTCATAAAATGTAAACAAAACTATTCAATCGGCGAATTGAACGGAAAATTGAACGTTTGTGACTCGCAAGTGATGAGTAATAAACATGGCAAATAGAAGTTGATGGAAACACAAAGGATTGTGAAAGAGGAAGCAGTTTATATAATTGACTTGCGATTGATGTACGAGAAAAATAGGAAATTGCGAAGTCTAATGATTAAACACCATCTCTGATTACAACGAGATTTTCAGAATTTAAAACTTCAATTTCCTTAACGAAGAGCTTTCTTGGGATTGCACGGTAGACAACTTATCAATCTGTGTAAATTGCACTCATTATCTTAAAAATCCATCGATTTCTCTTCTCTATAAGAACAACATGAAAATGAATTTGAATGATTTCAGACTCACTATTGGCTTCACGCTGGCTCTCAGCAGGGTACAAAAGGAAAGCGCATTGTTGCCCGCGTATGAAGAGTGGTTTGTGGGGGGATTATTTCGCGTGGTAAAGCTTCAAAAGAACAAAGGTAGAGAAATAAAATTCGCGAAACAAAGTTATTATGTAAGAAGAATATGACGAAAAGAGAAGGAAATATGGAGTCATTTTTGAAGCAAAAATAGAAGTCGAATTAATTATTTAAAGGCAACTCTTTAAAAAAAAAAGCGGAAAAACTCATTCCCAGAATCTCCAAATATTACGACATGAAGATGTGATATGAGTAATAATAACTCGCACAAACCAGTAGAAAGGAAGTTCCCATATTTAACAATATCACATAAAGTAAGCCATCATTTCCAAACACAACAAAGTTTGTCTACAGTTTTATCACATAATCTATATCTACGTAAAAAAATTCTGAGCAAAAGAATCCCGGAAAGGTGGACTTAAAGGTCCATTATGAGCTCAGGTAATTGCAACTTAAACTCTTTTACGGGTGTATCGTAAAAGCTATAGATATACTAGTAAATACCTAGAATGACGTGTTGAATGGGGTTATAGGGTTAAATAAAATACGCAGCATTGAAGTATTCCTGTCAACTTGTTGAGGAAATCTTTCTAAATTTAGCTTTTGAACTTGTAAATTTATTAAGGTATTTTCGTCACACGGGTCTTGATTTCCTGAGGTCTTCTTTTTATAAAGTCCAATATTTCGGCTAGTTTATCTGGTTCTCTTCCACCCAAACAAAGAAACACATCACACGCCAGCGGAACACATTACATCAACTCAAAGCTTACAAAAGAAGGCTAAAAAAGCGATGAAACCTTTCCATTCCTCACTGTAAACAGACAAACATTACAGCTTGCCTGCTTCATTATGAAAAGAGTGGCAGATGGCTTCTTTCACCCGGCGAGTTTTCATATGGCTCCTTTTTTAAACGCAATTTTCTTTACGAAGAAAAAGAAATTCTGCTCGCGTGCTCTCTTTACGAAATTATCAAGTTTTTGAGTCGGGAATAAGAAAAGGAAGCGGCTATTATGAACCTTTTTCCAGTTCACAGTTTTGTAGCGTTTTCTGTGTCTCCATTGAGGGGCGTTAATAGCGTTTTTGTTACCGGGTGAAAGTATGAAATCAGATAACTAAACAAGGAAAGATTTGTTTACTATTGTTTTGGGATATGAAAGAAATATCGCTTGAAAATTACTGAATGAAAAATGACAAAACAAGAATCGGAAAAAGAATTTTCGGAATTTTTTTTTCAAAATGACCTATTTTTGTTATAACCGTTATTGTTACGTTTTCAACGTCAATGCTCTATACAACAAATGTTTTCTGCTCTTATTTCCATGAAGTCTACGTCTACTGATCAAGTCATCCTTATTTTCCGTTTTCGACGTTCCTGGATAATTTATCCATACATATTAATTGTTGACACATATGGCATTATGATCTTCAGAGTCAATAACAACCCTCCATAATGCTACTCTTCTTCGAATTATCGTTTTCCTCTTTTAATAACCTCCAACACCCATACTTTTGAAATTGCCCCCCAAAAAGAATAATCTGGTCGTCAATAATAGGGAGATTAGCAAGACATTAATTAATAATTAGCAAGCTAGCAATAATAAAATCTTTAAGCAGATCTAAACTTAGAAAATGTTTACAAAAATAATTCATAATAGGAAGTATTAAATATTCAAGAGAGAAGATGATGAAATCTGCCTCACAGGACTCACCATCGAATTGTGAAAAATCAAGGCTGTAGGGTCGCGTAGGACCCAAGAATGGTGCTGGCATGTTGGACCCGAAACGCGCGCCCAACCTCTGGACCTGAAACATAATTCGGTGTTTTTGTAATTGATGTCGTAATAGGATAGTGAAGAACATGGAACCATTTAATACCATTTACACATCTGTTTAGCTAACAAAAATCTCCTTTAACCAGTTTACAATGAAAACTTTCTTATTCGACTTTATATTATTCTAATATAAATAATAATAATATATATAATTCTAATATAAGTTTTAGTAGATGCGATAACCCTAAGACCGAAGTTTTAATAAATCCCATAACCTAAGAAACGCATTAAAACCCCCTTTAACTTACAATTCAAAAGCGTTAAATGTATATTACAGAGCCACAACAAATAACATTTTGCGGGTAAATTACAGAACCAACAAATAACATTTCGCAGGTAAATTACAGAACCAACAAAGAACTTTTTACGGGTAAATTACAGAACCAACAAATAACATTTCGCGGGTAAATTACAGAACCAACAAATAACATTTTGCAAGTAAATTACAGAACCAACAAATAACATTTCGCGGGTAAATTACAAAACCAACAAATAACTTTTCACGGGCAAACTACAGAACAGACAAATAACATTTCGCGGGTAAATTACAGAACCAACAAATAACTTTTCGCGGGCCAATTACAGAACCAAAAAATAACTTTTCACGGGCAAATTACAGAACCAACAAATAACATTTCGCGGGTAAATTACAGAACCAACAAATAACTTTTCGCGGGTAAATTAAAGAACCAACAAATAACTTTTCACGAGCAAATTACAGAACCAACAAATAACATTTCGCGGGTAAATTACAGAACCAACAAATAACATTTCACTGATAGTGAATGATTAATTACTTGTGTACAAAGAATGCAAAAGTTTTCTTAAAAAGCTACTTACTTTCAAAACTGTCTCAAACGCTTGCTGCAGCTCTAAACTGCTCATATGGATGGACTCTGCGTTCCTTGCGTGAACTAAACATACAATAGCCAAATCACAAGAAAGAAGGTAATAGGATCATTAACTCACTATAGCATAATAATTATCGTTCACAAATTTTATCGTTCATTTCAAATAGATGAAGTGAGTTCGTTGTATTTTTTATTGAAACGAAAACGGTGAGAATGCAATGAACCTAATGTAATAGTGGTTCTTCTAATCAAATGACCGTGATAGAAAATAAACGCTAACTGATTAATTAATGGTTGCCTTCAATCAAAATAAATCAGTTGAATTTTACTGAGTATTTAGAAATCCAACAGCCAACAAGAAAATGACATTGCACAACATTACAGAACTCTCATAGTAAAGTAATAAAAACATAATGCTTGGGAAGTTTATTGTTTTACAAATGCTATGTAGTTGTATTGCTTATGTACTTCTTTTGAGTCTTGGTTTCAGTGCATCGGTCCACGCCTGGTATTCTGATTCGACTGCCATAAGTAACGTGTAGACCTGTGCAAAGAAATTTCATTCATCAATGAAAATCCCTTGATCCAATTTCAACATCAAAACTTTTCTTGAATCAAAAAATTTCATTATTTATAGGCAGAAATATGTATTGTTTTTGAAAACATGAATTCAAGAAATATATTTTTTATTTTAAATCGTTCTTACTATATATAGAATAAAATTAATTGTGAAATGATAATACAACAAAATTTGTTCATTTCAGTCTACAATACTCAGAAAGATGCTTGAACCCAACATTTCCAATCGTCATCATTTCTACTCCAATTCAACGGGTACATAGCAGGTGCAAGCACGCCATGTTAATTGAATAGACGATTATCAAGACAGCAATTTATTTAATATATTATATCATATAGTCACATGTAATCTAAAATGTATGAGTGTGTGTGTACCTATGAGCAAGACAAATTTGAAATCTATAGATACTGAAAATATTTTAGCCTGGATTTGGAATGGAAATTTGGATGAAGAAAAGTTTTTTTCTATTACGATTTCAAGATGTTTTTTTTTGTTGCTGGAACGTTTACTAATATTCTTTTGATATCACACGGGTGAGGCCTGGTACCAAGTTAATGATTGTATATAATTGCCAAACCTTTCCATTTTTGTGGAAGATCTTTAAAGGGACATTTGGCGTGATCAGCTGTAACACTCTTTCCTGTAAAGTAATTTTAAAAAAAGACATGCATAAAATTTCTTCAAATTAATTCGAGCACAGTTTGGTCGAATTTAGATCAATTATCAGGGAGAAAGAAACTGCAGTATGTTTCAGATTCTGCAAATGAACGCATTTTATAAAGTTATTATTTTAGAACGAAAGCCATTTTGCTACTCGTTACGCTAAAACCTACTGACTAAAGTACGATTGTGACTTTATCTGAGTGAATAAATATTTTCAGACAAAAACATCTTATTTTTCAATATTCACAGCAAAATTCACAATTTATAAAGTATATTGATCCAATTTACAGTAATCAAACAATGTGTAACAAATCTGAAGAAATAAATAAATAAATCTAAAGTAACTCATGTAGAATAGCCAAAAGAAAACAGGTTTTACTTTTGTACCTGCTCTACAATCTTCTTCTTCAGTTTTTCAACACCACGAGATGAAGAGCGACTCGAATTCGATGGCTGGATGTTACGGCGCTGCAATACAATTTCATTGAAATGAGAACAAGAAAATATTTACTACACCTAAACATGTTCCTAAGACAATTTCAGCAAAAAAACTTAAGCTGCGAAACAACTGATCTACCACTCGTTAAATAAAAAATTTCAACACCAACCTAGAATAATACAAATGAGCAAAAAGGGGTTGATTGAAGGAGCAGTGTGATGTAAATCCTTCTAATATCCATGCTTGAAACCACTTTTATGTATGTTACTAGCAAATGCAGTTTAACCTCAGATCTTGGATGTCTAATTGGTGAACTTTCATGAGCACAAATTGGCAGACCAAGTATTCTAGGACTTAGAGGGTCAGGATATAAGTCATTGATATTAATGTTAAATTAAATAAAATTGAAATGCAAATATAAAACTGAATTACCTTTCCAAATGCTTGGACAGATTCAACGGAAACGGTCCCTTGCAGAGGGTTGTGTTCTTTGCGTATCTCAGCACGGAGGTTGGCGATACTTGCGCGCAACTTATCACATTCAGCTTTCGATGATAACGGAACTTCGCAAGGAGCTAGGAGACAAAATCACACGAAAACGGTAGCGCTACGATAGTTCCACTTAATTCATCCGGTCGAATTGAGTCTTCACCATGTAGAATTTCAACTGCCCTTTAGATTGCAATTATTATTTCTGTTTACAAGGGTAAATGTTTACGGGTTGAATAATATATTGTATTGTGTTTTTCTTCTTCATATCATTATCAACACAAAACACGTACCTTCAGAGTTTGAGTAGGGCTTCAAATTGATGTCAGCTAGCGCCGCGTACCACTTGCATACAAACGTATCACTGGATTTAAATATAAAAACCAAATCTACAACATGCTCAAACAAATCTACAGCATTGATCAGTATGAAAAATATATCAACTTTGGAGCTATGTGATTACTAAATAAATGACTTTCAATGATTGTCTACTGTATAAATAATCACCAATATTATTTGGGCTTTCCTTCGTGAATACAAGAATTTATTTAATGAAGTTTTGTTTCAGTAATGTCCCAGCCGATGGGGAAATGATTAACGTAACCAGTGACTAACGATTAACAACAAGTCCGGGTGATCAACGTAATCTCTAGGTCATTTTGTCAATGATTAATGGTATTTTTCTTGGTCATTAACGTAATATTATAAAAAGTGATTAACGGAGCATCTATGGTTATCTGGGAAGTCATTAACGCATTCATTCATTAACGTAGTAGAACCATTAACGTAGTCTTATTTCACATGTCATTAACATATATGATTAACGGATATTTGATTAATGTAAAGGCTGTCTTTAAAATTAAAATATTTTATTTCAAATAATGAAATTCATCTTAAAAGCCTTAGCACTATTAGGTGAAGTTTACGTGAAAATAACCAGTAAAATTAAACCTTTGACATTCACAATTTTCTCTCTTATGTTCACAATTAACAATTCTCCTTCTAAATAAGACTACGTTAATCACGGGTTCCGTTAATGACCTTTCAAATTATGAAGAGACCTACGTTAATGGACATACAAATGGTACGTTAATGGGCCAAAATGCGTTAATGGTTCAATCACCCATCCCAGCCAACATTAGAAACAAGATTTGTTTGAACAGCGGATAGAACTATCTTGTTTATAATGGGTAAAGCTGGTGTTGCGTTAAAAATACTGCAATGCTACATGATACTGTTAAAATACTGAAGCAATGATCATAATACCGTGATGTTTTCAGCTTGGCAGAGATGATGACATCATTGTAAAGAATGAGGCTCCTGGGACTTCGGTGGCCTTCTTCAATCTCCACCACAGTAGCTTCCTTCAGCAGTTGTCGTTGCCGCTTTTTCTGCAAAATTTAAAGTTTTATTCTATTAGCAATGTCATAATTTAATAGTGTCATTAGAAACAATATGAAAAGTGGGAAACTGTTTTGAGTGGAAACAAAGAAAATGCAAAGTTGTATTCTATAGCTAGTCAAACTATTACGAAAATGCTATTTTATACAAAATCCTTCTTCTGAAGTTCTAGGCTTCACCTATTCACCATTGTTTGTCATATGACAATCACATTATCATCCTTTTCGTGGAAATTAAAAAAGCGAAGTCTCCAAAAATTTTGTTTTGGTTAACTGTACGGAAGTAGCATGTATACCTTTTTTGATGTGTCCACGTTGACTTGTTCAAGGAGATCTAACACGGCACCACTCACTTCAACAATGAGTGGGTGATCAGGGTGCTCTGGAGGGGTGTACTTTAACAGGTCCTGTAATTGAAAACCTCCAATAGAATAAGACAAATGAGTGGTGTACTTTAACAGGTCCTGTAATTGAAAACCTCCCATAGAATAAGACAAATGAGAGGTGTACTTTAACAGGTAATTGAAAACATCTCTTATTTTAAAACTATAAAAAGAACTTATTATACGAGTGACCACTCTGTTAAAACACAATGTTTGGTATACCATAAACCTTGGCGTATAAGCCCTGGGAGCATATCTGATTCCAAAGGAACCTTTTCCATGGGCTTATCTGCAGGTGGAAAAAACGTTAAACGAATACAAAGAGTCAATAGAATTTCCATGTGTGGCCATTGAAACAGACAAAAAAAGAAACAAAGCTGATATTCGATCTCTGATCCAGATTCTTCTTCTTCGTCACTACTTGTCAAGTGGAATTCTCTCTCAGATTTTGGCAATCTGTATCCATCAAGACCTTGAATATTGACTAAGTGATCCTCGCTACCATCATCTAACTTGTTGGACAGACCACATTTCAAAAAGGATCATTAAATCATTCCTTGATCTGCTTTGATACAAGCCCAAGAATTCACTACACATTTGGTAGTAAGCACACAATGATCTGAAGTAGATAGCTTACTCTCTGTGTAAAGAGCCAAATGACTTGATTCTTGAAGAGTCAATTTATAGATACATCAAGAGGTTGTACACAGCTTATTGTACCACCTGGTACATTGATGAGTGTAATAAATACCTAGATTGATCTTGTAGAAAGAGTGCTTTTATCTTGTCTTCGTCTTTTGTCTCTCCTTGAGTATTTACAGGGATGGGCTTATACGCAGATGGGAAAAACGTTAGTGAAAAGAGTGGGTTTATCTGCTTATGCACCAAGGTTTACTGGATTTCAATTACAGGACAGAAATTCCTTCCTATCACAATGACAAAAAAATGCTTTGTAAAAGATTTATAAATAAATAAATAAATATTTATATTTATAAATACAGAATTTATTCAATAGTGTGCAAAGCTGTGAAAAAAGATTTCACAACATTTCCAATGAGATTAATAAGTAAAGAAAAATAACTCACGTTAAGTATAAGGGAGTACTGCGTGATTCTGTCAACGGGTTTATAAAGGAGAGCTAAAAATTAATTAAAGGCATTTTTTACATTGCTTTGTAGTTCTGAATTTTGTTTACATGCGGATAATTAAGTATTTAACTTCAACAGTTTTTTAAATAAAAAATTAACAAAAGAAACAAAACGAAATTGGGATGTGTAATACTGAAAGCTACAATATCATCCTTTATCAATGACTTCATCACTTACAAAGAACTAATCAATAAGTTGATATCAGACAATGTTATCTTCTCTTATGAATTCAGATATTTTACGTTAAATTACCTTCCAATTTGATTGAGACTTTCAGCGATGGGATCTTAATATCCTATGGAGAAACAAACAATAAATAAAAACATGAATTATAACAGAAATTATATATAAATATAAAGATAAAGAATGATAATGAATACACTCTTTGAAACGATTTGGGTGTAAAAGTCACTTTTCTGAAAATTACTAAAATATTCAATTTTTCTCCGTTATTATTATTTTGTAACGCGTTGTATAACTTGAACATGTTTCTAAAGATGAAATAATTTTCAGCAAAGAGTCTTTAATTCATTTTAATGGTTTTAAAAATAAAGGACCAACCAAAAATTACAGAGCAGTAAAATTACATTTTCCTAATTTCCTAAGACACATAAACAACGTAAGTTTCGTTAGAAATTAAAAATTCTAATTACATTAATTACACCAAAATCACCACCAATTACAGTTTTCTTGTTGGGTAATTTAGAACAAAATAGAAAAAAATGCCATTTGAAGCAGTAACAATCATGTCAAAAGTTCATAAACCAGTGGGCTGTTTAAACCACATTCATACATGAGACACAAGAGGTCTATTTCATGTACTCCTAGCAATTTACGTTTTTTCTTCCATTATTGCAAATGCAAGATAAAATCATATTTATCCTACTGACGTAATAATGGGAAAGTCATAGATCTTGTTGGACTTGCAACACACAAGGTATTGGTATCACCTTTCGAAACCCATCTCTGGCACATTTCTGTTCATTTCATTTCATTATGTTATGCAAGCCTAGCTCAAATTGTTTGGTTGCCCGGTTGAGCGATTTTTGTAGATATAAATGGCCGTCCTAAGTACACCAGGAAGAACAGAGGGCCTATGAAGGGTTTAGTTGGATACAGCATTCAAATATAATCCGCTTTGTTCTCATGTTTTTGAACAAACAATATGAATTTAAATAAAAAAAGAATATAAAAAAAAATAAAAATATAATCTATAAAATTAAAAACCCTTGGTCACACGCGCTTGAGTAGAATTCCTGATACAGGCAAGATTTAAGGAAAAAGATATAAAACAAAGAAAAATTTTAAAAGGAAAAGTAAAATCACCTGATTCATAATATCCTTGAATTGCTGTTTCGCATTGCACTTAGCAACAGTATCCATGGCGTGTTTGTAGTTACCAATGTAGGATGAGTAGGTTGAGAAATCATGCATCTGGAGAAATTAAGAATTCAGACATCAGAGTAGTCCGTTGGAAAGCTGCCCTCATACGAAGTGAACAGAGCTTATAAATGTAAATAGATATTTAATGAAAAGAAAAATTTAAAACTTTTAATTATATGTTTTGTGAATTACAAAAAAACATTTATTATTTTCAAAATTTACATCACATTTCTATAAAAAGTCTCCAAACGATCCAAGAATTCTACGCCTTTAATATGCTACCCAGTACCAGAAAATAAATAGCAACAGACTTACGATTATGGTGAACAAGTCCCCAATGAGCTGACAGTCGGACCATGATGCAATCCGCGGTTCCAAGTCTTGCAGAAACTCTTTGTGGAGTATAAACAATTCTTCGGCTTGGTGGAAAATTGATTTGTAATCAGCCATTGTGAGAAGGGGCTGCGACGATTCAATAGATAAACGCAACGGCTTCATGAACTGAAACAAAACCATGGGTTGCACAGGAAAATTTACAAAGAATAATAGAAATCGTTGAAACGTGATTGAAATGGCAAAAAATATTTATTGACAAAAAAGCTTGAATCCTGTTTTTTTTTATTAAGAAAGCTGGAAGTTGCAGAAAAGGACCACCCTACAAAAACAGTCACAGTCGTCAATTCAATGATTCTTTGTTGGTTCAATATGTAAAAAGTCTTTTACAATCAATCTAATTTCTAATTTTTAGAAAGTTGGTTATCATAAGATTATCAGGAACAAACTTCGGAGTAGATACCTTGATCATCATCTCGAGACAATCATAGTAGCATTTCTCCGTATCAAGAAGATTCATAACTAGGTACTTCCTCATACGAGCAGCTTTGATCAACTGTAGTTCTTCTTCGCACACTCCCTCCTTTACAACCTATGAAAGACATGTTTTTTGAGCATCCAAATCAAAATATGTGCACCTACTTTTCTGAAGAACAAGGAAAATTAGGTTCGACCTTAAATTGGACAAATTGGCAACAGATCTACCATACCTCAGCGCTGAGTTTGTTTTTCTCTGGTGAGCTAGCAGTTCTGAGTTTCAAAACCGGAGAGCTCTCTATTGACAATGTTGCCTGGCAACTATTTTTGGGAGCACCGAACGTGCTATTCGGCCGACGGTTCCGCTTCACTTGCTTTCCGCCTTCATCAGAGTCATCATCTGAAAGAATTTACAGAATTTTACCTGATGGGAAAATAAAACAACAATAAGAATGAATGATAAATAAATGGTTATTAATCAAAAATCTTTACGGGAATAAATGCTAGCATTTGATGAACGATTTTGTTGCTTTTGTATTTATCTTCTGTTTAATTTAGATGACAACTGCCTTCTGTGTGTTTGCTTTCTTCCATTTATCCTTAAATTCTCGGTTGAATTTCCGTTCATGAAGTCTGCCTTCGAGAAATATCCTCCAGGGGCCGTCATTTTACTTTTATGATTAGACTGTAAATTACCAAACACAACAGTTGCGCAACAGTTGAAAAAACCTTTAATTTGAATTTTCTTACAACCTACATCATGGGTTGTACAACAAAAATATTGTCATAAAACAAATCTTGAGATCCATGATTATCACAAGAAAGTGTTTCCATAACATTGTGCGACTGTTAGGTCGTGCCTTTTCAAGATTAAATAAAATATAAAAATATGGCATATTTTTCTCGTTTTTTATGTTCTTCTTAAATATTTAACTCGCCTAATAAATAAAATTTTTAACAAAATAAAAAACACTACTCAAGAATATTTGTCAAAACAGAATTAAGATTTAAATTCAAATCTTGAAAGTAATATAAGTAACACTTATTTAGGCAACACAAGGTAAATACGCATTTCTTTAAAATTCTCTCTTAAATATTTCTTGAACAAATGCCATGTGGTGAGAGAGCCTGCTAAATCATTTTTTTCTTTGCTGCTAAATCTGTTCAAACTTTTTTTTGGACGTCCATATACCAACTTTGCATTATAAACTGTGTGGTAGCAGTGCATACAGCATATGGGTGCTTATGTCCATGAGGTCAAAGATGTTACATGACCCGCATGCCCGCGATGATTATCCGCAAGGGTTGGAAACAATAATAAAAACAATCTTAAAACTTGAATAAAGAAGATCGTAAGAGAAATGATAAGCTAGATGCCAAATAATTAATCCCGTACTGAAACAAGACACTGAAGATAACTAAATACCTTGGGATTGCGATAGATCTTCGTCACTTTCTCTCCATTTTTGTAATGATTCAATTTCATCGGCTGTCATCTCCCTGTATACAGTTGTTGGTCCATTTGATGATTTTAGACCGATGTTGAAATCACTCTCCGAACCACTATCGTCACTCTGTCGCAGAAGCCGCAATTCATCAACATTTGCGTAAATATGCTCATCTTCTTCATACGGATCTTCTTCATCATCTTCATCATGGGTATCAACAACGATTGATGGAAAGACACTTTCGGCATCTCCATGATCCAATGATTGCTCGTTGCTAACTTGAATGTCATCAGAAAACAAAAATGCCTTTCTGTCTTCGGAGCCATGTCGTTTGCGAGTTTGCTTCGAGGTTTTCTCATTGTCATCATTGTCACTTTCAACAGAGGCTATTTTTTCAAGTTTGGGCTTCATTTGAGCATTTTGATAAATTTCATCATCATTATTAAAAGGATCGGATTCGTCAGGTTCATCGTAAACAGGTGTCCGTAAGGGTAGATCTATGGTCAATTGACTGATATCAGTATATATATGATCATCATCATCGTCATCCGAAGTGTCAGTCAGAGGATCGTTGTTGGCATTCAATATTTTGGCAGACTTGTCCAGCTGGCCAGCTTTCTCAGCACATTTACTAATTGAAAAGTTCCTTGGCAAGCTCTTTGGCATAACTGGAGGGGGATTTCGAGGGGGAGCATTTGAACCAGTCATACGCCGCTGTGGTTTACAGGGCCTTTGTTTTAATAATTTAACTTCATCAACGGACTGAGATTTATTTGACGCTAACATTTTATCATTGTTTACATCAGTGATATTCGGCAAGGAAAATCGCGGTGATTTTGAATCAACTTTTTGTGGACACATAAAACTTGTAAAACTCATTTTATCTGAGTTTGATTCCATCAACTCAATTTTCGTCATTGAAGAAAGCTGTTCACTAACAGACATCAGATGTTTCGGTTTTTCATTCCTTGATTCCAGTGATTGAACAAACATCGGATTCTGCTTCAATTTCTTTATAACATCCAATATAAATTCTTCTTGATCAATTTCATTTTTCAACAACTTCAATCGTTGTTGGCATCGTAACTCCTCATTTTCAAACTGTATTTTCGAATAGAAAAATGATACGTCTGGGATGGTACAATTCGGGAAACGACTTTGCCAAGAAGTTATGAAAGACTCTTTTGTTTCTATCATATTACCCAGCAATACTGTGCGTTTATGCTACATTTACTTTAAATTCAAGCATTATTTCTAAAAAAAATCAACTCAAGAATTATAACATTCAAAGTGTATAAAAATTCAGTATATATATATATATATATATAATATAATAATAATGAATCATTTTATCTAATTTAATTCACTTAAATATTATATATACTTCATATTATATTATTACCAAAAGGCGTTTTACGTAATATCCCAACAATAATAGTATCAATTCTTTGTAAAAGGTTTATTGCTTTTAATCAAGAAATCAAACTATGCTTGACTGTTCTAAATATTGAACAAAAAATTCCAAAGGGTTTGGGTACATCAATAAGACAAGACATTAAAACCTTCAGTATATAAATAAATTGTTGAATAATATAAGGAAGATATATTGATTACATAAAGATATACAGTTGAGGACTGGAAAAGTCTTATTAAGAATATATAGAACTGTAGAGATGTCTCTGATCATGTCTAGTGTCTGGAAACCATTGGTTTGTTTTTTAAAACCCAGACCAACTCAGAAAAAGAAAGTTATTTTTAGATAATTTAGATTTTTTACAAGTCATGAAGTTGGCAGGGGGAGGAAAGCATTTGCAGACTAAAAATGTAAACTCTTTTAGCTATGCAGGTAACTTTTACCCACCAATGAAATGTTCAATAGTTTCGGCGCTACTTCCTTTTCTGACCCCCTAGCTCACTTTTTTTTTAACATATTTCTTCAGGATTTTTCTTCACAAATTCATAGTAACTATATGTCTTCTATATATTTTATACTAAAAAACCATATGCGTTCATTACCTTCATTCGTTTTTAGGTTTTAAAATGTAATGTTTTTATGCGCAAAAGAACTTCGCTTAAAGCGTTCGTTTACCTTGAAATGTGGACGGTTTCTGTTAACGATATTCTGAAGGTTATTCGCAAATCTTTTATTTTAGCTTTTCGTTATTTGTTTCATTTTGTATGTATCAATATAATTATTGATACAATTGCACTTTACCCTCTGTAAAGTGTTATATATTTTTATCAATATATAATTTTCTCGTTTGACGTTCTTTTCGATGTAAATTATTTACTCATTATTTCTTAGTTAGAAATAGTTTTCTCCGTAGAATAAAAAAACAAAAGCGGCGAAGAGCAAAGAACTCATTCTAAATGAAAACCAGGTTGTTAAAAAAAACTGAAAGTGAAGCCATTTTGAAAAACAAGTTTAAAAACAAAAAGTTTAGAAACAAAAAGTACAGCAATTGCTATTTAAGTTTTATGGTATTTAATT
Source organism: Candelabrum cocksii (assembly GCA_963930725.1). Taxonomy (NCBI): domain Eukaryota; kingdom Metazoa; phylum Cnidaria; class Hydrozoa; order Anthoathecata; family Candelabridae; genus Candelabrum; species Candelabrum cocksii. The sequence goes on along the minus strand of OZ005673.1, from coordinate 2,599,423 downwards.
GGAATGTAATTGTTTGCAAGTATATACAATATTATTAAAGAGTAGGATTTTTATTATGATTTTGTGAAGAAAAATCCCGAAGAAATATGCTAAAAAAAAGTGAGCTAGGGGGGGGGGCAGAAAAGGAAGTAGCGCCATAGTTTCTACAGTAGTTCATGTAAAATTAAATATATAATATTCAAATTTTATATATATACAGAATCAAACTTAAATTGGTGCTACTTTCTTAAAAAGGCACCTTCTGTTATTGCTTTTGCTGCATGCATGAGATTTCTGAAAGTAAACTGAATGCTAATCCAAGCAACAACCTTAAAACCCTATCCCAAACCTAAAACTTTGACCCTACCCTAAACTTAACTTTAACGGGAATCTCATGCAGCAAAAACAATAGGTATCCCCCTTAAAGAAGAGATAGTGCTACTTAAAGGTTATTTTTTAGTCAGATATTCAACAATCAAGAGGATCTCGAAGAAACACAAAATAAACTACAATAGTACGCATCATGGTGACGTATTTTGAGCCATAACAGAGAAATGTTATTCTGACAGTATACTTTAAACAACTAAACATACCATCAGAAGTTACGCATGTAAAATTAAAATAATCGATCAATAATTTTTGAAAACATGCATCTTCAGTCATTTTCTGTGCTTTTCGTAGCCATATTTAATGTTCAACCCCCTCCTTTGTGGGGGCTCTTAATAAAACGACGTTTTTACAATACAAACATGTTTCTTTCTTATCTCTTTTATGAGTAACATGTGTGGCATGAAAATTAATTGCAAGAATTCTGTTTTGCAATTCGCTCATGTATAACGGTTTGCGATTTTCTGTTTATGGCGTTTTTGGTAGGAAATAGTTAAAGATGTTATTCGAATAAACTAATGTTGAGGGCTACTTTTACTAGGTAGAATTTCTTTATATTTTATTGTTTATTTGTATATTATAATCACATTATTTTGCAATGTTTGCACTCGTAAGCATTCTTCTGATGTCAAGTCGTAATGAATCATTTATTTTTTCTAGTAACTGCAGATCTTGTCATTTCTTTCTCTTGTATAATTTACGGGTTTTATCTAGGAACAATTTCTCCTTGGAACGATTGTGGAGAAGATTCATTCTAATACACAATAATGCTTACTTCCATACAATCCCCGATAACTCGAACTCGCATTAACTCGAACTGTTTTTCAATACACCTTTCCTAATAGTTTATCATAAAAATTCCCGATAACTCGAACATTCGCCATCTCGAACTATTTCAGTCGGTCCCTTGGGGGTTCGAGTTATCTGGTTGTAGCTACTGTCGTTAATTAATTATGCAAGAAAAACACGGGTTTTCATTCTACTTCATCCAGCTCTTTTTACTATCGGTTGATTGAAATGCGGTTTTAAAACACGGATTTTATAAAGACAGCATTAAACCAATCTTTCATGCAACTTGCTCATTTGTTGTAAAGTTTGCACAGGATATAAATGTTTGACCCGAGAAAGTAAACAACGTTACATATTATTGATGTCGCAAATTATTGTAACTTTGTCGAAACACTCTTCGTATGTTTGTTTACCATGTGGGTTTTGTTTGATAAACAATTTCGTTTATCTTAGTAACTAAAATGTAATAACTGACACAACCTTTATACACGCTTTTTATAAGAACCAGTAAAATCGAGTTGAAGCTGGAATTGTTCTTATTTTTCTATTGTTTTAAACAAAAAAACCTATTGTTTCCAAGAGAAAATCTGAGCACCGGTGTTCTTGCAAAAAAAGAGTGTATTTAAGCCTTTTTTTATTGGAAACCCAGCATAAGCCTGACTGGAAAGTCATTTATTTAGTGGGGGGGCCCTTATTTTATATATATTATTTATGGCAATACCTCATATATATATATATATATCTATTTAACGGTTTGCCAGGTAACATCAAACTTGACTTAACATTGATCATAGCAATGGTTCTAGTTTGATATTTCTTTTAAACCAGTTTCCCATATATAACACGTGAACAAAACGTGCCGAGCAATCAGATCTTTCGGCACTAAGCAGCTGTTGACGCACGGAAAAGATTCGATGTAATTCCCTATGCACGTAATACCGAAAACATGAAACAACTTCTGGAACAGCATTGATTTTTTAATTGATTCGAAAATGACAAGCGGCCCATGACACGTGGTGAAACTCACAAATTAATTTCGTCCCCAGGACCCAACTAGCAGAAGGGGCAAGGTAACTGGTCTACTCGCTCTATGTAAACACATTATTTTATTGTTTTCGCTGTTAAATCAACCCTTGTTCCTAAAGGTTTTTAACAACAATTTTTAAGTAAAATCTCGCAAACGAATTATCAATGACGAAATAAACTGAGAGTGTGTTTATTCTTCTTTCATTATAAAAACCAATGGAAGAAGAATATTTCATCTATGCATGACTTTTTCAAATAGTTTTGTGCGGTCAAAGGCAACTTTAACAAGGGGGAGGTAGATTAATTCGGCATGCGATGGTCGATGGTACATGAATATACATATAAATATAACATGTAAATAGTTTAAAAGCTTATCTTGTTGAAGACGTCGCCAGGGTTGAAAAATCCTAGAAAACCTCATAGCTACGTTAAAAATTTCAGACGTAAAATTTTCGGAGCCAATAATTTCGGACGATTTTGATGTTATATTTTGGACGAATTTCAAACATTTAGTGTAAGGTTGTAATTGGAAAAAAAACAGACGTTCACGATAGAAACTTTCTTTTAAAACATGTTAATACAAATGGGTCTTCCTCCCCTAAGTCTGCCTAAATCTATATTTAACCCTATTTAGGATTGGGGGAATGTAAAAACTAAAAATGTATTAACTCAAAAAATAACTATTCTATAGGTCTGGCTTAACGTTTCAGTAACTAAAATTTAGTATTACACATTTTCTAAACATTTTAGGGCAATATGCCTATTTCGTTACAAGTTACGACTGAAATGATACACATTTTTTTGCCGACTTTTTTAAATTTCTTAATATGAGCTGTTGTTCCAACAATAGACGAAAAAGTTTTTTTTCATGTAAGATTATACTGAAAGTTTGAACAATAATCTTTAAAATAAAACAATTTTGATGTCATAAGACGGTTTATGTACGTCATATGATGTCATAATTTGATCAAAGTGTCGTTATTATATTTTTTTAGAATTGAGACTATTTTATTTTATTTTGTTGCTTTTTTCAAATATATCAATCTTTGATACTCGTATATCGTAATAACTTAAATACATCCCCTTCTTTAAAAAAAGATTTTTGCAAAAAAAAAAAAAAATTTTATACAAAACTATTTTCGATATGTTTAGTCCATATATCTTTTTATATACGATTATCTTTCTAAATGTAGAAATATTTATCTTTATTTTATGTGCAAAAATGTTTTACGTAATTATGACGTCATATCACAGTTTCTACGTACTTTAAAGGAAGAAATTGTTGTGGGAAGAAAAAGTTGCGGGAAAAAAATGTTGCGAGCAAATTTTTGCAACTTCCCGACTTTTTCTTCCCGCAACAATTATTTTTTTTCCAATTCGCAACTTTTTCTTCCCGCAACTTTTAATTATTTCCAGTGTTCGCAACAATTTTTTCCGCAACTTTTTTTTTCTTGTTATTTTATAAAAGCATCCGAACAAAAATAACCCCGAGTTTGGTTGGTCCAATTGTCGTTTTTTGAAAAAACTTATCAGAAAAAGCAATGTCGGACAAAAGTGGTCAAATTCTAATGATGAAAATGTTGTCTAATATTGTTTTAAAAAGTTATCTCCTTGGAACAACGACAAACGCAATGTGCGAAAATATTTGTCTATAAATATTTTTTACAAAATCGATCAGATTTCAACGTAGATTCTAATCAATATTTATTGTTTCTTTCTTATTTTGTTTTGGTCTTTTTTGCCTTTATCAGAGGACTTCATAAACCACTTCCGTATGACAGCTTGCTTCTCTTCACCGTACGTTTTGAACTTCGTTTTTGAATCTTTTTTGTATAAGTACGGCCGGTTTCGTTTAACAACGCGCAGAACAATGATGATGATTGTAAAGTTATATGAAGTTTACGCCTTTCTGTGTACATTGAGGTATGAAAATATTGCCAGAAGTATTCGACAAGGAATCGTGCTCATCAAGACTACCTCAGTAATCTTTTCCAAATGATCACGGCAGAGAATCATAATCCGAAATTTCATTTGCCACCTTTGTGAGAATGAGACCAGGAAGTTATGTCCATGCAAATTTCGTTAATAGGCGGTCGGGATTGTGTACCCAACACCAAAACATAACATTAAAGCTGGTAATGCTCAATAGAACCAACAAACAAGATTATAGATCCTCTAACAAGATTATATCCAGAAAACCTACAGAAAATAAGACGTATGGTCCGGACTGTAACATACCTTACGTTTTTCTTCGCTGGAAACAAAATTTCAAATATCATTAATCAACCAATGATTGAGTAAATGAGGAAAGAACTTTGATGAAGTAATATTATTGCATTTGATTAGAATGAAATGTCCATTTAAGTTGCTGAGCAGATCCCTCTCACTGGGGTTGGTGTTAGTAAGGGCATCCAGCTGTAAAAACATGTGCTTCAATGAACCATCAGATGATTAAACCTACACAATTGTGGGGAATATCATCTTTTGAAAACGTGCAGCCCACTCTGAGTGGAAAAGGTCACGTAAAAACGGATGATGATGATGATGATGATCCCAATAGAATTGCAAACTTATTATTCTATGATATAAGTTTAAAAGTTATAAACATCGAGTCCGAGCAAACGACAAAAATGGGACGCGAAGCTTTCTCGTGGTAAATACGTCTTTTCACTTCAAAGGTCGTAAGCTAACTGACCACACACGTGGTCACAAAAATACAATACGATAAAAGATCTAGTAACGAGTGCGCCTATACGAGGCGCCTATTACAACAAAACAATAAAAAATGACGTAATCTTTTACACTCCCCCCCGTTGACTAGTCAACATATTTCTCCTTTAATCTTCTTATTAATTGTCCCTCGCGTGCCGCGTGCCGTTTTGGTCTACCATTACTTATACAAGTGTCCTCGGTATTTGTGTTGGAATTGACGTCATCGGAGATGTTTTCTTGTTCGGAGACTTCTAAGGGAATGATCTTTTGAAGCGGACGGCAGCACGATTGATTTCCTTGACTTTCTGAAGCAACGATTAATTTAACACCTCTGACATTACCATCGCTGCCGGTGACCAGTTGTGTGATTTTACCTAAGCGCCAACGTTGACGAGGTAACGGAACATCATCTCGAATTAAAACTACGTCACCAATTACGGGCGGTGGTGATGATCTCTTGGCTGATTTGCGGTTTAGGTGCTGTTCACGAAGTTCATTCAAGTATAACGAGTTGAACGATTCCCAGTATTTACGAATGAGCAGTCGCATGTATTTCGCTCTTTTGATGACGTCATTCTTCGAAAAATTCACAATGTCATTAATGTTTACGGAACCAGAGGAGTAGGAAACATTTCTGCCGAAAAGTAAATGAAATGGTGTCAACGCTTCTTCCAGATCGTCGGACGAGACGTACGTTAAAGGTCGGCCATTGATGACGAATTCGCTTTTGCATAAAACAGTTTCTAATTGTTCATAGGTTAAAAGTGATCTCCCGAGAGATTTCTTCAACGATAACTTGACGGAACGAACAAGACGTTCATAAAATCCGCCCCACCAAGGTGAAGCGGATAGAATAAAACTCTGCTGAATGCCGTGTTGAGAAAGAAAACGTTTCACTTGACTTGATTTGAATGTTTTAAAATTATCACTGATAACAAACTTTGGTATTCCCTTTCTTGACATCAGCCTTTCGAATGCGCGTATACATGCGGGGGATTTCATATCCGGAACTAATTCTAAGTGTACGGCTCTACTAGAGGCACAGGTAAAAAGCAAAATGTAAACCTTTTTGGCATCGGCTCTAGCGGTTTCACGGACAAATAACGGTCCGGCATAATCTATTCCTATGTTACAAAAACTAAAACAATCATAAAAACGAAAATTAGGAAGATCAGGAGAATCTGGGGAGTTCATAGTACGTCCTTGAAATTTCTTGCAAATTACGCATTTTCTAAGAATTGTCTTTACGTATTGACGTCCTTTCACAATCCAGAATCTTCTTCGCAATTGGTTCAACGTCGCCTCCACTCCAGTGTGCATCACTCGAAGATGACAGTCGCGTACGAGCAGTTCAGCAAAATATCGTCCATTTCCAGCAAGCAAGATCGGATGCCTCACGTCGTAGTTGAAACTTGAGCTACCGAAACGTCCCTTCAGTCGAGCAATGCCATTTACGTCGTCGAATATTTTCAGGAAATTGCAAAGTTTTTGGTAGCTAGACTCACGTTGGGTACGGATATTCTTCTGTTCAGCCCTGATCCATAACATCAAAGCGTTCTCTCTTTCATCGGCCGTGACACATTCGTCGCTATTTTCTTCTTTTGACGATATCCTTGCTTTCAAATTGTCGATGAAACGAATAACGTAGGCAGTCGTGTTGAGCAGTTTATCAAGGTTTCCAAATCGAGTACAGTCTATAACATTTGCCACACTGCACTGTTCTGCTACATTGTCATTGTTAATCTCCGTCTGTGTTGTTACAGCGCAAGCCATTGTTTGTTTCTGCCGCGACTCGACAAGAACATCTGCCTCATTCAACCTGGCATCTACATCAAAGTTTTCTCCTTCAAAATCTTTGTCCAACAAAAAACTAGGTCCTCGAAACCACCTGTCAAAGTCAGCCAACTCGCACACACGCGTAGGAATATCAGCTGGGTTCTCTTCTCCAGCAATAAACGACCAATTCTCCGAATCAACTACCTTACGTATTTTAACTACACGATTCTCAACCCAAGGTCTCCACGCCTTTGTTTTTCCTCTAAGCCAACAAAGAGCCACCTGCGAATCAGACCAGCATTTCACATTTTTCAAAATAATTTGATTATTTAAGGCATTTAAAACCTGTTCAACCAGCTTGCCTAAAAGAACACAACGTAAAAGCTCTAAACGCGCAATACTTATTTGTTTTAACGGAGCAACTTTAGTTTTAGCTGTTAGAAATCGCACTCGCATACCAAGGGAAGTTTTTATTTGCAAATACAAAACCGCTGCATAACAAGACAGCGAACTGTCACAGAACCCATGTATTGTGGCAGATTCAAAATTTTCATTCATCTCAATAAATGCGAAACGTTCAACACGCAAAACTCCAAAACGTTCTATGTCCTCTAAAAACTTATTCCAAACATTTAAAATCTCAGTATTCGCTTCTGAATCCCAGTCGTTCTTGTCCTTGCATAAAAGTTGGAAAATAGACTTTACGCGCGCAGTAATAGGTGAAATAAATCCCAACGGGTCGAAAAAGGTAGCCGCAATCTTTAAAACATTACGCTTTGTGGCGGGCAGAGTTCTAGCTAACTGAATAATTTTATCAAAACAGAATACGAATTTGTCTGATTCTAGATCCCATTCTACCCCCAAGACTTTCTTAGAACAAACATCACTCTCATTTCCCTCTCTTTCATTAAAAAACTTCTGTAACTCCTTACAATTAGTTACCCACTTTCGCAATACAAAACCACCAGCAGACAATATCGACATACTCTTCTCGTAAAACATTTTCGCTTCTTCTACAGTCGAGCAGCTAGAAATAGAATCATCAACATATAAATCATCGAGAAATCCTTCAACAAATAACAAATTATCAGATCTAAACTTTTCCAAGTGATGTCGAATAGTTGCATTTAAAATGAATGGGGAACTAGTAAGACCAAAAACTAGACGCACAAAACGATAAGCCACAACCTCCGAACAGTTGTCAAGTTCCCGATACCAAAGAAAACGTAGAAAGTCCTGATGTTCCCGATCAATCTCGATGTTTAAAAGGCTTGCTTTATATCCGAAAGCGTTGCAATAGGGTTGATGCGGAATCTCAAAAGAATATCAAATATCTTAGAAATAAGATTAGGACCTGAGTAGAAACAATTGTTTAATGACGGGCCATTACTTGAACACGATGCATCGAACACAACTCTCAACTTAGTTGTTTCTTTGTCTTCTCTACGAACACCACGATGAGGCAAATAATGAACACTCTCACAACATAATTCATTTTCAGGTACCTTTTCAATAATTCCATCTTTCTCATAGGTTTTAAGTACATCATTATACTCCGACATTAAAGAATCCTTTTCTAACCGCCGTCTCAAACTACTCAATCTCGCCTTAGATATCTCAAGGTTACTAGGTAAAGTCAAATGGTCAGGTCTAAACGGAAGTTTTGGCGATAGCTCGCCATTAAATCTTATGTCTTTCTCAAATTGATGTATTACGCAATCTTGCTCACTATTCAGATTTTCTACTTTCCAAAATCTATTTAAATCATTTCTCAAAGGATCACCAATAGAAGAATCAGCTGGCTCAAAAGCGCACCTCATCACATGAAAGGTAGTACAAAGATTAGAAAATGACGTGTTAGTTTTATTCGAAGAGATGGGACCGCTCAACACCCAGCCGAGAATAGTTTCGCTCGCAGTTGGCCCACCGACTATCTTTAAGATTTTTCCGGAAAAGAATGCATGATAAAAATCAAGACCTATAAGAATGTCAACATCAACGTCAGAGCGAGAATCAAAATCAGCGAGCTTCAAAGAGTTTAACACAGGATATTTATTTGCTGCCGTAGAAATATTTTGAGAGGTTAAAGGATCACAAATGAAGGGAACACAAAGAACTTCAACACACAACTTCTTATTGTTTCCGTATTTGATAAACAAACGAACGACATCTAGTTTCTTAGTGACATTTTCAGACTTACCAAACGTTTTCAACAGCAAATTCTCAGTACGAATAGTTTTAAGAGAGAGCCTTTTTCTAAGATTGTCAGAAATATAAGATCTTTGAGATCCATTATCGAAAAGAATTCTTGCAAATTGGGAAGCACCAGAGAAGGAATTAGACACTTCAGAAAAAGCAGTTTGTAAAAGAATTCCATTAGCAACGCCTACATGATTCGAACACGTGATACCTGAAGCCGACTCAGAAGATTTCACATGGTTGCCTGATGTTTCTTTAAAACAAAGAGATATGTGATGTTTTGTGCCACACTTTCGGCAAACATAAGACGATCTACAATTTCTTACACAATGACCTCCTTTCAGGCACAGAAAACATTTTCGGGATCTCTTTACAATATCTTTTCGAGCATTGACGTCAATAACTTTATCACACCTCGACGACGCGTGTTTTCCAGAACAAAAGACACAATTAGAAGCCTCACTTTGCACATGCAAATTACCAGCTGACGTAAAACTATCACGCGTGTTCAACGAACCATCGCCCCTGTTATCTCTTGTCTTAAAAGACAAACAACTTTCCTTTGCTTCAAGCTCCTTATTAAAATGTGCCATGAATTCGTCAAGTATCCAAACATTACTTCCAAAACCTCTCGAAATCACCATTAGCATGTCTTCCGGTATTTTTTTCTTCAAGATAGGAATTAATAGACAACCATAAGTACTTGTCTCAACTTTCAAACTTCTTAAATTTCTCACGCACGTTTCAACCTCGTTAAATAAATTTCTTAGCCCCTCGATGTTTTCAATACTTTTAACCCTTTTAACCTTAATTAATTTGTCTAAATGCGCTGAAATTAAGACTTGAGGATTACCAAATCTTTTTTCCAAAATATTTACCGCCTGTTTGTAATTATCTGCTGAGAGAACCATTCCTTTCACGGATTCTAACGCTTTACCCGACAAAAACCTCAGTAAATAGTTAAACTTATCTATCTCACTTAATCCGTCATTTGCGTTTATTGAAACTTCAAATCTATTCCAAAAACCTTGCCACTCAAGAGGATCTCCTGAAAACACAGACAATTCTAGCTTAGGTAATTTACAGTTTAACTTCGCGCTTGTTGAAGTCGCACTTTCACTCGGCGTAATTGAAGCAGTCTCTCGCGCAGCGCTAATCTTACCTTCAGCCAACCTAACAGCAATCTCAGCAAACACGTCATGAGAACTCTCAAAAAACGATAAACAATCTTCTACTTCTCTTTCAACCTTATCTACTTCTATCAATTCTTGTATTTCTTCGTCAAGACGTCTCAAATTATCTCCCTTCTCTCTCAAGCTTGTGTCTAATCCTGCTAGACGTGCTTCCAAAATATTTTCTTCTTTTAAATAGCGTTTAGCCTGATCTAAAACCTTACCAAATTGTGTTCGAAATCCTTTCCGTTTATTTATTTTCCGAGTCAAACTTTCATTAGTGGTAGCCATCTTCTCAAAACCAATCCAATTCCAAACAAATTTTCAACAATCAATATCCACAATATCTCACAAACCAACAACTTTTTCAACAACCAAATGTAGTATTCTCTCAGCAACTAATTAATTGTAATTCTTCACGTCCCTCATCGGGCGCCATGTAAAAATTTAGAATAAATTGAGTCCGAACAAACGACAAAAATGGGACGCGAAGCTTTCTTGTGGTAAATACGTCTTTTCACTTCAAAGGTCGTAAGCTAACTGACCACACACGTGGTCACAAAAATACAATACAATAAAAGATCTAGTAACGAGTGCGCCTATACGAGGCGCCTATTACAACAAAACAATAAAAAATGACGTAATCTTTTACAGCCTCTCTAGTTCCTTATAGCATGAGAAAAGTAATAGAAACTTTTTATTGTAAATCTTAGTCAGATATGTAGGGTATTCTAAGAAAAATAAAAGATGCAAACTACACAAAGTAATATCTATAAATATCCATAATGGACGTCTGTAAGCTGTGTGATTTGTTTTAGAAAATCTAAGTCAAAAAGAAGTTTGAGGATGTTAGAAAACTCCAGAAGTCTTATCACAAATTAATATGCGTTGCTTTCTCTAATTGATATTTTTTTATTTGTTACTACGTATGTTACAACCACTTTTTCACCAAGTGAGAGCTAGCTCTTAAGATGCAAATTAGTGCTTTCTCGAGTATGAGTTACTATCCCTTCCCAACGCAATTTTCATCATTTTTAAAAATTAATAAAATAATATCAAGGTATTTAGGCACTTCTGTTTGACTTCTTATTTACCAACTCATTGATTTAAAATGACTCTTTTCAGAAACGAATATGTATATCGTTAAAATATGTTACAAAATCTCAAAACAAAATCGTGCTGGTATTTGTTCACTTCTTTTGAGGTAATGATGTACAATTTTGAAGTTCTATAAAATATATATTCAAGTCACACCCAGTAATTTGCACAAACATCCAACAGTCCTTAGTCATTGTCAGTTTTTACACCAAACTGAATTTCATTATTGCTATAACACCGAATGCAGAATCATCTTTTGGCTCTCGGTTTTTGTTGATACCAACATAGCTCAACGGCCGAAAGACTGATAAATTCGTCATCGAGTGGCATCCTTTCATTGTCATCTAGCCATGTCATAATGGTGTCAGTGTCAAATAATCCTCCAATTCCGAAAATCATGAACAGTGCATGTGAAACGGAAATTAAAATAGCGACAACAATGTGTAACCGTGACAACAATGTGTAACCGTGACAACAATGTGTAACCGTGACTACAGTTTTTTGCATTTTATTCTCTATTATTTACTACATCATATTTATACAAATTATTTACATACATGGTGGAAAGATAAAACCACGCAAAGATATTATGTAAAAATATTAATTTATTATGTAACAAACATCAACACGCAAAGCTGAAGTGAAAAGTAACTGAGGATGAACGGTAAAGCTTTTTGCTTATAAGAAAGCTCCATAAACATCGACTTCTGCCAAAATAAAATTTTAGAAATTTCGGCCAAAGCCGTTTGAACAAGATCTTAAAAATAAATTTAAAAAAAAAAGTTAACTCCCGAACGGGGAATCGAACCCCGGCCGCCCGGGTGAAAACCGGAAATCCTAACCACTAGACCATTCGGGACACGTTTGATTAGTTATAAACATATAACTTATATTAATTTTGACTTATTTATAAAAGGTATTTACCTTTACCTTTACTCTCAGTTTTCAATCAAAAATAAATCTTCTTAGCTGAGTGCTTTTGATTTTATATCATTATTATTATTATTATTATCTTAAGGCTTACAACAGTTTAGGCGAAATTCACCTGTAAAAAAGCCTCTCATATAATATATATATAAAAAATAATTTCCAGAATGAATTATTAACATGACGCTTAAAATTTTCTATTCATCATATATATGTAACTTGTTTACCCAAAATTTATCTAATCGAGATTTAAATGCGTTTAACGATGGTGCCGATACAACATCCTGATGAAGAGTGTTCCAGTCATTTACTGCTCTGTTAGTTATAAAATGCCGCCTAATTAAAGTATGAGCGTCTTCTTTCACGAGCCGCATGTTGTGACCTCTTGTGTTGTAGGGGTTACGGTTAATATGTAATAGAGAGTTGTGGATTTCGTATGATTTATTGAAGATTTTATAAATTTGTATCATATCACCACGTTCTCTACGATACTTCATACTTGGTAAGTTAAGCAACATTAGTCGCTCAGTGTAAGTATATTTCCTTAAATTGGGTAGAAGACGTGTAGCTCTTCTAAGCACATTTTCAATTTGCTTACTGTCTTTTTTAAATAGTGGGTACCAAATTGACACACAATACTCAAGATGAGGTCTGACTAGGCTAGTGAACAAAAGTCTAAAAGATCTATTGTCAAGATGCACGTACGTACGCCTTATTAGACCTAACATTTTATTAGCTTTGTTGACTTGTATCGACACATGCGTGGAAAAACTCATTTTCGGATCAACATAAATACCTAGATCTTTTTCATTTTCAGTTACTTCAAGCGGGACCTTTCTACCATTTGATTTTGTAAGGTAATATACATGCATTTTGTTTTTATTTCCGACGTGGAGTACTTTGCATTTATCAATATTAAATGAAATGCCCCATTTTTCTGCCCAAAGTTCTAAGGTATGGAGATCATTTTGTAGCTGATTAGCTGATATATTTTCATTGTGCATTGTATTGAAGATCTTAGCGTCGTCCGCATAAAGCAAAGCTTCAGATTTTAAGCCATCAGTAATGTCGTTTACAAACAACAAAAACAAGATAGGACCTAGGACACTCCCTTGTGGTACGCCACTTAACACTACTTTCCAGTTCGATTTAGACTCATTTATGATTACGCGTTGTCGTCTATTTGATAAAAAAATCCTCTATCCACGATAATACATCTCCATTTATTCCGTAACTTTTAAGTTTAGCAATAAGCCGTTTATGAGGAACTGAATCGAATGCTTTCGCAAAATCTAAATAAATTGTATCTATAGGTATGCCTTGTTCTATGGATGATGTCCATACGTCTAACATTGTTAATAGATTTGTAAAACACGAGCGTCCAACAATGAAACCGTGTTGTCGATGATTGATTAGGTCATTATCAAGGAGATGTTTTAGAAGATGATCTCTGACGATTGATTCGAGTACTTTACAGGGAATACTAGTTAAACTAATTGGTCTGTAATTATTTGGGTTATCACGCTTTCCTTTTTTAAATAAGGCGGTAAGATTGCCATCTTTCCAGTCTTGTGGGTTTCCTTGCCTTAAAGCTTTATTATAGATTATTTTAAGGGGCAAATCAATTACAGCTGATAGTTCTTTTAGTACTCTTGAGTGAATACCATCAGGGCCTGACGATATTTGTTAGTTTGTAACTTTCGGAGCTTATAGCGTACTTCTTCTGATGTTACTTCGATTGAATTTAGCTTATGTGTGAAAGTTTCATTAATAGTGGTAGGAATGTTACTGGTGTTTTTGTTGGTGAAGATACTTGAGAAAAAATTTACAAGAATATTAGCTTTATCAAGATTGTCTGTAGATAACGAACCGTCAGGTTTGGTAAGATCAGGCATGGTATACTTTGTCTTCATTTTTGAAGAAGCATATTTAAAAAACGCTTTTGGGTTGGATTTGGATTCTTCGGCGATGTTCTTTTCAAATTGTTTTATAGCTTTTCTGCTCTCCCATTTCGCCTGATTTCGTAGCCTACTATAAGCTAGATAATCAGAACTTTGTTTTGTTAATAAAAAACGTTGGTAAGCTTTTTGCTTGGTTTTAATTTTTGCCATCGCGTTTTTGTTAAGCCAAATTTTTTTCCGATTATTATTAAAGGACGAGCTATTTTTATGAGGAATATTTTTTTGAATAGAAAATGAAAGTTCATCTTTGAAAAGTTTCCACGATTCGTGAACGTTTAGGCCATTTAATCGTTTTTCCCAGTTATAATTGGTGAAGTATTCTTTCATAGCATCAAAATTACCTTTGTTATATAAAAAAACATTTTCCGTTTGCTCGGTTTTTAATTGATTACAGACATAGTTAAATGTAATGACGGAATGATGGCTTTTTCCAACAGGTGCAAGATATGATAGATTAGAAACCATTGTTTCTTCGTTTGTGAAAACTAAGTCGAGAGTATTTGGATTTTGTAATGAACGATGGTGTGTTGGTTCAGTGACATGCTGGAACAGAAACGAGTCTCGATAAGCTTCAATGAACTTGTTGGCTTTATGGTTTTCTGGAGTGTTCGTACTAATCGATTCCCAATTTAATTCTGGATGATTGAAATCGCCCGTGATCAATATATGACACTTACTTTGCGACATAAGTCGAATAGCGTCATTAAGAGCATTGTTGTTACTCACAGAACTATTCGGGGATCGGTATATACAGCATACCAACATACGTGTGTTTGACCCACAATTAAGTTCACACAAAATGTTTCCTTTAAAAGTAGAAGATAGCGTATTCGATACTATGCTTGCAGCATATTTATTTCTAACATAAATAGCTACACCACGATGACAATTTGGACTTTCTAAGTTTGTAAAACATTTAAAACCATCTAGAGATAGTTCAGAGGGTTGGACGGGTATAAAAGAATGTTTTGGTAAGATCTCAGTCACACATACAATATCAGTATTCTGCTGCTCAACTAAATGTTTAAGCTCCAAGAGTTTATTTGTTAGCGAATCGACATTGGTATATAGACAATTCAGATTTTCAATCTGTTTGTTTACTGCTTTTTTATGCGCTTTATATACATGTTCCAAGGTGGACCTCTTACTCTGTACATCCATTCCCACGATTCATCAATCATAACAATTTATTTCCTTGTTTTCGATGATTTCAAATGACTTTTCTTTGGTGCATCAACAGGAGGAAGAGCTAATTTCCTCTTTTTCTCTCGTCATCTTCAGTCTTAAATTTGAATACTGACGGGATGAAATCTGGATCACACGGATCACTAGAAGGACAGAATAAAAAATGAATCAAAAGGCCTAGATCAGTTGTTACACGTTGTTTTTCTATAAGAAACCTGTTTTTATAAGAAACCTTTGTATATACTATGTAGACCTTCCAAAATTTAAGAAATTTTTAGTAAACCTTCGCAGATAAGCAATGGGCTTATCTATTAACAAAGATCTAAAATTTGTGGGCCTATCTACAAGTGGGCTCATCTACGAGTGGGCTTATCTACGAGTACAAAAAAGGTGCAAGAAGCAAAGGTATTGAACTAATGAAAATTGATCTTTTCTCAGAAACAAGTTAACTTAAATTTCTTCTGAGCTATCAAAAGCAAACAAAGATAACTCTCCGACGTCACATTCATCATTTAGGTTTTATCCCCATCACTGATCTCAACGAGTTAAAGGACACCATGTTTATGACTACAAATAAAATATACTGTCGGTGAAGAGTTAACATGCCTAGAAGAAACAGATAATCGATACAATGATAATGCCATAAAGGTTGAAGCGAGTGTTGACAAGAAAAAGAAGAAAGGTGCAAGTAAAACTTTGAATAAAGATAAGCTTGTAGGACATGTGTCAGAACTTCTGGCCAAGATTTTATTTCCAATGATGAGCAACTGGAAGATCTTATTACGGACTGCAACAATTAACGGAGAGAAGCACCTGAAGGCACTTGGGTTCCTGGTGGAGAAATCGAGCTCCCATGCACATACTTTATTTACGCTGCAAAATGCCATAAAATGTATAAGATTGAAACTTAAACAAAAAGAGAAGAAAAAACTAATGCTTTAGGTAAAATCGAGTTGTTTTTGTTTTTTCCTATTTTCGAGAAATGGGCTTATCTACGAGTGGGCTTATCTACAGGTAGAAATAATCGGTAAGAAAAAGGGTGGACCTATCTACAAGTGGGCTTATCTACGGGTGGGCTTATCTGAGAAGGTATACGGTATGTATTTATCAATGTGAAAACCTTCCTGATAGAACGTGAAATCGAACAAATTTGTTATTTTCTTTTTTTGCGTTTTTTTCTTTGTAAACCAAACTTTAGAATAAGAAACTAGTTAAGAAACTTTTAGGACTAAAATTTAAAAAAAAATACAAAAAAGAAACTTTTGATACTAGGCTAGGGCCTTTGCTAAGTTTCACATAAAAAAACAACGTGTACAAGTTCAATAAACAATAACTTCGATCAAAATAAAAAGCGAATATGTAAATCTTGCTGTAGGCCAGCCTGATGCAAAATGTTCAGTGCACAAGTAAACATATGTTCTGGTACCAACGACTTCCTTCTTCTTCTGCTTCTCTGGAAAGTCAATCAAACAGTCACATTTTCCCCATCATGTTACGGTTTGTCCAACCAAAAGTTACGCAACATTTTGGCATCTTTTCTCTGAAAATCGATGCAGCTTAGAAATTTTCCGCGGTGAGGGCGATAGAAACTAGATCTAGACGAAATAAGGAACTGTTAGTACTACAAAAATATTTTTTTAAGAAACCTTTGTCCGGTTCTCAATAGCGGCGTAAACATGCTAACTTGAAATCGAATGTTTTGACGGGATGCGTAGACATTATTGTCTGAATAATATAAGTATAAGGTACATGCCTTTCAAAAAGAACTAAATAAATACAGGATACACATTTTTAAACATACGGTCTGTTAATGATAACTAACACTTATATTTTTATCATTTTATGATTTAAGAAACTTTTGATACTTAACACCTCCCAAAATTAGGAAACTGCAACTACTAAGCCCTTTGCTTAGTTTATTATAAAAAAATACGTGTTCACTATGTTTTCACCCAGTTCTTGTTGCTATGCGCAGGTTGCCAAGGCGAACTGAACGCTCTATAGAAACTTATCGTCGTAGTTTGTCGGATAAGGAGGTCATTATGTAGTGTCAAAAGCGTACGTTTCTTGGCGACTGAGAGTTGGATTATCATTTGGATTATCATCATAACACTAACTTTATATATTAATATTTATAAAAAAGTTTGTTAAAACAATAATAAAATTAAAATAAATTATATGTTTATAACTAGTTGGACGTGTCCCGAATGGTCTAGTGGTTAGGATTTCCGGTTTTCACCCGGGCGGCCGGGGTTCGATTCCCCGTTCGGGAGTTAACTTTTTTTAAAATTTATTTTTAAGATCTTGTTCAAACGGCTTTGGCCGAAATTTCTAAAATTTTATTTTGGCAAAAGTCGATGTTTATGGAGCTTTCTTATAAGCAAAAAGCTTTACCGTTCATCCTCAGTTACTTTTTACTTCAGCCTTGCGTGGTTTTATCTTCCCATGTAATGTACCGTAATGTCTCGATTAAGCGCCCCGCTCGAATAAGCGCCCACCTTCTTGGTTAAATTATTAAATAAACGCACCTCGAATAAGCTCCCACCCCTCAATCTTAAGAAACGGGCGCCTATTCGAGTTTTCAGCAAAAACAGTAGCACGGAAAGAAGAAAGGCAACGGAACACATGCCGTAGGATTAAACGAGGTGACGGTTGTGGCAACTTGAAGGCATCCCCGAGAAGAGAAGTGGTATACAGTGGATTTTGAAATCATGGGATATGTTGACGAAGGAAATGATTCGAGATTCATTTGTTTCTTGTGCAGTGACTTGCGCTACGAATGGAAGCCAAGATGACTACATCACATGCTTCAAAGAGAGTAAACCTTGTCACGAAGGCCGTACAATGCTGAAATAGCAGTTTGAATATATGAATACGGAGGGAGCAAACCCGACATTTCAGACATTTTACTCATCGACGAAGACAAGGAGGGTGACAAAGATGTGGCAATAGATATTTTGTAAAAGAAAAAAAAGTGTTTCTATTAAGAACCGTCTTTTATTTATGTTTCTGAATTGCAAATAAGCGCCGCACCCCCTCGTATAAGCGCCCACTCTAGAGTCTCGAAAATTAAATAAGCGCCCGGTCGCTTAATCGAGGCATTACGGTACACGATTTTTTTATATAAGAAACACTCTTTAATAAGTAACTTTGTACTAGGACCTCCTTTAAACTTTTATATAAGAAACTCTCTTTAATAAGTAACTTTGTACTAGGACCTCCTTTAAACTTTTATATAAGAAACTTTCTTTAATAAGTAACTTTGTACTAGGACCTCCTTTAAACTTTTATATAAGAAACTTTCTTTAATAAGTAACTTTGTACTAGGACCTCCTTTAAACTTTTATATAAGAAACTTTCTTTAATAAGTAACTTTGTACTAGGACCTCCTTTAAACTTTTATATAAGAAACTTTCTTTAATAAGTAACTTTGTACTAGGACCTCCTTTAAACTTTTATATAAGAAACTTTCTTTAATAAGTAACTTTGTACTAGGACCTCCTTTAAACTTTTATATAAGAAACTTTCTTTAATAAGTAACTTTGTACTAGGACCTCCTTTAAACTTTTATATAAGAAACTTTCTTTAATAAGTAACTTTGTACTAGGACCTCCTTTAAACTTTTAGAACTAAATATTGACAATTTTCCGTAAGATTTCTAACATTTCCTAACATTTATAATGTCTTTAAAACAATCTACGTATGGTAGTGTATTAACATATATAAAGTACATGCTTTTGAAATTTCTTTAAGACAACCTTTTAAAAACTTTAAAAAGTCAGATACAATTAAGAAACTGCTAGAACTACACTCTTCGGTCTTCGCTAGGTTTCTTATAACAATCAGAGTGATGACGAAGCCCGATGTTACGTGCCGCAGTCACGCCAAAGCGAGAGGTCCGTCCTCCCACAAAATGTGAAAATAACTTTCTTTTGGTGCTCTCTAAATGCGTTTCCTGGTATTTCAGTTATTATGTGAAATATGTCAAATGCAGTGGAGTAAATGAGTTGTCTTGTGACAAATGAATTTGTTGGATAACTGATGAGTCTGGTGACAACCTGCAATAGAACAAAAAGTCATTATAAAAATATTGGTTAATTAGCGTTTTGGCAGGGCTACTAGGGCATTGCATTCCTCGCTTTCACTTGCCATCTCGGTGGCATGGTTATTTCTGAAAATTGTAATAAAAGACTTTGACGGGCATGAGGACTGTCAACAGTGATGTAGGCTATACCCAGCAATGTCCTTAGCTAGCTTCAATTTGTCAGTAAGTGCTTCGAACACAATTATAATTCAAGTGAAAGAATGAAAGAAATAGTTCATTCGTAATATCCTGTGCTACATAAACGTGATACATAATCCACACACGCATACAAAAATATATTGATGAGTGACATTCAGTTTCACGTTTTCTCAATGCTTTATTATTTTATCATGAAGTTCAGCACTTAGTTGTCCTTTGGAAATAAATTGGATTGTGTTTGACTTTTTAAAAAGATTTGTTGGCTAAATATGGGGGGGGGGGGGCTGCTCCTCTGGATCCGTGCATGTTACTTTATCAGCTGCTTGAAATTCTGATGATTCCAGTGATGTGTATATAGAGAAAGAAATCAATAAGAAGCGCTTGTCAAAATCGAAGAACAACCATTGATAACATTGGAAAAGTCTACTTTATTAAATTATTTTGAACGCGGTGTGGTGGAGTGAAGCACAACAATGTTTTAAAGTCAAATTCAGTTTTATTTGCAGATGATACCAACGTTTTCTTTTCAGATTACAATTTTAAAGGCTTATTTTCTTTAATGAATGACGAATTGTCACTATAAGTGAGTGGTTTAAATGCAATGTTATCAATGTCATGTACGAAAATACAAAAAGATCAATGTTCTATAACTACTTATCGTGGTCCTAATTTATGGAACAAATATGCTTCCTACTCCGAGTTTAAATCGTTGGAATCCTTCAAAAGGATTAGGACAAGGTTCTGCATTCTTTAATCGATAAAAACTTTTAATAAATTCCTTTTCAATTTAACCTTCACCTTGCACTACTTTTTATGTATATAAATTTTTATGTACACAAATTTTAAAAATTTTAGCTTGTAAATACTTCTTTACGCCGCATAAATTTTAGAAATTTTATTACGAGTGTTGAATTTAGTGCAACGAGAATATTGTATTAATTTGGCGAAATAAACATACGTACGTACATACAATATCTGCTGCAACTGCAATGTCAACCCTTGAATCGATAGATACAAAAGAGCCTGAAAATATCTGTCCTGGCCTTATTCCCTTACTGATAAAGGTAACTCAAAATATTTATCGTTTAGG
The DNA here is from genome assembly GCA_963930725.1 of Candelabrum cocksii. Classification (NCBI taxonomy): domain Eukaryota; kingdom Metazoa; phylum Cnidaria; class Hydrozoa; order Anthoathecata; family Candelabridae; genus Candelabrum; species Candelabrum cocksii. Next base: position 2,578,879 of record OZ005673.1, on the reverse strand, counting down.
GGTAGGAGAAATCCCTTAGTTAGGTTTGGTTAGTTAGATTTCGTGGATAATAAATGAAACAAGAAATCTCATTTGTGTATTTACAACTTCCGTAACGTTTCAACACTTCCTGTGATAGAAGACCAGTATTTGAAGAAATGCAGTAAAATCTTATATTTTATTTTAGTTTTTACTACTACAAAAAATAGCACACTTCATAAACTATATATATATCTTCTTTCAGTTGTTACATCATCACAGGGAGATTGGATCGAGCCGCCAACATTCTTTTCCTCGCATGCTGGAATGCACCTGAAGCATTGAGTTAAAAAAAAATTGTCAAAGCGATTGCGCGATTAGTTTGAAGAGCAAATTTACTTCTTGATGTAACTATTTAATGTTCATAGCAACAAAGAAGTATAGTGTTCAAGTATTGTCGTTTCAAGCATAAACGAAGAAGAAATTTACCAAGTGCTTTTGTCAGCGAATCAGCTACCGATGAAAAACCGCTAAAATATAAACGACAGAATATCGTAATAGACACTACACGCTTTTTTTTATATGGGAACCGGTAAAATTCAGGTTAATACTGGGATTGTTCTTATTTTTCTATTGTTTTCAAGAATAAATCTGAGGCTCAGTGGTCTCATTAAATTGTTCCTATAAAGAAGCGTGTGGAAATGAAATCATTTAAACCAAGTTAAGAAATTCCTACGATTGTTCAGTTGCCTAAGGAACAAAGTAAATATCATTACCTGTTTCTGTGCAATGTTTTCTTCCACTTTGATGGAATTTTTTTGCTCGATGTCAAATTATCTGGAATTCTTGAACAATAGACAAACAAATATATCTCTACGTGAAATTAATTATTAACAGTCTTATTCGGTAAAATACACGTACCTTGTTTGGAACATGGTCTGCAACTTCAGTATTACACTACCAGTGGTAACAGTTTTGAAATAGAACTTGCTCAAATGGTTTCCAGGCATAGTTTCGGCGCTAGGAATTTTCACGTATGACAAATCCTGTAACTCGGGACTTCCACCGATGAAAAATCTGTTCATTTCGGAAAACGCGCTGTCGCCTTTCGGCCGCCATGTTTGGATTTTTATGGATATGCTTCCAGCAACGTCCGGTAAACAGCAGTATCCGTAACCTGTTCAACAATATTATTACAGTACAATCCCGTTAACTCGAACCCCCTTAAAGTCGAAATCGCGTTAACTCGAACTGTTTTTCCATTCCCCTCTCCTAATAGTTTGTCATAAAAACTCCCGATAACTCGAACATTCGTTATCTCGAACTATTTTACTCGGTCCCTTGGGGGTTCGATTTATCGGGATTATACTGTATTTCTATATTATTATTTCCATATTTTGCCGTCAGAGCGAGGCTGTTTTTCTTTCAATTATTATTCTCAACTATTTAGCTATAACAGGAAAAATTCCTCAGTCGTAATATAGTATATATATATAGTAATATACAAGATTATACATAATATATACACTGTTGTCCTGGAAGTCCTGTGGTCCGTTCGACCATTCGTCTACCAAATTCCCCCCACAAAGCTTTGGTTAACCCGTGGTAAGTTTTCAGGCACTTTCCAAAGATGCCGCGCGCTCAGGAAATTCTCGTTTTTTTTGCATCCAGCAAGAATCGAACCCGGGCCGTTCAGAAACATAAGTTTCGACCACTAGACCACGCGCGCCACAATCAGCTTTTTTATCCCTAAAACACTTACCGTATTTCCTCTTATTAGCGCCCCCGGCGCTTATTTAAAAACTGACTCAAAAAGTGCGGCGCTAATAAGAGGGCGGCGCTTATAAAATAATTTTCAAAATGGTATAGAAATAAATTTTATTTAATGGAATTTTCTCGCTCTTCAAAAACAATAAAACAAAAGAATCAGTATTATTTTTACATTACAAAATGTAATCTCCTCGTCATTGGAGAAAAGAAATTAAAGAAATTCTTCAATATTTTCATCAGCGTTCTCAAACGGATTTTCCGTTAAAGAAGGATCACCCCGAACCGTCAATTGTTGTCTTAATAACTCAGCGCCAGCTGCACATGGTGACCTTCTTTGAAGCAATGAATCAATTGGAAAACAGAAACGTGAAGTTGGTCTGGTGGTTGCAGCGAAGTTTCTTGCTTTCTCGGAAAATAAAAGATCGGCTGAGACCTTGGATCGTGAAATGAAGAAACGAAAAGAACTATTGAATTATTTCGAACTTACGTACGAGCCTGAGTTTGTGAAAATTATGAAATTTCCCTGGTTTATGAAAGATAAAAAATAATTTAGAAGCTAAAAAAACGTATTGTATTGTATAACTATCCTTCTGTATGGGTTACTGCTCTTTTTCTAATTAGCGCCGCTTTTCTAGGTGCGGCGCTAATTAGAGGGCGGCGCTAATAACATAATTTTGCTCCAAGGTGCGGCGCTTATTAGAGGGCGGCGCTAATAAGAGGAAATACGGTACTCGATCTTATGTAAGAGAAGCAAAAAGATGGTTACCTTCAATCCGATGTCGTTGCCAGGAATCCAAGGAAAACACTTGCAGGTACAATGTTGGCCATTTGATGAAATCTTCAGGTGTCTCCTCCGAACAAACGTATAGAAGATGGAAATCGATCGGAAACGAAAAATGTGCAACGCCATTCTGAAACAGAAAAGAAATATTAATAAAGGAAAATAAAACAACATCAACTTTTGCATTATTCGATATCGATTGTAATGTATCACATATTTATATTAGACAAATATCAAAACTGATTGCCAAAATAAATAAATGGAAATAAACTGAAAAATAATAATGATGGCGAATTGTTATTATTTGAATCCGTTAACCAATCATACTTATATATTAGCTATAAATAGTTTACAGAGAATAGACGTGTAAGCCCGCCTTTGTTCATCACACTGTGTGTAATAGTAGACAAAACATAGAGAAAATCGAGATAACATCACAACAAACAGAACATTGAAAAACAAATAAGGATTGAGCATATATATATATCATAATAAACAATATATGAATTCCAATGAACAATTAAGATAATAAAATCTTTAGTATAGCTTCACACCATACCGCATTCATAGAGCAACTCTGGGTGACTCCACTTAGTTGTTTGGAATCAGACTGCCAACCGGCGGGTAGGTCCAGCAGATACTTGACGTATAAGTCACTGTACTCAAAGTCTTTGGCAGAAATGATCTCTACAAAACTGTACACAAACAGATCAGTTTTGCGAGGTACTGGATACAACTCTGTGCCAACTTGCAAAGCCATCTGCTGCGCGTGTCTAGTGTAGAGTTCGTCGAACAGACTCAATTCTTGCTCTACTTCCGCTGATGACATTTGCATGGAGACGTGATGCAAGGTGTAATTGTACAACTGTCGTTTTTTCTCGTACGCCTCCATTGTAAACACTTCGCCAGTGTCAAGGTCAGGCCTCAAAACAATCAAACCGTTTGCATCAATCTGTTGAGAGAGAAATAAAACAAACAGCTTTTATGGGAATAGACTATTTTGCAATATATTAAATGTTAAAATGAAAGGCTTAGACTGAGCTTCTATTGTTAGTTAAGGATGCGCTGTCAATCATTTTATGAACTTCTTTTGTTAGATGCTTAATTTTTACATTGCTATCTCAAAGGGGAATATTGCAAAAATGTCATTTTTACCAAATTAGTCTGATTTCAAGGAAGTTTCGAGTATTTTATTTTATGGATTTTCAGAAAGAAACGGACCATAAGAATTTGTGATATGAACAAACAAACAATCTCTGAAACACCACTTTCAGTTAGCGATTGATGTATGCAAACTATACTTTAATCAAGCATACAGTTAATTTGCATATGACTCTTTCATCCTTTATAACTGCCCCTTCATCTATTGCATAACTAAGATCTGCCATTATGTACATGGACTTGTGAGGTGTTGTTATGACGTGATTCAACTTCATGTTTTCTGTTGGTTCATTCACAACAACATTATTTCCATTTCGAATACCACGACGACCAATGTTCCTGTGTACAGTTTTTGACATTTTTTCCGTCAACAAATTTGGTGGTTGATCATCATTTGTGGTAGCTGTGTCAAGATCATCACGAATTGTGAATGAATCGCTGTCAATGTACGTAAATATACGTTTGTTTGGGCGATCACCTGCTCTAAAAACATTTTCTTGAGGATTACATCACCAAACATCTGTACAATATAAAAGCTTGAAAAAACATGATAACCAACATTGATACCAACTTAATTCGCTACTCAAAAAGAAAACAAATTTAATATTGATAACCTCGAAAAAGGTTAAATATATATATAAAAATTTTTTGGAATATATAAATACGGTCTGGCAATAGCGCAATGGTAATGGCGTTCGGCTCTTAACCGAAAGGTTCTGGGTTCGAGACCATGCTATCACAAAGTTGTTGAGTGAGCGGTTATAATAAAATTTCATCAAAAATAACTGTAGCACAAATGGGACCTATTAAATACACTAAAACTCCGGGTAGAGGTCTTCATGATAATGCTTAATGAGCGTTCTGGCAGCCTCGTTAATATATATTATTATTATTATTAAGGTAAATATTTATACAGGATAACTATTCCAGTACTAAATACTGCTATCATATAAGTCCTGTTAAAATAAAAAAGTACAGAGTGTCTCTCAAGACTTAAATCCTAAAAGATATTGTATCGTTCTAAATTTTGAAAGGCTCACCGTAAATAAATAAGTTATAAACAGATACAATATACAAATTAAAGTTAAAAAACAAATCTGCTTTATTACATATTAAAATTTAAAATATACTATAACCTTTTTTTTGAAACTATTAAAAGAACCTTCCGCTCTTATTTCAAAGGGCAATTCGTTATATAATTTGGCCCCTGCAAAAGCAAACGACTTTCGACGTATTTCTAACTTAACACGTGGCAATTTTAAAACTAGGTTATTGTTTCGAGTGTTTTTGTTGTGCTGAACCAGTTTAAAGTAGTTTTTAAAGTCACTGCATACTTCTCCGTTCATACATTTTCTAACATAGATGCAGGTTTTCAGATGAAGTCTGTTTTGAATGGGTTGCACGTAGGTTTCGTTGTTCAGACTTCTGAACCTGTTTTCAAGTGAGGTGAGTCTGTTCTGTTGTGTGCTTGTCAAAACAAGATGCAAATTTCCACAATATGTAACGAGTGGTACAATCATCATTTCAAATATTTTCTGAGTTGCCTTGATTGTGAGTAAGTGTCGTATCTTTCGTAGTAGATTAACTCTAGTGGCAGCTCGTTTGTATTTTGTGCAAAAATCCTCATTCAAAGAAAGTGTGCTGTCCAGAACATTTCCCAAGAAAACATATCTTTTTGTTTCATTCACTTTGTTTCCACGATATGTTAACGTCAACTTTTGATCTCCTATTCGTTTGCCAGTTCCGAACAGCATAGCTTCTGTCTTTCCTATTTTCATGTTTAGTATTAGTTCATTGTCTCTGCAAAAATTCGATAATGCCTCTAGATCTTGGTTGAGACAGTTTTTGATTGGTTGAGACAGTTTTTGATTGGTTGAGACAGTTTTTGATCGTTTCAATGTCCTCGTTAGCATAATACAAGACAGTATCATCAGCATACATTAACAATGATGAGTGGGTTAAACAGTCTCGCAAGTCATTGTAGAATAGAAAGAAAAGTAAAGGACCCAGTATGGACCCCTGAGAAACACCTGATGATACTGGTTGTTCTTTAGACATTCCCCCCCTATATCAACAATCTGTCGTCGGTCAAACAAATAGCATTTAAACCATTCGAGTTCTGTTGATCTTACACCATATGATCTTAGTTTCTCAGTCAGTGTACTATGGCTTATGGTGTCAAAAGCACGACTAAGATCTACAAAAACAGACCCGACAAGAAAACCATTGTTTGCATGTTTTCTGATATCGTCACAGAGTTTCACAGCTGCTTCCTCGGTTGAATGTTTTTTACGGTATCCATATTGTCCAGAGTCGATAAGATTGTTAGTAACTCCATAAATTGTTTTTGGACTGCCCTTTCAATGACTTTTGATAGGACAGCTAAAACCGAGATAGGTCTATAGTTTTCTGGAGCATCTACTGGACCGGATTTGTAAATTGGTGTGACCTTTGCCATTTTCCATAGTTTTGGAAAAGATCCCATGTTAAGTGATAAGTTTACTACATGAGAAAGAATAGGTGCAACAGCTTCAGCACAGTCCTTTATCATCGAGGTGGTGAGTCCATCAACTCCTGTTGCCTTTTTACGTTTCAAACGTTTCAGTTGATTTCGCACAAACACAGTTGAGACATATGAAAATTTAAATGTTTTCAGAGTCTTTGGAAGAATATTTGATGTTTTTTTCCACGTGAAATCAACTAATGTTATTGCAGCTGATTTCATTTTTCCGACTGCACTACGGAAGAAATTTGAGAAAACGTTTGCTCTATCTCCACATTCTGAATTTCCAGTTGTTGGTTTATTTTTGTCGGAAAAATCTTTTTAATAATGTTCCAAAAATCTTTAGGGTTATACTGATGTTCTGTAAGTAAGTCTTTGTGGTACATACTTCTTGATTTGCGTAGCATGTTGCTGCAGCTGTTTCGAAGTGATCTGTATTTTTTCCAGTCAGCGTCGAGGTTAGTACGACTTGCCTTTCGAAGGCTCTGATCGCGTTCTTTCATTTTCAGTTTTGTAGCATCGTCAATCCACAGACATGGTTTGGTTTTGATCTTTTTGTTTATAAAAGGGGCATTTTTGTTAAAAATGTCACGAAGCATGTCATTTAATATTTCGACAGCACGATTTGCATTTTTTGCATTATAGACTGGAGACCAATCCATACTCTTAACATTGTAGTTAAGCTTGCTTGGCTCATAATTTCATAAGTCTCTAGTTTTGATACATTTCCCAAAGTACTTGATAAAATTAGGTTTCCTGATACAACCAACATGTCATGATCCAAAAAAGTAGTTTGAATAACAAAAGATGATTTAATTGTATTTGCAGACGTAGTTGCTATGATGTCTATCAATGTGGATAATTGCTGCGTTGTTCTGGTTTTTTCTTTAATCAATTGTTTAAATCCATTTGTTGTGAGGATGTTTTTGAATTCACACGGGTCTCTTTTAGCGTAATTCACGTTACAGTCCCCGAGGAGAATTACCTCATTACATGTTGACAATGCTGGAGTAATTATGTCATTTAAGTCTTTGTTAAAGTTTTTTGAAAGATAGTTTGAATCTCTTGGTGGTTTGTAAATCGTGATTATAAGAAAAGAATTGATTTTGTGAGGAAAAATTTCGATTGCAATGTTTTCAATGTTTGACTTTTCGAAATCATATCTCCTTTTCCAATTAATTGAGTCCTTCAGATATACTGCCACTCCACCGCCTAGTCCAATCTCTCGGGGTCTATTTTCGAGAGCGTATCCTTCAATAGCAAATAAATGATCGCTGAAGTCTTTTGAGATATGAGTCTCTGATAATGTGAGAATATCAATACCTTGATTTGAGTCTAGTAACTCATAAATCCCTTCATAACTTGAAACAAGCCCACATACATTTTGATGGAAGATCTTTAATCCACTTTGTTTACATACGTCTTTTATTGTTGGACAAGGACATGTTTCTATGTCTCCACTCAAATATATTAACAACATCAAAAATAACTCCTTTCTTGATACAGGTATACGAATTCTGTAGTTTCTTCTTATTTTATCAGAAAGCAATAAAGCAGAGTAATCAACTTTCTCAGTCTCCGGGCTTAATAATCCAGCTTTGTTTTCGTTATTCGTATAAAGCATGAAAAAAACAATAATCAGCATAAAAATCTTAAGAACGTTTGGACCGCATGCCGCCATCTTATATCCGCTTTTATCCGCTATCTCAAACCACAAACACGTCCGTCCGCCATTTTGATGACACATGTTTTTTTTACATAAAAAAACAAAAAAAACAAACAAACAAATAACAATGCATATTTTACATTTATTTCTTAATTTAAATAACACTCTAAAAGATCGCTTAAAACTCTCCGCAAGAATCATATTAACGGATATTTCAAGAAAGCTTTTATAATGAGCAACAAATACCTCCTGTTTCGCGTTTATTATCCTATATGATTACAGAGCAAATAATAGATTACCAAAATGGAGTACTCAAAACCACAATAAGAACTACCTTTTAATAAGTTCAATATCTTCATGGTATTTTATCTGCGGTGCATCAATACAGTTTATAGAATCTCCAAAAAACTCAAACTCTTCTTGGCTGAAGAATTTCTCCTGCCAATGAATCACAAGCTCTTCTTTCTCCTCTTCAAATTTTTCAAGATCCACCAATTCAAGGGCATCCTGAGCAAGTTCGGGATTGTTGCTTGATGGAAATCGAGCTGACGGAATAACACTCCCAGCAGTAACTTTCCAGAAATTTACTCTGAGGTGAAAAAGAAAACAATTTAACTGAGAAACTTTTCAACTTAAATATAATTTGCATAATAAAAGACGTGTTTTGAAGACTTATTTCACGTTGATTGAAATGAAAGGAATATACAATTTTTATTATAAAATAAATTCAAAAATATCTTTAAAACTCGTTAACTTTGACAGTAAAATAATTTATATGCTTTAAAGTCTAAAAAACATTCACAATCATAGAGAGTCGTGTTAGTTAAATTAAAAGACTTACTTAATTGCAAAATTCTTGGGTGTATCATGTGATCGATATTGTCCAATTGGAACGCTTTGCATTTTCTGACCTCAATTGTCATTGAACATTTTTTTTTTTTGGAAAGATTTGCAATGGAGAAAATGAAAATGATTTACATGTCTTCTATCAATCTAAAGGATGGTAAACATAATCCATTATGAATTGTGAGATAAATAGTGTGTCAATGGTAAAAGATAAGATTAAATGTTTATTTCCTAACGTACAATAACAATGCATTAATAGCGCAAAGTGTGAAATCATCAGAAATGAACAAAACAAATAACATTATTGTTATTAGTTCAATATTTATACAGGTACAATCACTCCAGTATTTAAATATTTAAAAATAATTAAAACTGATATCACAGTGGCCCACTAGAAGGTTTTAAAGTTTTATATGTTTCTTAATAAATGCTATAATTTAAAGAAAGTTAAAACGCTTCACCCTTCATTTTATATTGCTTTTCAAACTCAATAACTGCGTACATATAACTTTTTTCTTCTTCTTCAAAATGGCGTTGTTTTAACACAACTACACATAAATAAATGATTGCAATTTACTGACTTTAATACTTGGAGCATAAATCAATGAAAAGAAATTAAGGACAGTTAAAAATTACAAATTATCAGTTAAACTTGAAAAGTTTTCCCTTGCTTCTTCAAAGCCTTTCAATAAATTTTCTGAGTGTTCTTGGACCTGTAGCAGTTCATTGGAAGATAATGTTTCCAACAAAAGCATGACTGCAGTCAAAGTATTGCTTTGTAATCGACTGGAGGCTCGGCTTGATGTATTAGAAAACATATTTGGCAACTTGTTTGTTAAACTTGTTTTCAGAATTTCGTCAGATTTTAATTTCGTACCAGACTTGTTTTTAATTTCGTCAGTCACCAGTGTACTACTTTCAGTTTCATTTTCTATTTTTTCACAAGTTATATTTGGACCTATCTGATTATCAATATCACATTCAAAAGAATTGTTTATTTTCAAAACATCATTTATCAGTTCATCAGGCAAAGTCTTGCTTTCCATTTCATCATCTTTCGATTCATGTTTCTTTCTGTTTTGATTTCTTGGTGACTCTTCTAACTCTTGAGATTTTACATTATCCCTAAAGCCAAGGTTCAATGGTTTCAGTCCTAGTGTTACTCGTAACTCGTTAGCCTTTTTGATATCCACTGAACTTCTCACTAAGTCAGTTTCAAACCTTTTATTCACCATATTTTCTTTCTCATTTAACTTCTCTTTTGATTCTGATTTAGAGGTTGATTCAGCTTTTTTCAAGTCATCATCTCTTTTCAAAGTATGTTCCTTTTCTGGTATATCAACTGTTGTAGTATTTTTCTGTTCTTTTTCTTCCAGCTGCAGGCCGATTTTCTTTGCAAGTGTGATTTCACTTTCTAGCACATCAATGCTGTCAAATTTTTTCAACTGAGGTAAATGTCGCAAAACAGTTTCACGGTACAAGCTAACATCTGAACAAGGGTTACCTGACAACCACAGAACTTTCAATTGAGGAAGATCTTTTAAATACATAATTTCATCAATATGTATGTTATTTCTTCGTAAATATAACTCTCGCAAATGTTTGCAGAAAGGAACATCTTTCAAAGATACAATATTATTTGCGCTGAGGTTCAAAACCTCCAGATTCTTCATGTTTTGTATGATCGATATATCAACTAAATCACTTCCCCAACAATTTAGGTTTTTAACTTTACTAAGACATGGTGATCGTGATCTAGACAACACCTCTGCCTCATTTAAAACAGACATTTTAGGTTTTATTGCTAAAGAAAAAGAGTTCATAGCAACATCATATATCAACAGAGATACAATTTGATCTTTGTTTATATAACACAATTGTATTTTTAATCCAGAAGCAATATACAAAACCATAAGATAGAAAACCAGAATACAAGGCATATATAAAGGCATATATTGAAGATCAAAGAATGATTTTTGCATATGAAATCTATATTTTCACAAAATGGTTTTATCAAAACAATTGAGAAAACCACATATATATAGCAAAAATCGAAAAATGATTTGAAGTTTATCGCAAGCTATTTGTTATATTGAAATAACGAATCTTGAAATCAATGAAATAATGTCCAATAAAATATAATATATGTACATTTAACTATTTACAAACATATATAAAATAATATGCTTTTAGTTTGAACCTGCGCTGATTTGTTTCCGCGAAAGTAAATAATCTTTTCGCAATCTTTCATTCGGACATTAATAATAACAAAAACACAGAGTTACTCGTATTTCTACGAGTTTCGTACCGTAAATGATCCATTAAACGCTCCGGGCGTTTATTTAAAAATAGTAAATTTTAGGGGAGCGTTTATTACAAAGGGGCGTTTAACTAAGAGGGGCGTTTATTTCAAAATGCAAAAATTTGGATAACACAACTTTTTTCTGAAATGATATTACTGAGACACATGTATGTTTTTGGTGAAAAAGCTCCAATGTCAAATACGTTTTCTTCTGTTTCTTTATCTAACACTTCTGATATCAGTTTGAATTTTGTGTAACAATCGTACTGTGCGAGAACAACCAAACCAATGGCGGACACACGTTTTTTCGGCGTACGATTCTTAATATTACTGTTTTTTATATTGATGGTTAAACAGCTGCATTTTTGTGGAAGTGATATGTATGGAATACAGTTTCGAAACTTTTCAGATGATTTTGATCTGGATGAAACCTATATTTTCTCGAGTTTATGGGTGAAACGTAGAGATATTTTCGTAAAAAGTGACGTGAAAACATTCTTCCATCTGTTGGTGCTACTTTGTGGAGATGTAGAGACCTGCCCAGGTCCGTTAACTTGTAGTGCATGTATCAGAAACATCAATCGTGGTCAAGGAAATATTAAGTGCTCGAGGTGTGAACAGATTTACCATCTACAATGTTTTAAAGGGACACATACAGAGAGATTATGTTTCGTATGCTCTGAGCATCGTACCATCCCAACCGAAGAAGTATATATTCAGAGGCATATACCGGAGCTTAAAAGACTTTCTGCAATACGAGGGTTAAAGGTTTGTCATCTTAATATTCGAGGACTAATAAACAATGTTCATAAAATATCGGCGATTTTATCAGATTTCAAACTCGATATTTTTGCTGTTACAGAAACCCATCTCACAGAAAGCATTTATGCTTCAGAAATAACAATCCCGGGGTACAGATTTGTAAGTAAAAACAGACATTCTGGTCCTGGGGGTGGCGTGGGCGTGTATATATCTGAAGGTATTAATTTTGCTCATCGTACAGATCTAGAACACGAAGATATAGAAAGTGTTTGGTTGGAAATTATGTATCCTCATACAAAAGGAATTCTTTTGAACGTTCTGTATCGACCCCCGGACAGTTCAAAGCATTTATCAAAGTCTTTTAACAACACGTTCAATGAGTGTTTATCTACAGTAACAACAATGGAAAGAAAAGAAGTAATTATTATAGGCGATATAAATTGCGACTATCTCATTACCAACGATCATAAAGAAATTAAATCGATTTTAAAAATTAATGGGTTTAAGCAGTTAATAACTAAACCAACCAGAACAACAAAAGATAGTTCTACACTAATTGACATCATTGCGGTGAGTAATCATTTAAACATAATAACTTCGGATGTTATACCCTGTGACATTAGTGACCATGATATGATCGGATTGGTTCGAAAAACACATAGCCAAAAATACATTCCAAGAACGATCCAGTGCCGAAATATGAATTACAGTTCCGTCGATTTTTGTCAAACTCTAAAACTTTCCGATTGGAGTCCAATTTATAAGCACGATGACGTAAATAAATCATGGTCAGAGCTAAAAGTTATTTTACTTGAAGCTATAAACAAACATGCTCCAATAATTTCAAAGAGAATTAAAGGACGGATTTGCCCTTGGCTCTCCCAGGAATGCAAATTGGAAATGAATTTTAAAGACCAGTTACTTCGGAAAGCCCGCAAAACCAAAAATGTCGATGACTGGGCTTCATATAAAACTCAACGTAACCGTTCCAACAGACTTTTAAAACAAGCTAAAAATAAATACAATCAGAACCTTATAAACGAAAACATGGGTAATCCACAGCGTTTTTGGTCAGCTATAAAAAGCATATATCCGTCTAAACACAATAGAAATGAGTTCTGTTCCCATTTTGAAATCGATGGGGAAAACACTGCTTGTAACTCGAAAATAGCTAACGCATTCTGTAGTTACTTCTCCACCGTTGCCAGTGTATTAAAGAATAAATCCATTGTGTTAACGGATTTTGTTTGGAATAACCAGTCTAAAGCTACTCGATACCTAAAGCCAACTCGTTCGACCTTCTCGTTTAAAGAAGTAACCGTTACCGAAGTTTTTCATGACTTAAGAAAATTGAAGATCAAAAAAGCATCAGGAATTGATAACATTCCTCCGATATTCCTAAAAGACGGAGCAGCAGAAATCGCAAAACCTTTAACACATATCATCAACAACTCACTTAAATCCAGTTGCGTACCAAATGAATGGAAACTTGCAAAAATAAATCCTATGTTTAAATCTGGGAAATCCTCCGACATTAACAATTATCGACCTATATCGGTTCTTCCTGTGCTTTCGAAGATTCTCGAAAAAATTGTACATCGACAACTTGTGAGCCATCTTGAAAGTAACAATCTTCTATACAATAAACAATTTGGATATCGCAAGGGAAAATCGATAGAAATCGCAGTGACACTGTTTGTTGATAATCTTCGATCTGAAATCGACAATGGGAAAGTCATCGGTTCGGTTTTCATTGATCTTTCGAAAGCCTTTGATACTATTAGTCATGCAGCGTTATTGAAAAAACTTCCCTTTTATGGAGTGCATGATAAAGAATTAAAATGGATGGCAGATTATTTGTTCAATAGACACCAAGTTGTATCTTATAATAACACTTTATCTAATCCAAGGTCTTTAACATGCGGTGTCCCGCAGGGTTCAACTTTGGGTCCGCTATTGTTTTTGATTTATTTTAATGATTTTACCAGTATCCTCAAGCATGCCAGTGTCATCGAGTATGCTGATGATACAGTTTTATATGTTAGTGACAAAGATTTTATCGTGATTGAAAACAAACTTGTCGAAGACTTAGACCGTTTAGCAAATTGGTTTCGTGACAATGAACTTGTGATAAATCTTAAAAAAGGAAAGACCGAGGCCATGTTGTTTGGTACGAGCAAGCGCTTAAACCTCCACGGAAAGAACACATTAGACGTCTCTGTTAATCACATAGCGATAAATCCAGTTAACTCGTATAAATACTTGGGTGTAAAACTTGACCAATCTCTACACCTCAATCTGTTCCATGATGAATTATACCGTAAAGCATCTGGTCGTTTGAAATTGTTGAATCGTTTGCGATCATCATTGACAGTAATTTCTTCACAGAAGGTATACACATCAATGATTGTCCCGCTGTTGACATACTGTGGGACGATAGCGTTGTCGATAACACCAACGAACGAACAACGAATAAAACGTCTTTCAGAACGAGCCGAAAGAATTATTCACGGAAAATCCAAAACAGAGATCGTTCTACCAAATATAGTGAATATCTGGAGAAAAAGAGCTTGTACTATCGTTCGTAGAGTAGTTTGTACTGGCGATTTCGACAGTAATTTTGATGGGTATTTCGAAGTGTTGAATAACAAAACGAGAAATAATGGAATTCTTCTGAAACTCCCAAAGATGCATTTAGAGATAGCGAGGAAGAGTTTTAAGTTCATGGCGTCAAAAGTGTTTAACCAGTTGCCAATATATGTACGGAGTCGGTTATGGGAAGATGATTTTATAAAAGTTTTAAACGATTATTTTTCTTAAATTTTGGAGGCGAGTGAATTTTTGGATTTTTATATATCTTTTATACCAGTTTTTATACCAGTTTTTATACTAACTTATTAATTGAACAGGACCCAATTTGATAGCAGTATTAATATATATTGACATGGCAATCCTGTATAAATATTTTTAAATAAATAAATAAATAAATAAATAGTAAGCAGACGACGGTTAAATGATATTATTACTGTTAAAACTCAAATTTCAGTATCATCATCTATTGTGTTGAAACCCAGCCGGCACAAGAGGTTTTAAAAACCTCTTTTTGGGGGGTTTTTTTGGTTTTCGAAAAACCGTTTCCAAAAGAGTTCTTAAAAACGTTTGAAAAGCGGTTTTAAAAAGAGCGCTTTCCAAAAACTTCTTTTATTCCTCTTTTTCCGGGTTAAAAAAAACCACGGATTTTTTAAGCTGAAAAAAGAGGTTTTTTTTACGCTGCAATAAAACGGTATTATAAAAAACCTTTAAAAAAACTGTCGTGTATGATTGGCCTATTTAATGACCGGGGGTTATAAGTATTTCTAAAATCAAAATAGTAATTAAGAATTTGTGTTCAAATCTTAAATATCTGTTTTTTACATAACCTATATGTTTATAAACGGCATAATTATTGTTACAATAAAATTCACTTCAAATAATAATAAAATCATAGGTTTTTAATCTTTTTTTACCCCCGTTATAAAAGTTTTTTGGCGGCAAAAAGAATTTGCATTCTGCAAACAAACAGCGAACAAAGCTAGATACAACAAAAACAAACGTGAGTTTGTAATTATTCATATTTTTATAATATTATTTGTGTGTTCATCATGGAAGCGTTTTCGTGATTTCTATGCATAGTTTGTTTTGACTTTTATAAAAAGAATGGCAACCGAAGAGCTAGCTAAACAAGAAATTGCTCTTTAGACATACGTTTTGTTTCGAGGTAACTACAGGACAGGAGAAGGGTTGAAAACATGCTTTTATTTCAATATGAAATGCATCAAACTAGTAATTTAAGATAAGTTAAGAATATTTAGGCATCGCATCTATGAATAATGAGCAAACTTTGGAAGTTACTATTAATATATATATATGAAATAAAATACGAATTTTTATTTCTATCAGATCCAACAACTAAAAAGAATCGAGGCAGTGATTTTAGTTATGCAGTGAATCAAATACTAAACACGTAAGTTGTTGATTTTATATTTTAAACTTATTTAGGACGTATACAAGTATAGAAATTATACTGCAATATGTATAATTTAGGAAATTATAGCATGTAATCACAACTTATTTGACATATATCTATTTTACGTTTAGACTTTTCATTGTGGAATTCCTCTCCAGATGTAATGAGGAGGAAGCAATAAGGTTGGAGTAGTGGATACTCCACTTTATAAAGTGATTGTCGGTGAGTAATTTTTATTATGCATGCCCTATTTTACCATAGACCAAAGTATCAAACTATACAACGATGGATGAGTCCTACTAAACTAACATTTTACTATGGTGTTTAACCCATAGATGGCCAACTTTTCACTAAGTATAACTCAATTTATTAGTCAAGTTTTCTTATTTTTAGATACGGTAAATGAAAAGTATGAGGATGCCACCGAAAAGGCAACAAGAAATATGCTTTCAAAGAAATTGAAGAATGTCTGTAAACAAACAGCGAACAAGTTCGGTTCCTAACAGTGCACACATTGTATATTTATATGTATATATTAGCTATAATATTATGTGAATAATGTTCAATACATGACAATCCAAGAAAATTATGTTTCTCTTTTTCTTTTCGCTTGATAATATGTTTGCAATAAACTTGAAGGTTATTTATTATTCTGAGAGAACGACGCCGAAAGAATGTCTTTGATTGAAGGCTTAACGATTCCGAAAATCGTTTTAAAAACCTCCTTAAAACGTTTATAACGGTTTTAAAAGCGGACATTTGAGACTGAAAAAAACCCTCTTTAAAGTCCTCTTTCAAAAACGTTTTTAAAACGGATGAAAAAACTTCTTAAAAACCTCTTTCAAAAACTTCTTAAAGACGAATAAAAAAATCGTCTTAAAAGCCTCTTTCAAAAAACGGTTTTTAAAGCGGACATTTTAGACCAAAAAAAACCCTCTTAAAAACCTCTTCCGAAGATAAAAAAAACTTCTAAAAAACCTCTAAAAAACTTCTTTGTGCCGGCTGGGAATCTTGCGCAGCATCTTCTTCGTGAGAACTCTTAATAAAAAGATTGCTGAGATCTGCTTTGCCTGATAACTAAGGCATTTGCGGCTTCAGTTTATCTTTCCCTGAAGCGCAGGGTTCACGCTCTTTGAAACAATGAATAACATGGTCTTCAGTGCCATCGGTTCAATCCACAATACTTGAAAGAATTAACAAACTTTTCTTTGAAAGATTAGACCACGTTTCTAACTTGCAAGAAAGACGACCGATCAGAAGCTTTGGAACTTGATAAACACACTGTTGGTGTTTACAAAAATGAACTTTTAGTGGGACATTCAATTCCTCGAAGCCGCCAAAACAAACGTTAACGTTGAAGTAAATCGAAAGGGAAAACGGGAAATTGGCTTGGTGGTACATGGAAAATATGTCGCTCGGTGCGAGTATGGAAAAATAGCGAGTGTGTTATGCGACAAGCTGCAAGAAATCAAAGAAAAATACAGCCATTTTGAATGGAGTTTTGAAGAGAACGAAGTTTTTGGTGGAACTAAATATAGCATTTTCAAAACAATAAACATTGCTTCTTTCTATTCTATGGCTATTACGTGAGGGGCGTTTATTCAAAACCTCGTCATTAAAATTCACACTTTTTAGAAAAGGGGGGCGTTTATTTGAATAGGGCGTTTATTTACCAAATCAATTTTCACACCGGAGCGTTTAATCAAAAGGGACGTTTAATTGTAAGAGGGCGTTTAATCGATCATTTACGGTATACGACACCGCACATGACAGCGATGTTTTTATGACATGTGAGGTCTGGTGTTGTTTGAGAGTTAGGGGAACCATAGTAGGTTTACAGAAGAAAATTTACGTATCATACAGTTTATCAGTTACTTTCAAAACATCATATAAGGATCACCCACGCGACACATTTACAGTTATCTCTGTTTTAGGTTAGTTTTCTAGGTTAGGTTTTAGTTTAGGTTTTCGGTTAGGTTTTCGGTTAGGTTCTAGGTTAGGTTTTCGGTTAGGTTCTAGGTTAGGTTTTAGGTTAGGATTTAGGTTAGGTTTTAGGTTAGATTCTAGGTTAGGTTTTAGGTTAGGTTCTAGGTTAGGTTTTAGGCTAGGTTTTCGGTTAGGTTTTCGGTTAGGTTTTCGGTTAGGTTTTTGGTTAGGTTTTCGGTTAGGTTCTAGGTTAGGTTTTAGGTTAGGTTCTAGGTTAGGTTTTAGGTTAGGTTCTAGGTTAGGTTTTAATTTAGGTTAGGTTATAGGTTTGGTTCTAGGTTAGGTTTTAGGTTAGGTTCTAGGTTAGGTTTTAGGTTAGGTTTTACGTTAGGTTTTAGGTTAGGTTTTAGGTTAGGTTCTAAGTTAAGGTTTAGGTTAGGTTTTAGGTTAGGTTTTAGGTTAGGTTTTAGGTTAGGTTCTAGGTTAAGTTCTAGGCTAGGTTTTAGATTAGGTTAGGTTAGGGCTGCATGAAAGGTATTCTCGATGTTTTATTATTGTATAGTTGATGTTTTCAAAATGATATTCACCCTCTATAGAAAGATTACGGATAAAGTTTTCGACAAGGATCGTATATGCAACTTTACAGGACCGTGTGGGGAAGCCATTTATCGAGCGGGCTTTGCTGGTGGATTTTGCCGACAGAAACCTGAAATTTGACGAAAGTATGATTTAATTTTTTTTTAAATTTGTCCCTGTCAAAAAGACTAATCAGGAAATCCCTTGACAAATCCTAGGTACATGAACAAAAACAAATGAATCAGTCACTAGATTTTTAGATGAAGGATGGCAGTGAAAAGGGAGAAAAATATGATGCATCATCAAAAAGATCAAATAACAAATCCAGAGAAAAGTTCTATCGTATCCAGAACAAATGCAGTAGAATGAAACCAAATGGTCTATATAAATTAACAAATGATTATCTAAAATGATGATTTCATTCCGACAGCGGATCTTATATTTCTGCGGATTGAGACCTGGCAATTCAATGTAAATCAGTTATTTACATTCTTACTAAGAAAGTTAACCTAACTTAACTTAACCATAAAACTATCCCTAACCCAACCTTAACCCTCATAACCATTTAAGATTTTAACATTAAGTGTTATCATAAAAGCCTCGACGCGGATTTTTAGTGTATTTAGTTAGTTGTTCCGCATTTGCGACACGGTTTTTTATGAATTACGGCGTTTTATTATTTATAACCCCTCACCTCACTTAACTTTGTAATAGCATGGTCTCAAACCCAGAATCTTTTGGTTAAGAGAAGAACGCCTTACCATTGCGCTATAGCCGGATAAATAGCTCCATGTTTGTAGATAAAGGCGAAACATTTTATGCGTCTTTTGTTCGGACATTTGTGCGTTTTTCGCAATGATGTTTGTACAAGTTTTCGGCTACTAAATGTCCGTTTGTCTTTCGCAACAATTATATGAATGTCCAAAAGTTACTGGACAGGGTTTTAGATCGTGTTGACAAATCCTGTGCTTTTACCTATGTTTCGTGGTTTATTCGAATTTCGGATAACTTAATATAGAAAGATCTGAATTGAATGAGAACGATTGGATTTATAGATGGTTTCTATGGAATCCGAATTTCTGTGGTATAGATGAAATTTCACAATCTCATTTATAATTTAACAAATAAAATTCGGTGAATGAATGAAAGCTGTGAGTAATTTACAGGCATAGCTATACACGTAATATTAGCAGATTTAAGCCAGAATTATTAATAAACTATTTTTATATTCAACGATTTGTAAAACACCACCTTTCGTTCCGTAGTTGAATATTGTGCATTCGAATCGAAACATCGAACTCTATGTTTCGTTATATATTTCAAATGGAACGAGGAACGTTCACTCAATCAGATCTAATGTACTTTGTGTGGTGGAAAAATACTTTCGTACTTTAAGGAAGTTCCCCTAGAAAAATACTTAGTTTTTTGAAAAAATGTCAAAAGTAAGATTTTGGTATTGTACAGACCGCCAATCTATGCTCTTTTTCATTGATGTATCATTTAATATGTAAAAAAAAAACTAAATTGTCAAAATTTTGTGTTTTTTGTGGTCTTATCCTCGAAATTTACCCAGGCAACGTCTTAGCAACATAATTAGGCAAATAATTCTCTTTAGAAAGGGGCCAATTCCTTGGTCTTTTTCTATTCTGGTAGGGCTAAATTTGCACCTTGACCTTGTCTTCAATTTAGACAATAGTTCTTGCTCAAAAAAAAATCAAAAGGGTAGAATAACAGCTAGTTTACTTGCGCTTAATTCCTGTAAAGTCTCCCAAATCTCATTGGCCGAGTATTCGATGATGCGGACTTAAAGGACAATAGGAAAAGCAAACTATTAACAATAGCTCTAATCAACTATTCCCTGTTGTGGGAAAAATTAAACAAAAAAAGGTAATAGCAAACTATATATAGCTAGATACTATATTATTATTTAAAATGCACATAAATATCAAAACAGTTGATAGATAGGTTGCAAATGTCAATTGCCTACGATGTTTTGATGTGTTTTACACTGTCAGTTTAAGTAACTTTGTACGAAGTTTGAATAAAATTAACTATTCAAACCTGATTATAATATATATATATATATATATATATATTAATTTTCTGACATGTCATTATTATATTATATATAGCTAGCTATATGTTGTGTTAAATCGATTGTCAATAGTTTGCTTTTCCTATTCCTTGTAATAATGTTCGATTTTATTATTTATTTATATTTTTAGATGATCTCGAAATGAAAGTTCAAATTAATTCATTAAAAAGACTAGAAGATTAGTTTTTTTCTCATAGGTATGCAAGTACAATATTTATAATATATTATGCAAGTAATCCGTTAAAAAAATCAACATATTTTTTAATCTTTCCAAATTACATATAATTAAAAATATGGTAAGAATAATTGAGGCAGTTTGGATTTTATTCATTTTTATTAAAAAATAGCGTAGATCTGATAAATTAGCGTCTTAGTTATACGTGAAAGCGGAAAAAGGGTAAAAAAGGCTAATGATCAAGGAAACCAATGGAGAAAGTTAATCAAGGCTGTCAAGAAGGGTTACTTAGATAAGAAAAAGAATGATAGGTATGTATCAGGAGTATTCTGATGAAAGACCTTTAATTTTAATGTCACTTATATAAAAAACAGTGTATTTCTCAAAATGTGATTTTCCTCTAAACTCTTCTGCCTTGAACACTATAATTATTGAACGGTTTAGTCTTACAGCTTGATATTTTCAGGATTTGTTCTTTATTTATATATAGCTATCATATGAGCCATTTTTAATTAATTTAACATTTAGTATTATTTAGTGATTATACTAGAACATGTATTCAATTCTTCTTTAAACTTTATAATATCCGCCATTATGAATTTTTTCTTGCTCATATGATTGATCAATATAAAGTTTATTCTCACCAAGTTCGAAGTTTTTAACTCTTATTGGTCAAAAGAAATCGTGTTACAACTTTCTTTAAAATTATGGGGAGAAATGCTGACACAGCAAAAATTATTTAATTTTTCTATTTACTTTGTTGATTTGATTTTTGGCTTCAATAATAGCATTACATTATTATATAATGATTTAGATTTTTTCTAGGGGAACCGCCTTAAAACAGTCCTTCTTTTTACAGTCTCTCTTCAATGAGTTAATCTATTGAGTTTACAAATGTGCGCTCTTTACAATAATTATTTTCTGATCAATAATAATTTAAACGATTAAAACGTGCTAACACGTGAGCAAACAGAGTGCGCAAATAATTTAATTGGCAGTGTTTCCAGTTTATCAACCTACGGGTATTTCTTCGGGTATAACCGGATTTCCCCATACAATAATGTCTTTGATATGAATGGGTTCAGGAGTTGGTCGATCTGATATTTTAACAGCTGTTGCCTCTTTCATTTCACAATATACCACCTGCCACTTTAAAGCCGTCAATTTTCCACACAATATCCATTTATTATGTGATAGAAGTTTAACTTTAAATGTGTTGATGCGGTTAGCTCCGACTGCCAGCACTTCAACTAAATAAATCTTAGCAACTTGAAGCCATGTTATCTTAAACCACGGTGAAGGATCAGAGTCGGCAGTATGACTTTCTGTGTGCATGTATTCATCTATAGCATACTGCAGTTGAAATTTAGAATCGCTATGAGATGACGATGCACTTGCTACAGCGCCCATTGCAGGTGTTGCAATGCTTTCATAAGGTTCCACTAAAGGTTTAAATAACATAAAAGTCAACGAATTTGATAAAAACAAGTTGCACTTACAGCATTTATAACCCGGACTTTCGCAAACAGTCGTACAATTTGCTTCTTGAAATCTACATGGAGACGAGTCACATGACGGGCCAGCCTAAACAGCGCAATGTTTTTTAACAGACAAAGATATACTAACTATATATTATAACGAATGGATTTTATGGAGCTAATTTGGATATTTTGTAAAGTTTATAATTTTAAACCTTTTGCTTTGGGTCGCTGTAGTTTGTTGTCGCAAACTGCCACTCTAAATTTTCCTGAAGAACTCCAGTATGGGAAGACATCAACTCACATTCGCTATTGTCCATCTTTAGATTCACAAACACGCATTCTTTAGTGGTTATGCATTTCAACGTGCAACCTTCCAAGTCCAAGTCGTAAAAGGTTTTGTGCACGACTCCTTTAAAATATTTTCCAACTTGTGTATCAAAATCGCCGTGATAGAGACAAGGCAGTCTTATTATAACACCAACTACGCTCACGACGTTTAGATATGCCAACCTTTAAATATAAATGTATTATTTGAACACGTAGAAGTAGAAAAATCCTACCAACCTTAACGCCCAACTCAGCATCTTCAACTGTATTCCTGCCAACTGTATTCGACTCATATATTTTGATATTCTGAATCAAACTAATTCAATAATATACTTGTGAATATTGATCAATTCAAATCCATTTTCGGAAGTTGTTGAAAACCGATGGCTTCTTCATAATTTATATTAAATTGAAGATTTTGCTTTAGTAAAAAAACTCCAGCACCGAGCGTAATCTTCACTAAGTAGTGAGGATTACAAGCGGCCGACACACCACAAGTGGTTGAATCAATTCGTATTGATAAAAACTTACATGTCAAACCTTTTTATAAAAAAATACATACAAATTGAAATCATGAATTAAATTGTAAAAATATTTTAACTATATTTCTGGCCAGTAAATTATACATTTTGACTATTTCTGGTCTGTAAATTACATGCATTTTTGGGTAAAAAAAATTTCCAAAATTTAGAATTATTACCATATTATATTCATGCCGAATATGAAGCACGTACAATGCACATTTGGCATTTTATTAAGTTTTTTCTTTTCTGACATAACTCCCGGAATTTCGTTTAGTAACACTGGTTTGCGGCATTTTTTACGAAATCCGTTCTAAAAAAATAACAATTTTTGGAACCTTACAGTTCTCTAACTTTTGATTCTGCGGTTCAATTTCAACAAATGACCCCACCTTTTGGTTCTCTTTTTGTATTCTATACTACAGTAATAACAATGATAGTATGTCTGTCATTAGAAAAATCCTCCGCGATCCATACTTATTGACACTTTTGCTTAAATTATTCTTGGGAAGAAAATTTTCAGGTTTGGTGGTAAGCTTTTGCAAGCATTTCACTGGAATTAACGAACGGTACCAAAATTGAACTGAAAAAGCTGAAATGTGTTTCTCTGTTCATATTGAGAACAATGTACTTAACAAGTGTATAAAATTCGCACGTTTTATTAAGGGATGTTCTCTTTCGCAACTTAAACCTTAATAAAACTATAATTATGTAAATTATTTATACTGAAAATTGGCTCTATTAAAAGAAAAATTTAATGTAGTAAAAACATATCCATAAGTAAGGGATTTGGAGGAACGTAATTTCATGTCGCAAGTTGAAGCAAACAAGAAATCTAGGATAAAAGGGTGTGGAGAGCCTTGGTCATCGCTCATTCGGGCAATTTAGATTTGCGAGGCCTACATAAACTGGGCGTGGCGGTTCTGTCAGTCAAGCCTAACAAGAAAAACAGCTATCGTTCTCGAAACACTACACTGGAACATATTTTAAATGGATGGATCAGTTCAGATTCTATTTTGTGCTATAACATGGAACTTTGCATAATGCCAGTAGATTTCAAAATTAATTTGACTAAATTTGAGCTAAATACCATAAAATTATGAAAAGCCCCTGCCCAGTTCTTAAAATGTAATAAAAAATGTTCAAAGTAAGTTGAAACCATAAGTTGAAATAAGTGAAGACAATGTTACACATCTTATACATTCTATTTGACAAGAACTAGCGGATTTTATTTCAGTCAGATTAATCTACTATGTTTGTTTATTTGTTTGTTTTTTAACGAGGCTTCCAGGACGCTCATTAAGCATTATCATGAAGACCTCAACTCGGAGTTTTAGTGTATTTAATTGCTTCCATTTGTGCCACGGTTATTTTCGATGAAATATGGCGTTGTTTATTTATAATCGCTCACTAAACAACTTTGTGATAGCATGGTCTCGAACCCAGAACCTTTCGGTTAAGAGCCGAACGACATTACCATTGCGCATGCGCCTGATATCTTATCAGTGAGCTAACTAAAAAATTTACAAGGCCCTGTTACTATTTAGAAATTAAATGTCACATCTGTGTTCCAAAATATTGAAAAAACGGCTGATGCTTCAATAATCTCAGAATTAAAAGATTCTCCTTAACTTCAGGTAATTTCAGGCTTAATTAACCTCTAAAAACTTGTTCTATGAAACTCCAGAGGGAATAAAATTTGTTTTAGTTTCGAGAATGATCGTTCATCTTTGCAGTTGGTGTCGAACATACATAGGTTATAATGCTGATTACATTTCTACTCCCGAACCCCGGAAAGTAACATTGGAAATATACAAAAGATGCTTCCGAGTGCTTTTTCAAAACGCATCTAGGACAATAACCTGTAGTGTAAAATGATATCAGAAGTTCCCAGTTTGCAGGGCCTTTTCAAGGAGAGGGGAAAAAGTAAAGGTTAGAATGGAGAAAGGGGGTCACAACGCTTCCCCCATCAATATTACGCTTCATAAAAACAGCACCTCCATTCATAAGGAAACAAAAATAAACGTCTTCTCAAACTACGAAGAAATTCAAACGGTAAAAAATAATATTTTAAACAGATTGCTGTCCATTGACATGTTTCGAAAATGTTAATATCATACTGATTTCATTTCGTTTGCCGTAAAATTAGAAAACGTATCAAAAACGTTCTTGCGCGCGCATGGCAAAAGTGCATGTGAAGATTTCAAAATGGCGCAACGTTCTTTGAGTAAAAAATGTGATTTTCGTTTTGTTGCATTTATGTTTTAGAGTTTAAGAGTCAAGGAGTTTAATATTAAAGTCTCTGGTAGCTATTTCAAAAAATTAAACTAAAACGTTAGATTGCTATTTGGTTGTGTTTTGGCCACAGACTGTCAAGAAATTACTAGCAACTATTTTCGATTTTTGGCAAAGAAAATTAATTCATTTAGTTTCATTGAATCGGTAACCTACGAAAACACAAGAGAGTAGTTGTTCCCACTGGAGTCCACTGTGGTAGTTCTGGTGTACTTAGGGCGCCCATATGCATCTACAAAAAGTCGGTTCATCAGACAACCCATCATTTCATTTTGAGCTAGGTAGTCTTGCATCATTACGCAACAAGATTCTCTGACAAACTCAATTGTAACTTTGAAATAAATATATGTTGGAACTGGAGTTTTAACCACTCTGGTTTGGTTCTGTGGGTTAAATGCACTACCACTAAGCTAAAGCTAGAAAGGAGACTCAAAATTAAAATTATCCATCAAGCCCTTCAATTCTGATTTTTAAAATTGGTTTGGTTTTAAATTTTGATTGTGATTCTCAAGATATTACTGATTGGTCCCCCCCCAAAATGGACCATTTTGGGAAGATTCATATATGTATGTAAGGAAAGTCCCTAACAAGGATGGCACCAGAGGAGTTCTACTTATCAAATTTGTTTAAAATTTACCAACTGAAAAGGAAAAACTGAAATCACTTTGCAACATTAAAGTATTTTTAAAAGCACTTTTTCTTGAACTCCACTTAGAAAGCTTTTTTATATTTCATCACTTTGTACTGCTGTGAAACACTTCTCTCCCAGATATTTTGTAAATCAACTAAAAAGTGGCGGGAATGACTTATGTATAAGGACAGCCCACAATGCAATGCGTTTGTATCAAAAAGCTGTTTTGAATGAGTTCTAACCGTTGCAAAGCGATCACATGTTATTTATCACTAGGTGGCATTAAAATTGGGTGCTGTCTCACGTAAAGAATACACACTCTTTTTTATTTAGACTTGATTTGGCCAGGGTCAAGTTTTCTTAATTTTTAACTCCAAATCAGGCTGAAATAATCTTATTTATTCTATTTAAAATAGGTTGTATTTTTATTTTTTGTTAAAAAAATTTCATTTATTTGTTTAGTTGTTCAAAAAAGGTATACTGTTGAAGAACTTGTTCTAATTTATGAATACATATCTTATTTTCTTCTATCAATTTTTGCAAATTCAGCAAAATATTCCCCAAGACAGTAGAACTTTCACTCTGGGCATATTCTTAGAATATTCCTCAAAAAATGCTCATTTTCACCCTGCTATTCTTATAAAGCGTAGTCTTATAAAAAGAAAAGCGTGTAACATTAAAAAAAGTTTAATCACATACCCAGCTCAATACACATTAAAGTGTTATATAAAATGCTTTTTTTTATTCAAAGTTCAAAAATAAGCTGACAAGATTTTAAAATAAAAGCAAACATGGCTGACCACCAGCCATCAGTTGATCAAACCTATTTTGGTGATTTACCTCCAACCGAAGACCAGCTGGCTGATAAAGGTACAAGTAATTTTCACTAATATCTTTAAAACCACCACTAGAGTGAACCTAAATTGATTTAGTTTGCAGTGATTTTAAACATATCTAAGCAGGATTTGTTTTCTGTATCAAGCTCGAAAATGGCAGACACTTCAATCGCAACGATACGCTGAGAAAAGAAAGTTTGGCTTTGTTGAAGCACAAAAGGGAGACATGCCTCCTGAACACGTACGCAAGATTATTCGTGATCATGGGGACATGACGAACAGAAAGTTTCGTCACGATAAAAGAGTTTACTTAGGGTAAGTATTTGAAAAAATATATGTCAGTATATTTTTTATTCTTTTGGCTGACATTCATCTAGATATACATAATATGGCATTTGCAAATTGATTCAATTAAAAATGTCTACTTATATTTATAATGCCAATTTTTGGTATTTAGGCAAAAGCCTGTCACCAATATTGATAAAAATACTAAATTAAATTGTTCTGTTTTACTGATTTTCTGCAAAGTCTCATTGTATCTGACTGGCTTCCTTGCACATTAGTCTTAAACATTTTTTAATCAAACTTGACATTATTAGGGAAATTTCCTGGCATATTTTTTCTCGTAGTTAAACTTTCTGAATTTTACTGCATAGTTAAAACGTTTTGTTTGACAGGAGAAATAGATTAGCAATGATAATTATCATAGGGATTTCCAATTTCCTAATAAAACCCATAACCAATTCAGTCAGCTCTATAATGGGAGTTTAGTATCAATCAATGTCATACGCCACTGGCGCCTTGGCGACTATGACTGCGCAACACCATTGAAAATCTTGCCGGCTGTTTTTTTTTTGTGGGAAGGGCGAGTGAGTTGATGGTTGAAGACGTTGCTTCGTCAACCAGAGTGGCTGCTGTGGAGCTCGTCCAACGGCGTAGGCCATCTACCGCACAGCGAAGCCGTGACCTCCCTCTGGTGCGTCGTAAACCGGTTGGCTGTCCGTGGATAAGAGTTGTATGGTTTGTGTGGTGTTGGAAGTGATCAAGCCATGCCCATTGTTGGTTCATCAGGGTGGCCTGTGTAAGTTGCCATCGGTTGCCAATTCTTTTCTCAAGTTCCTGGTTTGAGACAAAGTCACTCCATAAGATGCCAAGCAGTTTCCTCCACATAGTTCTGCCAAAGGCATCTATGGCTTTCCCACTGGAGACACTCACTGTCCATGTCGACGCACCATATAACATCTTGGAGAGAATGAGAGCTCTTGCGAGATGGAGTTTGTTTTCAGTGCAGATGCGGGGTTTCTTAAGATAAACACAGGTGTTCAGGGCGCTCTTTGCCATGGCAATGTGGCTGCGAATCTTGGTGGAGTCGTCCATCGTTGTGTTGATACTGCAGCCCAGATACTTGACATGGTTGGTTGATTTGATGGCGTTGCCATGCAGTGTGACAGGTGCATCTGCTAGTGGGTTCAGTGCAAGGTGTTCAGTCTTGCCTGGGTGCAACTTCAAACCGTAGGATGTGGTTATGGAGTCGAGCTTCTCCAGCATGTAGGTGGCATCTTCTGCAGAACGGGCAAGGAGTACCAAGTCATCTGCATACCTCAGCTCCCAGAACAGATCACCGGCGACGTCTGGCGGGGTGAGATGGGACACCTGTTCCTTCCACTCGTGCATCATGGCTTCCGTGTACATGTTGAAAAGTACGGGAGACAGAGGGCAACCTTGCCGCACCCCAATAGGCGTCTCAAATTTGTCAGTGGTCTGTCCTTCCATGAGATCAAGCCGTGAGCGCCGTTGTAAAGGTTGGTGATGAGGCGGGTGACTTCCGGCATGACACCGTATCTGTCGATGGTTTCCAGCAGTTTGTGGTGTATGACAGAGTCGAAGGCCTTTCTGAAGTTAACAAACACCATGTGTAGACTGTGACCAACTGCCATGTGCGCTTGTCCGATAAGCTTGAGTGTGAATATGACGTCGGTTGTAGACTTTCCCGCGCTAAATCCATATGGTGTGTTGCTAACGTTGACCTTGGCGACTCTGTTCAAATCCTCTTGGATGATGTTGAGCATTATTTTGCTGGCATGCGTGATTAAAGCCAGGGTGTGGTAGTTACTGCAATCACCATTGTCACCTTTTTATAGAGGGCGATGTAGTTTGATATCAGTGCTGAAGATGGCCATATGCCAGTTGTTCAGATGCGGTTGATGGCGCGATGGATTGCGGAACATACAACCAAGTTGTCTAGCATGGCTTTCCGAAACTCAGCTTGCACTCCGTCTGGGCCAGCAGCTTTCCCGTTCTTGAGCCGGGAGATGGCGCGTTTGATGACATCAGCAGGTAGTGGAGCGGATGCAAATTGTTGTGGCGTATACGTTGCACGCTGCAGGCTGGACTGGAAGAGCTCTTGAGCATACTCATGCCAGCGTTGTACTTCGTATGCAGGAGTATCACATGGGGTGCCATTGCTTAGCTTGATGGTGGCTTCCGGTTTGCGTGATCCGGCAGTCAGACCCTTTGCTGTCTTGAATAAAAGAGCAGAGTCGTTGCGGTGGAAAGCATCGTTGATAGTGTCTGCCTGTTTGAGTAGCCAAATGTCCAGGTTGTTGTCGCATGCTGCTCTCACCTGGTTCTTTAGCAGACGATATTCAGGTGTTCCAAACGCTTTCCGCTTCTTTTAAATCAGGTCGATGGTTTCGGAAGTGATGTGAAGCTTCAATTTGTTGTGTCTCATGGGGGCGCATGTCATGGGTGCTGCGTCATGGATAGCTGTTGTGATGGTTTCCAGCTCATCTGTGTCATCAACACGGCCTCTGACTTCCATCTTGATTGTAGCTGCAAGCTTGGAGGTGAGCAGATTGGCACACGGCTTTGGTGGAGGTTTAGCGGGCTTTGGTGTATGTTTGATCTGCAGCTTCATGTTGCACAAAACAAGCCTGTGGTCGGTGTCGAAAGCAGCTGAGTAGGAGCGGCAGTTAACCAGCTGCTGGAGGTGTTTTTGTCTGACTAGGATGTGGTCTATTGCGTTTCTTGCATTACCAGCACGACTTATCCAAGTCACTTTGTGCAGCAGCCTCTTCCTGAACCATGTGTTAGCGGAGGTGAGTTGGTGAGTGCGGCAGAAATCCAGCAGTCGCAGTCCGCGGTCAATGATGGTGCCGATGCTGTGTGGGCCAATAACTAGTGGATCAATACGGCTTGCACCAAGTTTTGAAATTCAAATCACCTGCAAATACCAACGTGTTCGAGGGCTTCACTCTTTGAATCACACCTTCTAGTTGTTCGTAGAAAGTGTCTATTACTTCATCAGTTGCAGTGCTGGTGGGAGCATAGGCGGCAACCAGAACCAGCGAGATGAGGCCCTTTCAGTGGAGACGGGTTGACATGACACGGTCTGGATGCATTTGTGTGACATGAATGCTTTTGCTTCTGCTTTTGCTTTTGGAGAGAGGAGTATGTTGATACCAGCGTAGTGTTTTGTTCTACCGGAGAGGAGTAGTCTGCCATCCAATCGAGTTTTGATGCCGATGCCATGGGTCTCGGTCAGAGCGATGGCGTTGTATTTGTATGTCTTCAAGGCCTGCTCTAGATGCTCCTCATCTAGGGCGTGTTGCAGCGTGGTCACGTTTGACGTTCCAATAGTAAAAATTGATGGACCCGGCGCAGCATCAGTTCTACGGCGCATCAGCCCCACACCGTCTTCAAGGTCTGCAGCAGCGGCGGGTCTACATCTTAAGTAGCATTGAGATCCGGGTTGGCGCTCGGGGGCCACACATCAGCTAGATCATTGTTGTCTTCATTGATATTTGTAGTCATAGAGTTTAGGTGTATTTTTAACACATGCTTACTCGATTTATTGCACACATTCTTGCTAACATTCTCTGATGTTTAAAGAGCATTTGCTTGATTTTACCTAACTATTAAATCAAAAGGATCTATAGCCATATTGTGTTTTTTCGTAATCATAATACAACGAATATGAAGGACTATCTGTGGCAGATGAGTGCTTACTGAGGTTGGGTCAAATAAATCTACGTTGACTTTTGGATGAGCTTGAGAGAGCAAAATGACTCTATTCACACAACATTAAAACAAGCAATAGAAACATTACATCAATGAAGAAATACCACTCTGTGATTTATTTTTGTTTCTGTTATCTATGTTAGAGCACTAAAGTACATGCCACACGCAGTGCTGAAAATGCTGGAAAACATGCCAATGCCGTGGGAGCAAATACGCGATGTCAACGTGTTGTACCATATGACTGGCGCCATTACGTTCATCGATGAAATACCATGGGTGGTGGAGCCAATATATATTGCGCAATGGGGGTATGTATCTCGCAACATTTAATTTCTAATTGATAATTTATATGTTCAAACTTTAAAAAGTCTTTTATTTGTCATTGATACATGATACACGATACATAATGTCTCAAAAAGTTACTAGAACCTGCTAATTATTTCAATGACCTTGAAAAGTAAATAAATTTGCATGTTTTATGAATACTTTAGTATTGATAGTAGTTTGTAATTGCGGGCATGTCCTTTTGTTGTTTTATTGTTCCAGCACTATGTGGATTATGATGCGGCGGGAGAAACGCGATCGTCATCATTTTAAGAGGATGAGATTCCCACCATTCGATGATGAGGAGCCACCCCTTGATTACGCTGACAACATACTGGATGTCGAGCCGCTTGAGGCTGTACAGATCGATCTGGATACAGAAGAAGATAAGGAAGTTCATGAATGGTTCTACGATCATAAACCTCTTGTTGATACCAGGTACCAGTGATGTATATTTGCGGTTGTCCGACGGTACGGGACGAGCGATTTTTTGCGGACGACTGCAAAATTTATTCTGTAACATCTCAACTGTCCGACGGGACAGTCGGTAATTTTTCAAATAATTGCAACAAGAATTGGACATTAGTCAGTCTTCTCATTATTAAAATTGTTGCCTACGCAAAAAAATTGCGTACGCGAATACGATTTTTACTTTTTTTTTTTTTTTTTTTTTTTTTTATTGTAGTCGCCCAGAACAAGGCCCAAAAGGCCACTTGAGTGTAAAGAGCTAGAAAAGTTACAGGGAAAGTGACGCAGTTTTCAGATAGCGATGAACGTTTGATTTGAACAGTTGAAGGTTATAGACCGATGGAAAGCATGTAGAAGGAAGGGAGTTCCAAAGTCTGGATGTTCGCGGGAAAAAACTGTTCTTATAGAAATCCCTGTGACAGTTTGGAATGCAAACAGTCCATTGATGAGAAGATGATGAAAACCTAGTTGTACGGTGAAAAATTCTGGGAGAAGGTGTAAGAGATGATAGTTCGAAACTGTTTACTGTTTCGCGTACGTTTTCTCGTAGACATATTTTTATGTTTTGCCCTGCATAATTTGTTATTTGGTCTACATTAAGACAGACTAACACAGTTATTCTTTCTCATAGAACGAATGAGTGCAATTTTGATGGGTTATATAGCTAGTCTAGTATATTCTCGCTGCAGTGCTCCAATTAATTGTTCAAAAGTGATTTGCAAATTTTTCATTTAAAGTTCATTCATTGTCACTTGCTGCATTTTTATGTATCCTTGTAATGTATTTGTTAATCATTACTCAAGTTATTGCCGGCTCTCTCTCCACATGCTAACATTCAATGCCCTGACGTATAAAATGCGACCGACCGATTTGGCGGTGACCTGAATGTCTTCATGGACCAGAGTCACCTGAAACCATCTCTACTATTACAGTGGAGACGGCCAGCCCAGAGGCTAAACCAAACTGCGGAAAACATCTATACTGCGGGTGAATGCGCACCAACGTTGGGTCAGATAAATCTGCAGCTCGTTGGAGGGTTAAAGCGCTCTACTTTCAGGCGAGCTCGAGTAGTAAAATATAGAAACAAAATGAGAAAAATTATATTTTGTAATCTTCAATAACTTTGATCAATCATGCTGGTTTCAATGCAAATGAGTTTGTCTCGATTTAAACGTTCATCGCACAGCTTAGTTCTTTGTTAGCCTTTCAATTTATCTTTGGAAATTTTTCCTTCGTAGGCATGCTTTATCCGCACGATGTAATATTAACTTTCAGGCCTCGAAAAATTGCCCAATAACCCTTGGTTACCCGAAATGTTGGGCGCCCGTAACGATTATAAATACCTTGTATTCTCGTGTATTATTCCTTTGAGAAAAAATGATCTTTACAGAAATATTTAATCCAAATTATGTTAGGAATAAATTCTTTATTTAAAGCTAATAGAGTTGTTTTTGTTGATACATCGAAGCAGCTGCTTTTAAACATTTGGTGAATTAATTATGCACAATCAAAGTCCTGTGTGAAAACAAGAACAAAATGCAAATGCTGTTTAGATTGTCAACCAACTGGCAATTACAATTAATTGTGCTGTAGTAATACAATTATCATGACAGTCGACAATCACATATTTAAATTTTAACAGAGAACAGTTTTTGAACCAATCATATCGGAATTTTAATGATATAAAATGTCACGGCACATATTTTCACTAGCAAAATACAGCTTTAACAAGTTAAAATACAACGACTTCTTCAGTGAAAACCATGTCTTCTTGAAATTAGGAAAAAGTGCAAAGTTAAAACCTAGCTGCATTTGATGGAAGAAAAAAAGATCAAACCACAAAAGGATAACATTCAGTTTTGTTTACAAAAAACTTTAAAATGCAGAAGAACTATGCTGCATTCAATGGAAGAAAAAAAGATCAAGCCACAAGGAAATAAACCTTTTGTTTACAAAAAAGAATGAAACACTTTCACAAAACCAATAAACATGCATTGGACTCTGAAAAAAATAAACACGACAACTAGGTTTTAACGGGTTAACTTCACACTTTTTCCTAATTTCAAGAAGACATCGTTATCACTAAGAAGTTGCCGTTTGTTAAAGCTGTATTTTTCTAGTGAAAATATGTGCCGTGACATTTTATATAATTAAAATTCCGATATGATTGGTTCAATAACGAATTATCGAATTTCAGGATAATTGTATTACTACAGGACAGCACGATTAATTATAAGTTGACATTCTAAACGGCATTTGCATTTTGTTCTTGTATTCACACGGGACTCCAATTGTGCATAATTAATTTACCAAATGTTTAAAAGCAGCTGCTTTGACCATTGAATCTATCAACAGAACAACTCTTAGCAACTGATAGCTTTTAATAATACGCGCAAATATGAAATATTTCTTATCGTTACCATCGACACTCACTCATTCAAGCTCACGTAAGTATTATTGCATGCCCGATCGCGCCCAGCGCATGGCCTGAATGTTAAGGCGTTGGTTTGGCTCTTGACTGAAAGGTTCTGGTTACGAGACCAAGCTATCACAAAGTTGTTTAGTGAGCAGTTATAAACAAAAAACGCTGTATTTCATCACAAATAACCGTAGCACAAATGGGAGCAATTAAATGCACTAAAACTCCAGGTTGGGGTCTTTATTATAATGCTATAAATTAGCATTCTGGAAGACGCATTAAAAACAAACCAACATAACATAACCTCTTAGTTAAGTCTGTTAAAGCATATCACAAAAATCATGCGGAACATTGAATTGTAGCTATAAAACAAAATTATCGATTGCGCGCCTCACAAAAAAATAATCGAATGTGGTGCACGATTGACCACGCACCTGCAAATTTCCTTATGGCCAGGCCTGCAACAACGCAATGACTTTGATGCCAATGAATGTGTCAACTGTAATAATGTCATTAACATATTTTTATTCAATATTTTTTTATTGCAACATGCAACTATTTCCCGCGTGGTTAATTTAATAAAATAAAGTATTTTAAGGCTATTTCTTATGCAATTCATTGTCCTGAATCCACTGTGCATGTCCATGTTTAGTATAAATAGGCCATGTTCAATTAAAAGATTTAGTGAAAGAAGTAAAGAAAAGAAAGGATAATAAAAGATATATAAAATAGAGTAATTATAATTGAAAATCAATTTTATAAAGTATCGACGACTGGGTATATCTGTTTTTTTTTTCTGTCCTTCGTTCAAGTTTTGCATAAGTGATCATAAAAAATAATTTAATTCTAAAATTTTGTCACAAATTTGATGTGTTTTCACACCTAACAAAATTAAATTGGTGTACTTTTTTATTTCATTATTTTTACATTTACATAAACAATCTGGGTTTTTAGACACATGAACGGAAGTACATATCGTCGCTGGAATCTTTCTATTCCCATCATGTCTACATTGTACAGACTTGGGAACCAGCTTCTCACAGATTTAGTAGACGAGAACTACTTCTACTTATTTGATCTGAAGTCGTTTTTCACCGCAAAGGCGTTGAACTTGGCAATTCCAGGAGGTCCGAAGTTTGAGCCATTGGTGCGAGATGCCACTGCGTATGATGAGGATTGGAATGAGTTCAATGACATCAACAAGATCATCATTCGGCAGCCAATACGAACCGAATACCGTATTGCCTTCCCCTACCTCTACAATAATTTCACTAAACACGTACATTTGTCGTGGTAAAGGTTTTTGTTTTTAAATTGTTGTTGCTTGAAACCAACAGTGACTTAAAATGCTTGGTAAAACACTGCAATGGTTTTTGACTTATATATTTTACTTCAAACTTGTTAAATCAATGAATGGTGTAATGCCATAAACGGAATCTGCAGTTTTCAGTCCAGCTCGCAGTTTTGGGAATGTGGCTAAACAAATACATCAGTTTTTCGCGCTTGAGGTTTTTCGTTAAATATAACTTCAACCTGCTCAAAAAACCTTACATACCATCCACTTAAATGCTAACTTTGATATTTTCTTTGATATCTAACATTTTCTATAATAAAAATTAATGTTTTCAGCTATTTTGAACCATTGAACCGCAATGATACGCACATTTTCCATTCATTCCTCAACCATCCAATTAAGTTACACAAGAGCGCTCGCAGTTTTTTGTCGTTCTTTAGGTACCACACTCCATCGGTGGTGTTTATAAAAACGGAAGATCCAGATTTACCAGCGTTTTATTTTGACCCTCTCATTAATCCAATTGCTCACCGTCACTCTGTCAAGGTGAGTTTTTCTCTTCTGTATTTTATCTCAAGCTTTCGATGATTGTGTACAACTTACTACGCAGTTTGTGATGCTGCAACAAGAGAATTATCTTTTGTCCAATTGTCTAGTTATTTTGTTTCTGGAGAGGCACACTCTTGAATCTAATATTGCGCTTGAATAAAACACCTTTAAAACACCTTGTTTTGTTTATTTAAAAGAACATTAAAATACATTGAACTAGTAAAAATGTAATTGGTTTGTTTTTCACTGAAACACTGTACTTCATAGTGCAAAGCTCGCAACTCTTTTACTTGCTTCAAGTAAATAGGTTATTAATGTCATGTGTCTTGTTATGTCCATTCATTTGTGCGCGTGCAACATTCAGAACAAAAAAATTTCATAATATAAGAAGTTGTACTAAATTAACGTAGCATAGTTCAATCACTACTCTATCTCTATTCATAAGTTTCAAAATTGGTTGCTACTGCCTTGGTCAATAAAAACTGGAATAGAGACTCCCTATATAAATAGCAGCCATTCAATCGTGTTCTTGTACCAAAGGTGCAGTGTGTTGCCTGTTTAGATTTTAGCAGGTTTATCTGAGTTGTGTGATATTCATAAGGTTGACTGACATTGTTGTTAGCTATCCATGAAAACAGATAAATAAAGGTTTGAACCAAACTGGTCACATACAGCTTTTAAGAGAGTTTTACGAGGGAAAAATCACTGACTTAGCACATCTGAGCACTATGAGGGGCACGAATACCCGCTCACACGCCTAAATCTTCCAGAAACAGTATGTTATTCATTATCTCCATTAGTGATGCAAAAATTTAAATTAATTATTATCTTTAAAAATATTGTTTGTTTTTTTGTTTAGGTCAGTGAACCAGTTGTTGAAGAGGATGAAGATTTTGAGTTACCGGATTATTACCAAGCTTTTCTACAGGATTGTCCTCTTTACACGGACAGCACTGCTAATGGTAATAACCTAAAACACCAGGGAGTACTTGGCTACTTTCCTTTTAAATCAACCTTAAAGCCAACATTGATAGTTCATTGATTCAGTTTTTGCAAGTTTACTTCTTGTTTATTTTAGGTATTGGTTTGCTTTGGGCACCTCGTCCATTTAATCTTCGATCTGGAACAACGCGTCGTGCAATTGATGTGCCTTTAGTCAAAACATGGTGAAAATATATTTTTGTTAAATGTAATGAAGTAATGATTTTTAAATATTGGATCATTGTGACAATAACGGTCACGTTTGTATGTTAAAACGCAGGTACATGGAACATTGTCCATCATCCCATCCTGTCAAAGTCCGCGTCTCCTACCAGAAACTTTTGAAATATTTTGTATTGAATGCATTACATCACCGGCCTCCAAAGGGCATGAAGAAGAGGTATCTTTTCCGCTCGTTCAAAGCCACAAAGTTCTTTCAAACAACTAAACTCGATTGGGTGGAAGCTAGCTTACAGGTATGCAGACAGGGCTATAACATGCTAAACCTCTTGATTCACCGGAAGAATTTGAACTATCTGCATTTGGACTACAATTTCAACTTGAAACCGGTAAAGACTCTAACGACGAAGGAACGAAAGAAGTCACGTTTTGGAAATGCGTTCCATTTGTGCAGGGAGATATTGAGACTGTCAAAGCTTGTAGTTGATTCACACGTACAATATCGGCTGGGAAATGTTGATGCATTCCAGGTATGTAGATCCAGTCATTATAAATTGTGTGTTCACAGTGCTTTGTCAATGAAAAGAGTTTTGTTTAACTTCTTTTATGTCAAGATGCTATAAGGGTGATATTTTGCTATGGCGTAAAAGCATGTTCACAACTGCAGAATGGACGAATATGTAATCAATATGTAAAACTTTAAGCATCATTACTTCCACTATGTGTAACTCTCGTTCATTGGCACACGTTTGCTTAGCTTGCTGATGGCATCCAGTATGTCTTCGCTCACGTTGGACAACTGACTGGCATGTACAGGTATAAGTACAAGCTCATGAAACAAATCAGAATGTGCAAGGACCTCAAGCATCTTATCTACTATCGCTTCAACACGGTAACTCTATGCATTTACGAAAAATTGAAAAGTTCTTGATTTAATGTTATAATTTTCATTAAGAATACTAGTTTGTTGATTTCTTTCCAATTCATTCAGTTTCTGCAATCATTAATCAGTCTACTTATAACTTTCTGGGCAAATTAGTTTTATATAAAAAAACACAAATATGTCTGTTAAATAATTTCTAAATAATACGTAGGAACTTTAAATACCCTGCATCCCTTGGCAACTTCTCTGCTATCTTTACAAATTCTGTGTGCTTAGGGTGCTGTTGGCAAAGGTCCTGGTTGTGGAATCTGGGCTCCAGGGTGGCGTGTGTGGTTGTTTTTCTTGCGAGGTATTGTGCCGTTGTTGGAACGATGGCTCGGTAATTTGCTCGCTCGACAGTTTGAAGGACGCCATTCAAAAGGTGTTGCCAAAACCGTCACGAAACAGCGCGTTGAGAGTCATTACGATTTGGAGTTGCGTGCGGCAGTGATGCACGATATTCTGGACATGATGCCGGAAGGGATCAAACAGAATAAAGCGCGCACCATTCTGCAGCATCTGAGTGAAGCATGGAGATGTTGGAAGGCAAACATTCCCTGGAAGGTGAGTAGAACTCTAGTGCACACACATTTTTTTTATTCGAAAGAAATTAAACAAGAATATTACAACACAACACTAAAAACACTTTAAAAATACTTTATTAATTAGTATATTTCTAAATATCTTAAATAATACCGGATTTTATCCTTACCAAGTTGGAGCCTGTAAAACTTCGCCGTTTTATATTACTGCCATGCAATTCTATCGAATTGTCAGTTTACAAGCCAAATGTAATCTGGAAATGGATCTAATCTTTTTGAGCATTGTGTGATCATAATTTATTTTGTAGAAAAGTAAGGAAATGATTCACTCTTTATTCAGTTGAAAACATTGATTTCAGGTACCAGGGTTACCTATCCCCGTTGAGAACATGATCCTTCGGTATGTGAAGGCGAAAGCTGATTGGTGGACGAACGTTGCTCACTACAATCGAGAAAGAATTCGGCGCGGTGCAACTGTCGACAAAACAGTGTGCAAGAAAAATCTTGGTAGATTGACCCGACTCTACCTGAAAGGTATTGCGCAGTTTTTGACATGTCAATTTTGCCTTAACTCTCCTGATATTCTATATGTTAGATTTATAATGTCTTCCATTGTGTTCCTTTTCACATATCTCACTCAGTGTTTGCTTTTTCTGTCAATGAATTTTGCCATCTAAGCTCAGTTGTGTTGTCTTGTCGTTGCTCTTTTTTCATTTTTAATTTATAAACAGTAACAACATGTGTATTTTGCGAGATTTGATCGAATTAAGTCCATCTTGCGCTCTCTAATCACAGCCGAGCAGGAGCGGCAGCACAACTACCTGAAGGACGGACCGTACATCTCGGCAGAGGAAGCCGTCGCCATCTACACCACAACCGTTCATTGGCTCGAAAGTCGTAGATTCTCACCAATCCCGTTTCCTCCTCTCTCGTACAAACACGACACAAAACTGTTGATACTGGCACTCGAAAGATTAAAGGAGGCATACAGGTGATGATCAGTTTATCAAAGGTTTATTATGTAGGAAATCGCTTTTATTGTTGCTATATTGTGTCAACAATTATTTAAAAGATAGTTCTATTAAGCAAAAATACTAAATAATATATTATTATTATTATTAAAAAATATTAGTATTATTATTAGTTTGTGTTTGTATAATGAATATTTATATAACGAATGAAAATATATATTGATTATTTATTATTTATTAGAATTTATTTATTGCATAGCTGATGCTATTTCAACATTTAGATCACGCTTCTAAGTGTTTTACTGTCCATGCTCACATGTTTTTGATGAGTTGAAATAACGTTATTTTTTCACACCAGCGTAAAGAGTCGGTTGAATCAGTCGCAACGCGAAGAGTTGGGTCTTATTGAGCAAGCGTATGATAATCCCCATGAAGCTCTCTCAAGAATAAAACGTCACCTGTTGACTCAGAGAGCTTTCAAAGAGGTCAGATATTTGTTCTGTTCCCTGCTTTTTAGTTTCCCGCATTGTTTCATCTTAATTGACCGTAAGAACTGTAATTCAGTGAGAAATAACCATTAAATTTGATTTCATTTAAGAGTTGAAAAAGGATGTTTGCAGTTTTAAACAGGTTGTTGCAAATAAAGTAGATGCTACAAGGTATCACTGCACTTGGTGTTTTATCATGTTGTCATGGTAACGCACAAGTTCTTCATCAGCGATATGCTATAACATTTACTAATATCAACATGTTTAACAGACATGGTGGTTTTGATACAATCTCTTCCACCATCACTTTTAAACAGACAAATTTTCAAGAATATTTCAAAGTCAATGATTTGCTCGTCTTCCTAACTAAAACAAATGTATTCTTGTTCGCACATTTGTATATTTATTTATGTTTCTATAAATACCATTTGTATTATATATGTTTATATATATTTTATTCGGCGAAAGTTCCTCAAACGTTAGAAGTGAAACGTTCGATTTTTCTTTGCCGTAAATTAAAAAGGGTTTTTTCACTCCCTGTGACGTAAGTTTGTTGCGGTGGAAATTGCAAGCTCTTACATTTTCAATAACTGGACTTCTTTGTCATCTTTATTGTCCTTTTTCAAGTGTATTTTGCTAAAACTGTCAATGTTAAACAACATTGTGAAGTAAGATTCCGATAATCCCACAAACCTTTAGTTGTTTTCTTATTATTTGCGACTGATGTCATACTTTACCATCAAGAAAACGTTACAATCTAAATGTTGTTTTGTTTTTTTTTTCACTTAGGTTGGCATTGAGTTCATGGACTTGTACAGCCACTTGGTTCCTGTGTACGATGTAGAACCCTTGGAAAAAATCACTGACGCCTATCTTGATCAGTACTTGTGGTATGAAGCTGACAAACGTCGTCTGTTTCCACCGTGGATCAAACCTGCTGATACTGAACCTCCACCTCTGCTCGTTTACAAATGGTGTCAAGGTAAATGCTTTTCACAGATAACACTTTAAAGGTCTTTGTATGATACAAATTGTTTGTGAATTTGCTGTCGATAAGTTTTTATTTTATTTAAAATATTTTGTGTTGACATATTTTTTCATGATTCAAGGTTCGAATTCCTTAGCAAATACAGCTTCGCATTTTTCATATTATTACTAATGAACACTATTAAAT
Organism: Candelabrum cocksii; assembly: GCA_963930725.1. Classification (NCBI taxonomy): domain Eukaryota; kingdom Metazoa; phylum Cnidaria; class Hydrozoa; order Anthoathecata; family Candelabridae; genus Candelabrum; species Candelabrum cocksii. The sequence goes on along the minus strand of OZ005673.1, from coordinate 2,537,929 downwards.
TCATGACATTGCTATAGAATACAACATCACAATTTCATTATTTTCACTCAAAACAACTTCACATTTTTCATATTATTACTAATGTACACTATTAAACTATGACATTGCTATAGAACACAACTTTCTTACAAAATTCTTTGTTTTCATTACAGCAAATTGCATTCATCACTTAATAGAGAAGGACTCTTTCAACTTTTTTGCGTGTGACAGTTGCAATATTTATATTTAAACCTTTAAAAATCAGTTTCAAGAATCACTTGGCTTCATATATTTTTGCTCTGCTCAAAGTTTTTGTGCACTTTTTTCTTTAGATTTTTCACGCAGGAATTTTCATCGCCAAGAATGCACATGCACGTGCAAATATCACTCATCGTTTCTTTAAGTAGAGAACAGCCTGAGTCATGGCTAAATGTATTTGTAAGGGACACAGTTACTTAATAACACGGTTAATAAGAAAATTCATTTATTTTTACAAATATGTTAACAACTGATCGGAAATTTTTTCAGACCAAACCATTAATAAAACAATTAATAATCTTTAAAAGATTTCTACCATCTTGTCCTTTTTGTGTTTTAATAATAATAATAATTGTTTTTCAACACAGCAATAACAACAATAAAACAACAGTAAAAGCGAAAGAGTCTATTTTTTAAGAACAGATAAATACTTTTTCTTCGCTTTTTAAAAGTTTGTCTTGACGTTGATGCCTTTTCTTTTAAATAAAGAAAGAATTCTGGTTTTCAAAAACAGATAAACACTTAGGGGGCATCCATAAAGTGTGTACACAGGTAGGGGGAGGGGGGTTATCTAAAAGCGTACACATGCGTTTACAAATAAGATGATTCGAATTGAAGTTTTGCAAATAAAGATAAGTTTAAGATAAGTAATGTATGAAACAACCTGTATAAGTGAGAGTTCTTACTAGGGAGGAATTTTGTTTTTGTTTTTTTAGCATTATATATACTAAATAACGAACATTAAAACGATTACTTGTTATCATTATAAACTGAACTGTTAAATAACTGAACTGAACAAAATTAAAAGTACATGTTTACCAGCGCGATAGTGTGCTCCCGTGTTTAAACATGACAGCGCAGTGCCGATAAAAAATTATTAAACGGCGGGCTCTGCGCTCCTTATCATTATATTAATGAACCTACGGACGTTAACAATAATATGATAATTGAGGAATTCTGTATGTATGTATGTTACCAGTCTCCTTCCAAAAAAGTCTATATATGGGTAGTCATGTACATATAGATAAATTAATTATACATTTAAATTGAGAAAGAATTTGTTTGAAAAACAAAGTTATCCATAAAATATTTAATTATTACATATTATAAATTTTAAACCTACGCAATCGATAAGTGACATCACATCTAATTAAATTAACTTAAATAATTTTAAAAAAATAATTAAATCCTACTATAATGGAGGAAAAACCTTTGTTTTCTAACATAAGATTTTGAATATAATAACCTAAGCGAGTAATTTTAGATTTAAAGTGTTGAGAATTTAGGGACTTAGGGATTGAGAATTTCACGTTTTAAGGGGTCTTAATTTTAGTAATAATTATGGGAGGGGGAGCGGGGTTGTTAAAAAGTACCCTCAGAATACCCCCGAATTTACTGCTTACGTACTTTATGGATGCCCCCTTACCATTTACTTTAATTCTCCCTTTTCACCATAAAGGTTTCTTGGGTTGCTTTTTCTCAGCTAAACCCTTAAAAAGTTAGCAATTTAGAAGCTTCAATTTTACACACAAAAGAGCTAGATAGCTAAACGAGTACTAACCGCTTCTTAAACAACATCAACATTATAAGCGAAAATAATAAAGAATACTTACCGATTCTTCTAGATCTTAAAAGTTTTAAAGACTCTTTTTTCTTTGTTTTTTTTTTTTTTTTTTTTTTTTGAAAGAAAGAAAGATTTTTCCTAAATTGTTTATTACAGTAAAAGTCATTGGTCAGATGCCCTTTTGCATTTTGTTTGCGTTTTAAAGTATGAATCGACATGGTAAGGCTGTAGCATGTAAGACAGGACTACTATATTATATATAGATCAAACCGTTCAAGTCTAATTTTGGAGTTTTGATAAATTTTTTTTTTTTTTAATGTTTTGTGGCAGAAATAAATGCATATGACAATAAATATAATAATAAAAATAATAGAAAGATAATTGAACATTGAGTGAACCATTTACTCAACGATTTTGTTGGCTTAGGTATCAACAATCTACAAGATGTTTGGGAGAGTAGCGAAGGAGAATGTAACGTGATGATGGAGTCAAAGTTCGAGAAGATCTATGAGAAGATTGATTTGACACTTCTCAACAGACTGTTGCGATTGATTGTTGACCATAACATTGCTGATTATATGACTGCGAAGAATAACATTGTCATCAACTACAAGGTGTATTTTGTGTTCTATTAAAAACTAGCTGAGTGAATCAGCATTGTCCCTTTTTTTTGAAAATAATTTCTAATTATAAAATTTAATTTCTCGCAAAAAGATTAATTTTATTTATTTCACTCGGCAAGTAAAAACTGAAATTAAAAATTTTATGTAAAGACCGTATAGAGATTATTCCTTATATTTTTGTTATATATTGAATTTAGCATTAACTTGCTTTATTATGTCTAGGATATGAATCACACAAACTCATATGGTATCATACGTGGTCTGCAGTTTGCTTCGTTTATTGTGCAATATTACGGCCTTGTCATGGACTTGCTTGTATTGGGCCTACGCCGAGCGAGCGAAATGGCCGGTCCACCACAAATGCCCAATGATTTTTTGACGTACCAGAGCACAGATATTGAGACAGCACATCCGATTCGTTTATATTCAAGATACGTGGACCGAGTTCATATGTTTTTCAGGTATGTAATGAAATTCTATTTACGAGGTATGTGAAGTGTTAAATTTGTTAGAAGATTTCTGTTATTGGAATTTTGATGCGAACCGTATCTTCAGGTTTTCTGCTGAAGATGCTCGTGATTTGATTCAACGCTACCTGACCGAACATCCTGACCCTAACAACGAGAACATTGTTGGCTACAACAACAAAAAATGCTGGCCTCGTGACGCCCGCATGCGTTTGATGAAGCACGACGTAAACTTGGGGCGCGCTGTCTTTTGGGACATAAAGAATCGTTTGCCCCGTTCCGTCTCGACCCTGCGTTGGGAAGAAAGCTTTGTTTCCGTGTACAGCAAAGACAATCCCAACCTTCTCTTCAACATGTGCGGTTTTGAGTGCAGACTGTTGCCGAAGATTCGAATGACTAGTGAAGAGTTCACTCACAGAGATGGAGTGTGGAATCTTCAAAATGAAGTACTCATTCTTGTATAAATAAGCTCCAGGAAAATTATTGTTTGATAGTATTTTTTTACTTGTTTCTTTTTAATTCAAATATTGAATGGATAGAAACAGTTTCATAAGGGAATCAAAATGTTACATTAAACGTTTCTTCGGCAGGTAACAAAGGAACGTACATCACAATGTTTCCTACGTGTTGATGATGACTACATGAACAAATTCCATAATCGGGTGCGTCAGATACTGATGGCATCAGGTTCCACTACATTCACTAAAATTGTCAACAAATGGAACACAGCGTTGATTGGTCTAATGACGTATTTCCGTGAATCGGTTGTCAATACTCAAGAGCTCCTTGATTTGCTTGTAAAATGTGAAAATAAGGTGAGCATTAATAATATAATAATGCATTATTTAATATCTTTAAATTTTAAATCGATCAATAGTATAAACTGTAACCTTGCATTTATGTTTAAGGTTTGTGCTATCGTTTCTTTACTTTAGATTCAAACTCGAATCAAGATTGGTTTGAATTCGAAAATGCCTAGTCGTTTTCCACCTGTGGTGTTCTACACCCCGAAAGAATTGGGCGGTCTTGGAATGTTATCCATGGGTCACGTTCTCATTCCCCAATCTGATTTACGCTGGTCAAAACAAACTGATGTTGGTATCACACATTTCCGATCAGGTATGCTGCTAATATCAACTTCCAGTCATTAGACATTCACTGGACGTGTTTATGTTTTTTTGTCTTTTTCATCCTCTCATTTTCTCCCCTAACAGGACTCATGGGAGAACAGAAATTTCTGTATATATATAAATATTATTATATTCAAATCTATGATTTCAGTCATTATACATTCACTGAACGTGTTTCATATAACTCACATGCATGCAATATTTGTTTTTGTGCTTTGTTGTTCTTAGTTACGATTTATACTTGTTGTTGACAGGTATGAGTCATGATGATGACCAGGTCATTCCGAATTTATACCGGTATGTTCAGCCATGGGAAAGTGAGTTCATCGACTCGCAGAGAGTGTGGGCCGAGTATGCACTTAAACGCCAGGAAGCCAACGCTCAGAACCGACGATTGACTCTCGAAGATCTGGAGGACTCGTGGGATAGAGGTATCCCGCGTATAAACACACTCTTTCAGAAAGATCGACACACGCTGGCTTACGATAAAGGATGGAGAGTGAGGACAGACTTTAAGCAGTACCAGGTATGTTTTTCAATCTTGATTTTCCGCTTTGTAAAATTGTTAAAAAACGTATTTGTTAATGATATTTGAAATTTATGAAACTGCGAAGTTGTATTCTGTAGCAATTTCATGACTTGATATTGAGCTTAGTGAAAAAATGATATCTTTGATAATGAATCCAAATCTTGGGAGTGGATGATTTTTTGTAACTTAAAGATCAACGATTTTAAATGTTAGGTTTTGAAACAAAATCCATTTTGGTGGACCCATCAGCGCCATGATGGAAAGCTTTGGAACCTGAATAACTATCGCACAGATATGATACAAGCACTGGGTGGGGTGGAGGGTATACTCGAACACACCCTGTTTAAGGGAACGTACTTTCCCACGTGGGAGGGTCTATTTTGGGAGAAAGCTAGCGGTTTTGAGGAGTCAATGAAGTACAAAAAGTTGACCAACGCACAACGTTCAGGGCTGAATCAAATTCCAAATCGTCGGTTTACTTTGTGGTGGTCACCTACCATAAACAGAGCCAATGTATGTTTACTAATCTTTAACGTTCAGTAAATAAAAAGATTCATTATTTGTGCCTTTTAAAGTATGTTTCATTTTTTTTATTTTACTACATATATTACACATGTATATATTAAATTAACATATTTTCAAACTCAAAACATATGAATATCTTTGCATGAAAGATCATGATAATCTCCTGTTTGGAGAGAAAAGAAGAAAAATAGTTAATTCAATCTCTAAGCAAGACCCTTTTCTCAAAATAATATTTTTAACAACGATGTTATTTATGAATAAACAATCTGTGCAGGTGTATGTGGGTTTCCAAGTCCAGTTGGATTTAACTGGTATTTTCATGCATGGCAAGATACCGACCCTAAAAATCTCCTTGATTCAAATCTTCAGAGCGCATTTATGGCAGAAAGTCCATGAAAGCATTGTCATGGACCTGTGTCAGGTGATATTGTAGACTATTAATTAACTGTTCTGCGATGTTTATAATTTATTTTTTTATTCATAGTTTAATATTATATTCCTTTTGTTGATTGTAAATTATTAATTCTTAAAGGCATAGAGTTTCAGTCTAATGATATTATATAACATGTGCATCACAAAGATGAACCAATTGTCACTTCTTTTCTTAAATGCTGATTTTCCATCAAATATTGCTCACGAAAAAACTTACTTTTGTCCAAAAACTTTAAAAAAGCATAAAGAAGTTACGATCAGGGAACTGAAACTTTCTAAGCATTTTGTTTCATTTTATTTTCAACTGGTTGAAAACAGATGTTTTACTTAGTGCTTCTCTTGTAGGTGTTTGATCAAGAGCTGGATGCATTGGAGATAGAGACTGTACAAAAGGAGACAATCCATCCAAGAAAGTCGTACAAGATGAATAGTTCGTGTGCGGATATCCTTCTCTTCGCTGCTTACAAATGGAATGTTTCAAAACCTTCACTTCTTGCTGATTCAAAGTATGAAAACTAGATCTCTTGAACCACTTTTGTGAAGATTTCACATCATGATTATTAACAAATAAGATTCAATATGATTGTTCATGAAGCGGAATTTGTTGGAAACTGTTTGGTTAGCCATCGTTAGTTTTCACTTATTGAACCTTTTAATATCCCTAATATCCCTTTATTTCCATTTTTCAAGTCTATGTTCCATGCTAGCATGGGTTAGACGGGGTTTCAACAGATGGTATTTCCCACAATTTTGTAGGTTTAATTATTTGATGATTCATTGGAGCAGATTACTCTTTAATAAAATAGAAAATATAAATGGAAAGAACTCACAAAGGTTGAAAGTCTACTATAATGTTTTGTTTGACATTTCCACTGATCGTTTACAGGGACACCATGGATAACACAACAACACAGAAGTACTGGGTGGATGTGCAACTACGGTGGGGAGATTTTGATTCTCACGATGTGGAGCGTTACACAAGAGCCAAGTTTCTCGATTACACCACCGACAACATGAGCATCTACCCGTCACCGACCGGTGTACTTATCGGCGTGGATCTTGCGTACAATCTTCACAGGTGAGCGAGTCGCACACCAATGTAACTTAATTGTTGAACAGCATTTAGTGTAGGAATAGAATGTCAGTTAATGCTAATTAGTTTTTTAAAAAAAACTTTTTGTTGATGTTGCTAGTTATGTAATAATTTAAAATCAGGATTTTGGTTATCAGTAGAATTTTCATTCACTATCAGAAATTTGTGTTATTTGTGAGTTTTTATAAACATGAAATTGAAACGAATATCAGAAATAAGATAAAGGCTTCCGCAAATTCTTTGTTTACAGTGCATTTGGTAACTGGGTGCCTGGTATGAAACCGCTGATACAGCAAGCCATGGCAAAGATCATGAAAGCGAACCCTGCCCTCTACGTGCTGCGTGAACGTGTGCGCAAAGCTCTGCAGTTGTACTCCAGTGAGCCCACCGAACCCTACCTGTCATCGCAGAACTACGGAGAACTTTTCTCTAATCAGATCATTTGGTTTGTTGATGACACTAACGTCTACCGTGTCACTATTCACAAGACGTTTGAAGGTAAGATCGCATTTTCGCCAGGTTTCTCTTTCATTCTTACAGTTGTTTTCATCTTACGTTATACTTTTTTGAAAGTTAACAGTAATGTAAGACTTACAAGGAAGAATGTCTTGAATATCACATCATAATCATATAGTTAACCGCACTGAAGTAAGTGTTTTTTTGTTACAGGTAACTTAACAACAAAACCCATCAACGGAGCCATTTTCATTTTCAATCCAAGAACTGGTCAACTATTTTTGAAAATTATCCACACTTCAGTATGGGCTGGACAGAAACGTCTTGGACAGGTAGGAACTTCATTGATTTTACGTGATAGGAACTAGTCATTCTTGATTCTATGTGATAGCAACTAGTCACTTCATTGATTCTACGTGATAGGAACTAGTCACTTCATTGTTTCTACGTGATAGGAACTAGTCACTTCATTGATTCTATGTGATAGGAGCTAGTCACTTCATTGTTTCTACGTGGTAGGAACTAGTCACTTCATTGATTCTATGTGATAGGAACTAGTCAATTTATTGATTCTATGTGATAGGAACTAGTCATTTCATTGATTCTACGTTATAGTAACTAGTCACAAAGTTTCATCTTTTGAATCTCTTTTATTCAGCTTGCGAAGTGGAAGACAGCAGAAGAAGTTGCTGCGTTGATTCGTTCGTTGCCTGTAGAAGAACAACCCAAGCAAATCATTGTCACTCGGAAGGGAATGTTAGATCCGTTAGAGGTAGGTGTTTTCTTTTACAGTGAGAGAAGCTTTTCTCTAAATTCCAGAATAATTATTCTTTCATTCTTTAAGTTGAAATTGTTAAACTTTCTTCGCACTTGATGTTCAAGGTTTCAATCTGTTGGTTGTTGTTATTTCTATGAAATCATTTTAAAGAGCATTTTAAGGGGATGTTAGATGTTTTGCAAACTGCACAATAAATGTTAACCCAACCGTCGGACTGTGTCCTGCGTCATTGGACAGCCTATACACCTACATCAAGTACTAGGTTTATTGGAGTGAAATAATGTTGTTGTTGTTGGTGGTGGTGGTTAGGTCTAATATTTAAACGCAGAACTCATCACAAGATATGTTTTAGTTTTCATTTTTGTGAGTGTTGTATTAGTGATGTCATAGGTTTCTGTGCTTTTGTGTTTACACTGGCGAGGTATTCGTTTAGGTTCATTTGTTGGACTTCCCCAACATCGTTATCAAGGGCAGCGAGTTGCAGCTTCCTTTCCAAGCTTGCTTGAAGGTAAAAGTGATATTGCAAACATGTAAATCAATGTCTGGTTGTGTTCCTGATATTTGAAAATGAATTCTGAAAAATGTCGAAATTAGATGAAAGTAAAACACAGTAAAATCTAATGCCGTAAAACTCGAACATTCAATAATTTTCCCCAGCTGTTTTCTCCTTTTCAATAACTCAAACAGGAGTTTTCTCAACTTTTAACTTTGTTCTTTGCAAGGTTGAGAAACTTGGCGACTTGATATTGAAAGCCACTGAACCTCAAATGGTGCTGTTCAATCTATACGATGATTGGCTGAAAACGATCTCTTCTTACACCGCCTTCTCGCGTTTGATCCTGATCCTTCGCGCTCTCCACGTAAACACAGACCGTACCAAAGTGATTTTGAAACCAGACAAAACGACCATCACCGAACCTCACCATATATGGCCGACAGTCAACGATGATGATTGGGTGCGAATCGAGGTAAGTGACAGAGTTTTACAACTTCGACGAACTTGTATGTGTATCAGCATTACTTCGCTGTTAAGTGACATAATCTAACTGAAGATCGTAGCAAAGCAATTAAATTCTCAGTTGTTTCAAAAAACTTATCTTTTATGACATTCCAATTTTTATTATTTTCTTCTAAATTTATAAAAATAAAATATACTTCTATGTTGAAGTCATTCTTCTTGTAAATCTCTACACGTTTTTTTTTTTATAAGAAACCTAAGCAATAGGCTGAGCCTCGAGTTTCTTAAAATTTGGTCATTTTAAGGCTCAAAAGTTTCTTAATTTATTTGTTCTGACCCTCAAAAGTTTATTAAATTTTACCTTTAAATTAATTTAATTTTTTCGAATGTGTTGATTGTTTAAACACGTTCGATCGACACAATGTAAACAAAAACAATTTTCGACCAAATTTTGTCACGATACTAAGAATTGAACCCGAACTGTTGCATAAGAAAATATTTTTCATTGTTGACAAAAGTTTCTTAACTCTAGAAAAGTTTCAGCCTGCCTAAGTTTCTTAAGAGTTTCTTAATTTCTGGCAAATCTCAGCCTACGGTTTCTTATAGACTGGTTTCTTATAAAAAAAACAACGTGTATTTCAACTTTTCGACTTTTTCCAAAGTAACTCTTTCCACTTTCTTTAGGTCCAACTGAAAGATTTGATACTCGCTGATTACGGTAAAAAGAACAAGTAAGTGACCGCTTTGATTCCTTCATTTCGAAAACTGAAAACAAGAGAAAAATAGAAACACACACTACATCAAAGTTGTGCTGTCACGATACTTAAATAATTCCAGTTTTAAACACCACTATTCACTTCGATTGTGTATTTAATAAACCCAGAAATAAACATCTAAGCCATCGCAACTATACACTGAATTAGATGTTTACCTTTTTCGCGTTATACAGTGTGAACGTTGCATCACTCACGCAGTCGGAGATACGCGACATCATTCTGGGCATGGAGATCAGTGCTCCCTCACAGCAACGCCAACAGATCGCTGAAATCGAGAAGCAAACCAAGGACCAATCTCAACTCACCGCAACCACCACGAAGACCACCAACATCCACGGTGATGAGATCATCGTGTCCACCACCAGCAACTACGAACGATCCACCTTTTCGTCAAAGACCGAGTGGAGAGTAAGAGCTATCTCTGCCACCAATCTCCATCTGCGTACCAACCACATCTACGTCTCATCCGACGACATCAAAGAAGCCGGCTTCACTTACATTCTACCGAAGAACGTACTGAAGAAATTCATTGTGATATCGGATCTTCGAACACAGGTGTGCACCTATCTTATGTTATTTAGATTCGACCAATTCGTTCGTTTTATTCCCTTACTTGAAACAACTTTAAATATACTGTTGTGATGAAGCTGAAGTCTTTAGGTTTATTGGAGTTATTACAGCCTGCCATATCACATTCACGTACTTAGAGGACTCTATCCTTACTTTTCCGTTTAGATTGCTGGGTATATGTATGGTGTTAGCCCACCGGACAACCCTCAAGTGAAGGAGATTAGGTGCATTGCACTGGTTCCACAATGGGGTACGCATCAAACCGTACATTTACCTCTACAGTTGCCGCAGCATGACTTCCTCAAGGTAACGCTTACGCGGTTTAAAAACAATGGTTGTGCAACCGCTACTAGAGTTAGTTTTAGTGACTCGGGCCCATAATGCTTTTCATCAACCGGGAAAGTCATTTTTTTGTTTAAGGTAATTAGTGTGTGTACTTTGAATGACGCGCCGAACATTACATTTTGAAGCTTCTTGCTAGGAAATGGAGCCTTTGGGTTGGGTTCACACTCAACCGAACGAGTTGCCTCAATTATCCCCGCAAGATGTGACAACGCATGCAAAGGTGATGGCAGACAATCCCAGCTGGGATGGCGAGAAAACAATCATTATAACATGCAGGTAACTAGACATTTCATTAAGAATAAGCTGCTGAATAAGAAAGGTTGAGCTGCTAAGGAATATTACGGTCGTGATACATTTTTAGTTTTACACCTGGAATAAAAATCTTGGAGGAAAGTAATTTAAATCAACTGTTGTTGAGGTTTCTGCGGCACCGTAAACATGACAAATGCATTTCTGTCGTACATGAATTCAAGACTCGAACATCGCTCTTGACTTGGTCTTGTTCGTAGGCTTTGTGAAGAGTTTTGGATGTATATATTGGTGATTTTCAAAGACAAAAATGTGTCAAAACTGAAATTATTATAGTTGTGATTTGTTTTTTTTTTTCATAAACATATAATTACTGCGTCATCATCAAATGTCTAATGTTATAACAAGATAGAAAGCAACTCATTTTGATTACGCTTCCAACAGTAATTCCTCGTACCTTCCAGCTTCACGCCTGGATCATGCTCCCTCACCGCTTACAAGCTGACACCATCAGGCTTTGAATGGGGGAGGAACAACAAGGACACGGGGAACAACCCTAGAGGTTACCTACCCTCCCACTACGAGAAAGTGCAGATGCTTCTTTCGGATAGGTTTCTTGGTTTTTTCATGGTGCCAGTACAAGGACCCTGGAACTATAACTTCATGGGTGAGGAGATTCAAACTTATTTCTTCTTTTGTTTACCGCATACATTGTTTCAGTGACCATTTTCATCTACAGTACAGAGCATTAACTTTAGGTTTTCTTCAAGATCGACTTGTGGTTTTTACTCGCTTTACTTACTTACTATCTCTGCCACATGCCGAATAGTCTGTGTCTTTTTTATATATTTCAGCTGCAATATTTAATAGACTATTAGATCGTTAACCCTGTTCCCCGTAGGTGTACGTCATTCGACCAATATGCGTTACGAGCTGCAGTTGGCTAACCCTAAGGAGTTCTACCACGAAGTACACCGACCATCCCACTTTCTCAGTTTCAGTAATATCGACGAGGCGGAACAATCTGCTGACCGCGAGGATGCATTCTCTTGAGCCAATCAGAAAGTTTCGTCGATTATTTTTGAGGAATTTGAAACGAACACGCATTTAACAAACCATCGGTTTTCTTCTTTCTTGGTTTCGTCTATTTGAATGGAAATACATTTTTTATCGTTACATTTTGATTGGTTCTTTTTACTCCAGACTTACGTCAGACACATTTTGATTGGTTCTTTTAAGACTAACGTGAGATCGGTAAAATTTCCTATTGAGTTACAACGAAAAACCATGTGTTTTGATATTTTCTGAAATAACCTGAATTGTTTATTTGTTCAACAATGGACAATGAAAACATATTATATTTAATTAATTATTAATATTTCAAATGAATTATAATAACTAAATTTCTAATCAAGTAATGAAAAATCATGAATTAAAATCGTCAACAATTGCTACTTTACAATCTTTTTTTCCAGTACTTAATATAGAAATGGCGTTTCGTTCCCGCGCTTCAGCGAGTTTCCTTACGAACGCCCGCGTGTGGTATCTTCTCGACGCGCGTGACCAAGTAAACGGTAAGTTAGCTTCGTACATCGTCGCTATTTTGCTTGGTAAGCACAAACCGATCTACCACCCTCTCAGTGATGTTGGTGATCACTTGGTGGTGTTGAACTGCAAGGATATTTTCATGATGGGAGAGAGAACGTGGGAGCGGAAGATCTACCGCCATCACACAGGCTACCCAGGTGGATTCCGAGAGTATAAAGCGTTCGAGGTGTACAACACAGACCCGTGTCAAATAGTTTGGAGGGCGGTGCGTGGAATGATGCCCAAAACGTCCTCCCGTAATAAGCTCATGAAACGTCTGCACCTTTTCGTTGATGACCAACACCCGTTCGCGTCGAATATCTACGCAAAACTGAAAGCCCCGCACCCCATGCCCCGGCGACTGGACGAATATACACCCGAAGAAATTCTTGACTATCCGAAAGTGTTTTGAAAGACTTTGAACAAACTTGAATCATTTCGCTGTTATTATAAAGATCTTTGTTTTCTACTATCTTATAAATTTACATGGTTGACTTAAGAAGGGTTTTTCTCGACTTCTCTACTGCGTTTTTCTAACGGATTGTGATCAACATCGAACGGTTCATAACTGTTCTTCAGTTCCAGACCTTTTGGTTTACGTGTAAATAACTGAAACGCAGAGGTCTGAGGAGGTAGTTCTTCACTCAGTCTTTTCTTTAAAAGTTCGCTTGGTTTTTGTGTTCTCTCGATCTCGCTGTAAACCATGGCCGGCACATTATCGATTACCTCGTGTGATTTTGTGGCGGGGGGTGAAAACGTTTCGACGCTGTTCTTGTAAATGTTTTCGCTCATATGTTGAATATTGTCACTGTAAATTGTCGGATTGATGCTCGTTGAAGGTTCGTTAGTCGGTATACGCTCGATTTTTATCGGTACAGCTTCGTCTTTAATCTCAGGTTTTTCGTTCGCGGTCGCATTTTTCTCGTGTTCTTCCTCGGTTTTTTGTAGAGCATCGACAACCTCTGTGACCCTGAATATCTTGTTGTTGTGTTGCACCTCGTAAGCGTCAGCATCGAAGATCGCGTGCCTCTGATCTCCCGAACGATCGATTTTCTTCTTAAGAAGATGGTACTCTCTGTGCTTCTTGTGAGATGATTGGAATCCATCAGAGTCGCTGAACAAAAGATCGACATCTCATACTATACAAGGTGAGATTTTCTGCAATAAAAAATCGTGTTAAAGTGAAGAATTGTAGAATAACAACAGGTGTGTTTTTCGGTAAAAGCAGAACATTGTCAGCGCAATATTGTTTGCCCTCAATTGCTTTTAATGTGGCGAGCATGTAAAAGAAATTACTTGCGTTCGTTTCATCAGTTGTATGAACAAAATCAGGGGGTTTTATTAACTGAAAAAGTTCGATAAGATTAAACAAAAATAAGATCTTATAATGATATAGCTGAATTTGACTGTGGTTTTCACCTAGACCAGTAATAATTTTCCTTTACGACCACCCACCTTTTTCCGTTGGTCCTATCTTCCTCTTCAGTAGGTAAATCCAACTGTAGAATCCTAAATGCCTGGTTACCATGCCTCACGATGTACGTGCGATTACGTTTGATGTTCCCGCTCTTGTTATCTTCTTCGTCATCTGTAACATCACTTTTAGTTGTGTTTCCTACATCATCGCTAGTTTTGGTTGTTATGGTTTCATCCTTGTCGCTATGTCACATAACAATATTTTTCTTAATTTAACATTTTTGTAAAAGAACGCCCGAGCATTAAATTAGCGTCAGATAATATTGTAGATTTTCTCAAGTGTGAAGAAGCAATTGTAGCTCACAAAAGGTTGGAAGTTGTACATCATGCGAATTGAGGTAAAAGCTTATCACCTTTCATCTTTCGCTAAATTCTTTCTCGACAACTTCGTAAGCCCTTCGTTTCCACTCTCTTTCGCTTCAGAAATCACTTTATCCGCCTTACCTAGATCCGCTACTTCGTAAACATTAGCCTTGACGTGATAAATGTCCTCTTTGTTTCTTCGATTGTTCTGCAAAACATCATCTTTTATCTTACTGGTTTCCAACTCCTCGCTTTTATCGCCCGTGTCATCTTCTGACTTTACAGTTTTTCTAGATTGAATTAACATGCATATTGTGAAAGTAATGCTCTAATACAGTTGGTAAATCGAGACACCAGGTTTTTATGGGTGAAATGTATATACAGCAGATATTAATATAATATTATAGCATTTCTTACAGATATTCTAGTCTGGCTAAATTAGGCAAAAAAGGGGGGTAACCTAGTCTTTTTCAAAAACTGTTTTAACTTTAATTCTGTCTATGAAAACCTCTATTACGCGTTCAAAGTAACAATAGATGTATCATTTTGAGCGCCAGGGTGTTACATTGTTGGGGCAATGAAAGTAAAACATTCCAAAGCAATTAATCAACGGATTGAAAATGTCAAACCCTACACAATCTTCCCCTCTCCTTTAGGAAGCTCCTCCACAGCCACAACGGCTTCACTCATCTCCCTGGCCTTACTTCCCAGCTTTAAATGCGTGATCACCTTGATGACTTCGATCAAATCTTTCAATACGCGTTCGCGCACACTCGTGGAATTTATATCGATCAATATGTGCGCGTACGGCTCTTCGAGACGAACCTCGTCGAAATTCTCCTTATCGCGCACAACCTTCAAATCGTAATTCGCTTGGCCCTCTTGTTCTTCGTAAATCACCTCGTCGCCAGGTTCCTGTTGACCTAAAGCGTGTTGAGGGGTATGGTAATGAAGTAGGTTTTGTTTCTCAGCATCTGGTTCCCGTTGAGTGAAAGCGCTTTGAGGGGTATGGTAATGAAGTAGATTTTGTTTTTCAGCATCAGGTTCCCGTTGACCTAAGGCGCTTTGGGAGGTATGGTAAGCAAGTGGGTTTTGTTGTTCAACACTAGGTTCTCGTTGAGATAAAGCGCTTTGGGAGGTATGGTAAGCAAGTTTTTGTTTCTCAGCAATTCCTTCTTCAATAAGAGGCTGATTGAGTAACTGTTCGTCATAAGGATTGTAATCATTACCAGCGTAGGCGTTTTGTTCCGCCAGCTCCATCATTGAGTGGTAGTCTTTGCGAGAACCTCCGGCGTTTTTCGTCACGAATGATGGCTGGAATAACAACTTCTTATTTTTTATCACATCCTTACTCCTGTACCTTGGCTTTATGACCATTAGATTGTTGTTCGTTTTCAACACAGGTTCATTGGTCCAAACCACCGGGGCGTACATGTAGCTGGTGGGCAACTGCCCTTGGGGTGCCACAAGTTCCGGCGCATACAACCCTTCTCCTTCTAGCGCTGTCAGTTCATCAGTTCTAAACTTTCTACTCGGCTTTTTTTGTTCCGCATTCTCCACGTTGATCTTATCCATGACGTCAGTTACTGCACGATCTAAAATCATGTCGAGAACGTGATTTGACGTTTTCGCGGGAAGATGCGAGATCCGATCTTTTCTAACGCCATGACGCGTGTTTCGGAGAACTCGCTTTGACTTCTTGTTTAATTTAAACGTTTTCTTCTTTGACGAAGCTTGGGCCAGGTAGACGATGAGACAGAATAGTGAAAGCCACCTCATTTTTTCCACCTACATTTTAAGGTTTCATCTCTTCATGTTTGCAAGATCTTTGCGCACTATGCGCTGCGATGCAGAGACCATAGACACATTTACTGGTCGAACAATTGTATTGCAGATTAACGTAAACAAAGTTGCTCTTCATTTCGATTGTCACAGATCCATCAGGAAACGCATTTCTTTGTTTTGCTTGAAAAACACTACTTTACGGTAAAGATTTTGATTGGTTGGTTCTTAAACAATAACGTTCCGTTGGTCTGGTTGCATAAAGATTTCAAAAGAAAATGTAGTCAACAAGTTAAATTGAAACGAGTGTGAAAATATCAAAAATAAAACATTTGAGGTTGGCCCCCTCCCTACATATCCGGTTTGTTTGTTCTTTATCTAAAGAAAAAGTTTGATTTCAAATGTAGGGAACGATGTTGGCCCACTCCCTACATTTCCGGTCCTGAAATTGAAGGAATCGTGGCGATTGATTTCATCAATTCTTTTCGATAGACATCAGTTACTTGTTTGTTTTGGTAAGGCAAAAACAACCGTTTGGGTGCGATTTCTTTTTAAGCGTTGAATTGCAATACAAGTACGAACTCTTATTTCAAAATACTCTAAATTAGCTGTGCACGACTTAAACGCCAACAACTTTTGCAAAAATAAAATTGTGATAGCAACTCCAAGGTGGAGGGTGTATTTCTTTTGAAGCAGGTTATTCGTGTATAAAACTATACTTGTTTGACGATAGAAACCTGTGTAGCGCAAGTCCATGTTTCTGCATTAGAAAATGAATTCACCCTTATTGGTATCGTTTTTTAATTACTGCAAACCATTTGAAGCAATTGGTATTAGGAAAGTTACGAACGCAGCTTTGTCATGTCATAATGCAAAAGATTACCCGGTTTTTTTATAAGAAACCTAGCGAAGGGTGTAGTTCGAACCGTGAATACAAAACCGTGTTTTTTTATTTTCATCAATTTCAGACGGCTTTACTGTAAGTAGATATTTATAAAGGTATGAAACGGAAAATTGTCAATATTTATTTAGTTCTAAAAGTTTCTTAAATTTTGGAGGTCCTAGTACTAAGTTTCTTATAGAAAAAAATCGTGTACATACAAAATAAATGAATTGAATAGATAACAAATGCATAATCATGATTTGTCGTTAGGCCACAGTTTTGTTTTAATGATAAGCGGCGACCCAGGGTCGCCCGAAACAAAGCTATGACGTCATCAATTTCAAAGATTAAAACAATTTTTTTTTAAGAAAAACACAAAGTCATTGACGATTTCAGGCTGCAATTGCATAACTAAACGTTTTTCTCTGCAATAAAGTTTATTGAAACGTAAGAATTTCTTATGAAATATTCATGTCAAAATAAGCCGCACTGAATCGTGTAGAAATGTTTTGATGTGGCGCGCATAATCGATTGAACAAAGCAGATATTTAAACTTGAACTTCAATTATCATGCAAATTATATTTCGTATCTTATTCTGCTGATGACTTTAAAGACGTGAGTTAACTAAATAAATGATATTTAGCATTTCAAAATTCTGTAGAATATATACAGTTTTAAAAGGCAAATAAACGGTTGAGCGTTTTAAGAACCATCAGTTGTGCAGCGCCAACCGAATTAGTTGTTGCATTAAAAACAAAAGATTTTGTAATAATACAAATACGGTCTTGGTTATCGTTTATCTTTGCTTAAAAACTTAAGTAGCTAGCAAACAATACACGCGAGTTAGGTAAATGATTTCATATAAGTTGATACAAGCTAGCAGCTAAACGATTTCAAAAGTGGGTGATGAAGTGGTGTTGATGTTAAATAATAACACACGAGAAAGGAAATATGAAATGAAAGATTTACACTTTATATGTTTGTTATACTTTCTTCATAATTTCAATTGACGTTTTGTTTGGTTGTTCATGTAATGATTTTATAGGTAAATACAAAACTTGTTAAAATGGGCGAGTCAAATACTTTGCTGAAGGATGATATAAATTACAGACTGACTTTACAGACTTACTTAAAGTATATGCAGCAGCTTCCACCGCAAAGAAAATGGATGGAAAACCAGTTAGGTCCAAAGTTAAGGTTAGTGTTAGGTTCTGAACCTTTAACACCAAATTACAGATTTGATATTTCGCATTAAACACAAACAAGACAAACAAGAATATTAATATTATTATTTCATTTTTTTTTCTAACTATAAATATAAACTACTGTTATTGTATGAAATTGATAAATAATTGATTTTTAGCGAGCTGTTCGCGAGAAAAAGAGAAATACGAGTACTCGCAGTTGGCACTGGTTCGGGTGAAGTTGATCAAGACTTTCTCAACGAAATCGTCACACGCGCGAAAGAGCAACGCGGGGAAGACTACCACGTGATATATCAGGTGATCGAACCGAATCCCTCCTCCGTAGAGTATTTTCGCAACAATGTGTCAAAGGAGGCTAACTTTAAGCAGGTCACGTTTAAATGGTACATGGGTTTTTTTGAAGCGTTTTTTGAAGAGTTTTCGCGCGAGGAAAAAGATAAGTTTGATTTTGCGCATTTTGTACGGTGTTTCTATCACATTGACAGTAGAAAAGGACTGGACACTACTTACAATCATTTCCTGGCGCATGATGGGATTGTCGCTGTTGTAGGGGAAAACGAAGACGCCTTTTGGCCGAAACAAATGAAATTCCTTGCAGATCATGGTATGAAACACGAGTGTTTTGAATGCTCGGGTGCCGTGTCTAACGCTTATTTCCTACCCGGCTGGGTATCACAAGCGCAATCAAACGGCTGGAAGTTTGAAACGTACATTGAAAAGTACAACTTCAATGTTTCGCCCATGTACGATGAAGCGTCCGATGTGGGCAATTACTTGCTCGACTTCGCGATCCACGTGAAGCAATCCAGAAAATCCGTGAAGAAAGAAATACTGGATGATTTCTTTGAGTTTCTGAATAGGTACATCAAAGAAGTTGAAGTGGAGGAAGACGGTGCCAAGAAAACGCACAAATATTTTCCCTGTGAACTGGGAGCTATTATTATCACTAGGAAATAATGCCCCTATTTTTACACAACTATTTTTTATTGATGGAATAGAAACTTTGCTATGTTCGCAATTTTCCCTGTCTTGCAGAAGGAAATGGGAATCTTTGGGAAGAAAACCGGTTGGTCAATCAAACTACACGACTATATTACCATTTATATAACCATCCTGAAAAATGAAACCCTGCTTTCTTTTTGTTGTTAATGAATTGCCAGGTAGTTCAGAATACAGATGCAGCACACTCCGATTTGATGAACTTTCAAGGGAAAGGGTTCGTTAGATCGGGAGGTCGTAAAATCTTAGTTTTTCGATAAAAATATTAATTGTGGATTTACGTAGCTGAGTAGTTATTCTCCTGGCAATACCATGACGAAAAATAATTCTTAACAGTTTTTGCAAATCCCTTGAATATTACTCATCGATAGAAACATTAAATGTGTTTTTAAATTGGACTAAAACACTTTCAATCAATGCTTTGGATAAGAGGTGAGTAAAAGATATTATTATGTTGTTTTTTTCTTGCGCGTCACTTATTTGCAGAATTTCTTACACTCGCTTTAGCTGTACTTCTAAAACGTTCATTGCCAAAAACCCAAAGCAAAACAACGTGTCGAATTTCCTTGCCAACGGTATATAATATGTTGAGATTTGAGAAAGTTGATTTCTTAGCAAAAACGTGCTGACGTCAGCGATCACGTGACTTTTGGGTGTGTCTCCCACCCTAAATTTGTTATATATATAATGATAGACATTTGTACCACTTGTACCATTTGTATTGTAGACATTTGCTTCATGCTTTCTTCATCATTTGAACTATTGTTATGCTAACAGACCTAACTAAGTAAAAAAAGCAAAACAACGTGCCGCTAAAAGCGCGATTGGTTTAATTACATATTCGTACTTTCGTTTTGGTAGCGTAAATTTGTTTTGATGAAAAAAATTCCAAAGACAATGTGAAAAATCCTTTTTTGAAGATTTGAAGGGTTTTTGGAAAGAATTCTTTATAGTTTCCACTCATCATAAGTAAGTAGTTTCGCCACTTTCCTGTTAGTCCCCCGCCAAAGAAAGATCTTTTACTTTTTTAAAGTTAACAAAACTGAAATATAAACAAACTATAAACAACCAATTATTCAGGTGGCCATTATGCAGCGATAACTTGGACGATGCCTCTGTCGAGCTCTATGAAAATGTTTTTGTCTTGAAATGTCTTGAAAATGTTTGGTCCCAAAAAAATTTTCAAGTTGTTACGGCCCTGCTATATAATAAAAACAACCTTTTTAAGACAAATTTAAACAATTTTTTGGCGGGGGACTATCAGGAAAGTTCCGTAGTTTCTATTTGATGTCGGAACTGTCTTTAACAGTTGGAGATGTGGTTACATAGATTGAGCAAGTTGAACTAACTAACTTCTTATTTCGCCAACTTTTTCTAACTGTAACTTGTGAAGTAAAACCACGAGGATGTTGCTTTTCACGGGTATGAAGAATTACTAGCAACTAATTTCTATTTTGTAGTTGAAATATGTTTGTAAAAAAGATTGGAAAACATATTTTAGTAATGATTCGGCATCAGCAGTGAACCTTTTATTTTCTTATTAACTATACGAATGCTATACTAATTCAAATGCTGCTTAATTCGAACGCCATTAATTCGAACATTTCGCTAATATCTCGCAAACATGCCCAGGCAGAACAATCGCGAGGTAATTCAAGTGCTATCGTTATTGACGAAAGAGAATATGTTTGAGAACATTGTATGATGTGATTTTCTTTCCATTTTTATGACGTAACAAAAGACAAACGTTTCAGATTCAAGAGATTTTTTTACATTCTTAATCTCAATATCCTTCACACCCCATTTTCGCGCATACTAACACTAACCTTTGCGCACGTACCTTTCGCGCGTAATTTGTCGATTAATTTCTGGTCCCTTGCGTGTTTGAATTAGCGGATGTATACACTGTATGTCTTAACGTTGGCTATTTAGAGAAGCACACCGGGGGCGGGTAGCCTCTATGTAAGAAGCGATACGCGCAATTTCCAATGACAACTGATTGATATACACTGACTGCAACGAGTATACGTATTTATGTATATATAAAAAACACAAAGGCGGGCTGACGTTATTCTTCATCGCACATCGTGTACTTTGCAAATCAGCACTGGATAAAAGCATTATTTTCATTTTCAAGGTACGCATTAAATTGAACAAAAGGATGCAAACAAACCTTTTTACACTTTATCTCTGTGGCTTTGTTTGTTGGTCTTTTAAGGAAAAAATATGTTTACGTTTGGTTTATAACGTGAGGATCACAAGAAACCTGTTCTGTTTGATATTAATAATATCCGTACCACAAAACGTAAATACAATCTTTAAAAAAATAATTCCAACGAGTGATTTTAAACATCGAGCGCGAAAAATAAACCATGATTGAATTTATCACAAAATTAAAAATAAAAACCGAAAATAAATAAGATCTAAAAAACGTTTTATAAAACCGCAGCTCTTAAAAAAGTGACAATTTTCGCGCACGGATGCGTCTATTATATACAACATCAAAGAAAAAAACTCGAATTTGAGCACACGAAAAAACCCAACCATATATATCTTGGCAATCGTTGCTTTTGGCTGTCAATTTTCAAGCGACATAGAGATATGAAGGGTTATTATACATTTAAACATCAAAGTCCTTGATACACTTGCACACGACTGTTGGTTGAAGAGGCTTGGAGCTAAAACGTAAAACTAGATTTGAAAACGCCCAGCAATTCGCTAAACAGTGATTCTTCACAAAAGAAACACACCCTAAACCTCGTTTAAAAAGTAAAAACGGTCTGTTGTTAAAATAAAGCTAGGTCCCGTGCTATTTTTACACGAATCGATTTTTTTAACGTAAAACTTGAAAGCTGATGGGTCGGAAAATCTTTGGGTTCATTGATTGCGAAAATTCGTCCAATCAACTCGTTGTTAAAATATTAAAAATTCGATTGTGTTTTAAACTAAACCACGCTGAATTCCGATGAGGGAATTCTATGAAAAAAATAAAGATTTTAGAAGGAAAATAAAGCACTTAGAATTTAGTCGCGGGAGAAACATTTAGGCAAACTAACACGTTGTTGCTACCTTTTGCATGGTGGAATATTTATTCTCCCCTTTGCCAATGTTTTCCAGATGCAAGCGATCCAACATATCATGCGAACCAGTCACTTTGAGACCCTGGAGTACAAACAAATGGCTTCAAAACAACAAGAAGAGAGTGAGGCCACCGTTAGATAAAACCTCATAAAGAAAGATTTTGGTCACTTCATATCGTACATCAAACACTTTCTTTTTGAAAAAAACACGCTTACTTCAATTTCGGTTCGCAATTCGGTCAGTTGTTGCTGTAAATGCTGACTTCTCTCCAAATATTCAACCCTAAAAAAAGTTTGAATACTTTCATGTCAGAAAAATATGCAGAGTTTGCACGATTCATATATATACACGGACAGAATGTGTGAGAACTTTCAACACCATATGTCTAGCGAATCTGTGTTTTAAAGGAGCAGCTTAATTTTTTAAAGTTTGGATTATGTAATAAGCGCCATTCTTCCGGAAGTCAATAAAAACCTCACCTTTCTTTCTCCAGAAGTTTCGCGTTGTTTATTGGAGGAGATTCATCATGCGAGGTAACCTTGGCAACAGTGTCCATATTCAATTCGTATGGTACCTGAACGTTAATAATATATTTAAAGGGAAAACTAATAAGACCTAAAAACGAGAAGAAGAGTCAAAGATGTCGTTCGTACATTTTCTCATTTAACTTTTATGTTTCTTAATTTTTTTTTATGTAATATTTAATAACAGGAAGGACACTTATTGATGGTTAATTAATTTATATTTTGGCTGAATAGTTTATCCTGTAAAAATATTCACGAATAAATAAATAAATTAATAAATCAGTTCGAAATTTAGTTAGTTCATGGAACACGTTTTATAAATGGGAGTGTACCTGAATGGAACTAAATACTTGTGTTGATAATCAACAGAGTACGAACTTGGTAATGCGCCACGCCATGTTTACATGTTAATTATAGAAAGAAGTGGAGAAGAAAAAGAAGAAGCTTGATTTCATGTAAATAATCTTATGCACCTGATGATGTACAGACGTACGAAAAGCTTTGTGCTATATTTTATTGAGAAATATATATATTGTTTTAAGAAACACTATGAAAAGAAGAAGAATTATTGATGATTATAATATCTATTAAAATTCATTTCTGATATAAAAGATAGATTTCAAACGAAACGTTACGTACCGTTTGTCGGGCGGTGGTTACTTGCATTAACTTCTCAGTTGCGACCTTCTCTGTTTCCCGTGATCGATCGAGTTCTTTTTTGAGCAACAGAGTCTCCCGGGTCCTGAATTTGTTTCACTTTTTAGAAAACGTCTTCAAAATCACAGATAATCGAGAATATGTTACTCAATGAAAGGTGATTGGATGAATATGTTACTCAATGAAAGGTGATTGGATGAATATGTTACTCAATGAAAGGTGATTGGATGAATATGTTACTCAATGAAAGGTGATTGGATGAATATGTTACTCAATGAAAGGTGATTGGATGAATATGCTACTCAATGAAAGGTGATTGGATGAATATGTTACTCAATGAAAGGTGATTGGATGA
The DNA here is from genome assembly GCA_963930725.1 of Candelabrum cocksii. Taxonomy (NCBI): domain Eukaryota; kingdom Metazoa; phylum Cnidaria; class Hydrozoa; order Anthoathecata; family Candelabridae; genus Candelabrum; species Candelabrum cocksii. The sequence goes on along the minus strand of OZ005673.1, from coordinate 2,514,344 downwards.
ATTCTTACTAATCACCTTTTCAAGTTTATATCGTAAGATACGATTTTTTGTAAAACAAAATTCTCATCACCTCAACTCTGAATCTTGGAGTATTTTTTGAATGGTGACGTCAGCGTTCTGTATGTGATTCTCGAGGTATACTTTCTCCTCATCTTTCTGATGGAACATATAACAATGGGATATTAGTGGAAAAACATCCATACTACAGACGGAAGCAAGAAAAGATGGTGGATTATCAAAAAGCATTCCATTGTTAATCTCTATTTTCTTTTAATATCTTCCCAACATAATAATCAATTCTTTGACTTTTTCACAAAAACGAAGTTTGACTTATATCATTTCACTGTCACATAAATCCACTGTTCACGGTGACAACCTTGCAATATGCAACATGCAATTTTCATGGAAACCCTGATTAGATTGAAGGGCATGATAGAGTTATATTGTTTTTGTTGTCGGCATACGTGAGCCACCCACGAATACATCAAGACTAATATATCACAATAGTTTATTATCCTTAGCTTTTGATAACCTTCAGGTTTCGCGTACAAACCACCTTTGTTAGCGTGAGTCGTTGTTGCTTCACTTGCGACTCCAATTCTGCGGCTTTCTTCAACAGCAACCTTGCTTCCTCTTCAGCAATGAGAGCTTTCTCAGCCAGCAGGTCAGTCATCTCTTCAGATTTCTCCTGGGTAATGGAATTGCGTTGTTTGTACAGCTTATAAGTTGTCTCGAGGGACAAAATATTCTTAAGATAGATAATGACTAGCTTAAAAAACAACAGCCACAACGTGCTTTGAGTGTAACAACATCCATCGTCACAACGAATGAAAAATTTAAAAATCGAGCCTAAATACCTCGAAAATAGAGAGATACCACTTTTTCATTAACTGAACTTTTCTTTTATTTGAAATCAAACACATATCAATATTAATGTTGTTATTATTATTTAATATATTATAATATTATTTATGATACATATTAAGAAGAAAATTATAGTTTATGAAAAAGAAAATATTTACTTGGATTGAACACAGTAACCATAATTACCAGATGGGCGCGATATTTTTCTAGATTCTCTTGGTATTCCTCGAGTTTTTGTTCCATCTCCAAGCGTGCTTCATTGGCATCAATTCTCATGTTCTTCTCTCTCTCAAACCTCGCCTTTTCTCTCTACAATTCAACGCAGATGCAAAAAAAGGGGACTTCTATTGTATTATTATTATTATTATTATTATTATTATTATTATTATTATTATTATTATTATTATTATTATTATTATTATTATTATTATTATTATTATTATTATTATTATTATTATTATTATTATTATTATTATTATTATTATTATCAAAAATCTTTAAACAGGATGTACAATTCAGTGTTAAAAACATTGCTATCAAATGTGTCCTGCATTAAAACCAAGTAAACATACATAAATAAATAAGAATATAATATATAATAGATTTAATTTTCTTTCTATCATCATTAACTCTCTGCTATCTATCACAGAGCTTATTTCATTATTTACATAATTTCTCTGTGTAGACTTTAACGCCTGACTGCTTGCCACCGGGCGGAGTATTTCTACCAGAGAATTAAACAAATAATCAATTTATCGATAAATCATCCACATATTCCATGAGTTAATTTAACAAACACCATAAATAAATAATTCAATATCAATACAATAATCATAGATTGAGTCCCTGATTATAAGCTAAAACAAAGGTATCAGCTTTTGTTGTTCGTGTTGTATTGTTTTGTGTGGATATTACGCCTGACTGCTTGCCACCGGGCGGAGTATTTCCACTCAAGGAAATTATATCAAAAATATTGTGAAAAATATTATTAGCACCTGAGTTTGAATCTGTGATATCATGTCAGCTTCTACGAAAAAATATTCATGTCCTGGAAGTCAAACTGATGATTGTGGGGTATTAATTAGTGCCACTGACGACGCGCTTGTGTGTGATATTTGCCAAACTTGGTACCACTACTCTTGTCAAAAGTTATCAAAATCTGCCTTCAATGCAATAACCAAGAACAAACTTTTCTGGGTTTGTCACAAATGTAAACCCAAATGTTTGAACCTCAAGGAAAATTTGATTATTTTAGGCAAATTCACGTCTGAAGTAAAAGCAGCAATCGAAAAATCAGTAGATCAAAACTTGATATTCTCTCTTAAAAAGTTGATGAAATAAAACTGAATGTTGCAAATCAACCAAAACTATGGTCGGATCTCTTTAAAAATGGACCATCCAAAGAGGTTTCTAGTATTGTCAAAGAAACCTTAAATTCTCAAAGAAACGATGAAGTAAGAGCTCAAAATATAATAATACACAATATCTCTGAACCTCTGAACGAAACCATAAACCAAGATGAAGATTTTGTCAATCGTCTACTAGCAGAACCACTAAGTCTGGGTGATATCAAACCACGTAGTGTAATGAGACTAGGTGCGAAAGAAAATGACAAAATCAGACCAGTTAAAGTTACTTTTAATTCAAAAGAACAGAGATAGAGTTATTCAACGTGCAACATACCTAAAGAATGCAGAAGAGCAGTTTTAAAAAATTGGTATTCGTTATGATTACTCACCAGAAGATAGAGAGAAGATTAAAGAGAAAATTGAGGAAGCAAAGCAATTGGAAAACTCAGAAAAAATGTGGGGGAGCTCTTCGTATACAGGATCAGAGGACCACCATGGAACCTACGCATCATCAAAATAGAAAAACCAAAACTACCAGAAAGACCTTCTCATCCCTCAACATAATGTACACAAACTGTGACTCTTTTAACAACAAAAAGGAAGAACTTTTCCATTTTGTTTATGAAAAGAACCCTGATATAATAATTCTAACTGAAATCAACCCCAAAAACGCATCCTACACTCTTTGCAATGCTGATGTAAAAATTAGTGGATATGATGCATTCACTAACTTTCACAACCATGAAAACAAACGGGGTATACTAACTCTGTGTAAAGAAGAATTAAAAGCAATTCAATTAATTCAAAGTTTAAAGAAAATGTTGTAGTTGAGATCAACCTCGAAAAAGATGACAAACTGTTGATAGCAACAATCTACAGAAGCCCTAATAGCCCCCCTGAAAACAATACTTTATTAACAAAACTGATATCTGACGAGCTACACACAAACAAGCACTCACATCTGCTGATTGCTGGTGATTTCAACTTCCCTAGAATAAACTGGAATAAAGACACCAATCCAACCACGAACTGTAACCAATCCAATCAGTTTCTTGAGACTCTTATGGATTCTTATTTGATACAGCACGTTCTAACTCCAACGAGATTCAGACAAAACCAAGAACCAAGTCTCCTGGACCTTGTAATCACTAACGAACAACATATGATCAGTGAAATAAACACGTTAGCACCAATTGGGAAAAGTGACCATCAGGTTCTATTTTTTAGTTACCACTACTACATCCAAACAAAACAGATCACACGTGAACTATTCCTATTTGGTAGAGGCAATTACAGACAACTAAAAAGAGAATTAATGAATATTACCTGGGATGACAATTTTCAAAATAAGAATATTAATGAGTCATGGGAAGACTTCACAGTAACATTGTTAAACTTAATAAACACGTATATCCCTAAAATTACTATAAAACCTGAAAAAAAACTATCCGTAAATGGCAGAACAAAACAACCAAAAAAGTACTCAGAAAGAAACAAGTTGCATGGAAAAAGTACTGTAATTCGAGCACACCAACGAATTACAACAAATACACACAAGCTCGAAACCAAAGTCGCTGGAAGTGTCGAAAGGCTGCACAAAATTATGAAAAAAATATTGCGACTTACTCAAAAAGCAATCCGAAACATTTCTGGAGGTACGTTAACTCAAGACTTAAAACTGTAGATACAATACCGGATCTCGAAACTGTATCAGGTGTAGTTTTGACGGATCCACACACGAAAGCTGAAGAGTTCAACAAATATTCTAAAAGCGTTTTTACACACGAGGAGGCTACCTACATTGATGAGTCTAGAGATCAGGTCATAAACATTCAATTATCAAATGTAGATATTGACGAAGATGACGTGCTCAGTAGGCTTAATTCATTGCGTACAGATAAATCGATGGGTCCAGACATGCTTCATCCACAAAGATTCAAAGAACTGGAAGAAGAACTTAAACATCCCTTGACATTACTTGTTTCAAAAATCAATAAGTGAGGGGTCTTTACCAAAAATCTGGAAGACTAATAACATTATACCCATACATAAAAAGGGCAATAAAAACGTTGCCTCCAATTACAGACCAATCAGCATTACATGTATTGCATGTAAAATACTCGAAAGAATAATAAAGGATCAGATACTAGTTCACCTTCAAGCAAACAATCTTCTCTGCAATATCCAACACGGTTTCACGTAAGGGCAATCAACTGTCACACAGTTACTGGAATGTTTAGATGAATGGACAGAAATCCTAGATAGTGGAAAAAACTGTGACATAATTTACCTAGACTTCCAGAAAGCTTTTGATTCTGTGCCTATTAAACGTTTAATATGCAAATTAAAATCTTGTGGGTTAAACGGGAAAGTTTTGGGATGGATTTCAAGTTTCTTGTCGGATCGCCTTCAAATAGTAAATCTTAACGGTTTTAAATCATCATATGGTAAAGTACTAAGTGGTGTCCCACAAGGTAGTGTTCTAGGGCCAATATTGTTCTTACTTTACGCTGAGAATATGTCAGATGTTGTAATCGATTCATACTCTAAACTGTTCGCCGACGACACTAAACTTTTTAGAGAGATAGTGACCAAAAACGATTGCAACTTACTACAGAAAGATGTTTCAAACCTACAAAACTGGGAAATTAAATGGCTTCTAAAATTCAATACTGATAAATGCAAAGTATTATCCATAGGAAGGAACCAGGTTCCTTATAACTATGTACTAGGAAACAATAATTCAATTCTCGAACATGTTACCCAAGAGAAGGATTTAGGAGTCTACATTGACAATCAACTTACTTTTGAGTTCCACATCACATACATAGTTAAAAAAGCAAACCAAGTCACCGGCTTACTGTGGAGAACTTTCAAGTACATAGATGAAAAAATGTTTAGAAACTTGTATATTGCCCTTGTGCGACCGATACTCGAATATGCAGCACCAGTGTGGTCCCCAAACATTTGGAGACTCGTCCACATGCTTGAAGGTGTCCAACGAAGAGTGACCAAGCGAGTTCCCGGTTACGAAAAACTGACGTATGAAGAAAGGTTACGACGATTAAAGCTGCCTACACTAGTTTACAGACGAATACGTTACGATTTAATTCACACATTTAAATACGCTACAAAGAGATTTGCATCGAAATCACTACTCATCCATTGCAACCCAAGACACGAGGCAAAATTAACGAAACGTTACTCAAGATTGAACGTGAGGAAATACTGTTTCAGTAACAGGATAGTTGACTGGTGGAATATGCTTCCTGACAATACAAAAAATGCGAGTTCCTTGGACGTATTCAAAGCGAAATTTGATATGTTCTTTGCGAATCACCCTGTTGTCTACAACTACTGTGCTCTAGACAATCCTGTCACTGTTTTTATGACAGTTAAAGATTAGTTATATACTTAGGATAGGCTTCAATTGGATTATTTCCTACCTAGCCTTAATTATTTATATTTATTAGGTTAAAAATTAAAAAAGCTATGATATAAACTGAAAAACTTAAAAGTTTTTTAAATAATTAAAAGTTCAGAAATTCAAAGCAAAAACCGTAGTAAACAACCTTGGTGTTCATGTTTTCTAACCCTACTAAATGTAAAGTTTGTTTGTTCGAGTTTATTATTCTTATATTATATTAGTGCTCACAGTTCAAGAAAAAAACAAAAAATATATTGTTCCGTCTCATGCAAGAATTGCCAACATGGGCAGCTTTTGTTTGTCACATTTCAGCCTTTTCGAAGTCAAAGAAATAAAACACCACCACATGCAAACAATTGTATACAATTTACAGGTCTTAAGAATAAATAAAACAGACACCAATCACAGTATCGGGTTTAGCAACACTCAGATGTCATGGCAACTACATAAAAGTTACAAATTAATTGGTGTGTATTTTACAGACCAACCATATGAACAATATTGAAATCTTCACCTGTCTTTCTTGAAAGAGTTCATTAGCCTGTGATTTCATCACTTGGACTTCCAGGCTATCAGGTCGCCTCCGTTTCATGTACAATTCGTGATTGCCACTACATAACAAGAGAATCTGGTGAAGAAAAACAAAAACGTCCCTTTGTAACAAGTTCAGAAGATCGGGATTTTTACTATCATGTTAGCGAATGAAATCTATGTTGTCATGACAATTACAAAGATTTAGACGAATTAATACCTCTCTATTGATGTTGACGTCAACGGAATAAAAGTGGAACACCTGAACCTCTTTTTCCATCGGCTGAATTGAAATCTGATAAGCAAAGAAACAACTACAGGTACCATGGTGGTTGCTAGGGCTCTTTTTCAAACCGTACATTAACACAATAACTGTTTAAGTGGGTGCCACGTCTACCATCGACACCCATACTTTCTAGACGCTAATAATTCGCGCAAGTTTGTGAGGCCAGGAAGATTTCAATTTACTTTAATTAACATCCTTATCATCTTAGATTTGGTCTTATCTTTGTCTCGCTATACCGTCCCGTCTTCCCGGGATAAAAATCCTCATATAATCAGCCCCTTAGACAGTGTTATCTGGCAATGGTAATGGCGTTCAGCTCTTAACCACCATGGTACCTGTAGTTCTGGGTTCGAGACCACGCTATCACAAAGTTGTTTAGTGAGTGGTTATAAATAAAAAAACGCTGTATTTCATCAAAAATAACCGTAGCACAAATGGGAGCAATTAAATACACTAAAACTCCGGGTCGAGGTCTTTATCATAATGCTTAATGAGCGTTCTGGAAGCCTCGTTAAAAAAACAAACAAACAAACAAGAATCAAAATACATATGCTAATAGTGCTAAAAACAAAATCTGATCTGAAGTAAACACATGCACTGGACAAACGACAAATGCTTCGAGCAAAATGCAAACTTCAACAAACCTGTGTGTTTTTGAAGTTAATGTTTTTGATTTCACTCCACAGAAACGAAACCTTCGGTAATAATTGGTTGTCAAGCTCGTAAATGTTGATGCCAGTTGCTAGGATACCCATCCAAAGTTTCGTACCATTGGCATTCTGTGGTAGGAACATTGCTTAATAAAAACTGCCCAAGAGAAGATACTGTGACTATATCCCAAACATTGAAATAATGATATTCCCATAGCAAGTCAAACAGTTTACTCATCAGCCAAAATGGTAAACAGATATTTTGCGGAAGGCATTGATGACCTGCTGATGATTATTAAATGGGTTCTCCAGTCATCGTTTGGAATAAAACAATCTTTGGAAACAAAACATTAATAACGATCAAGAGTATTTTTAAGGGGTTCTCCAATAATCAAATGCTTACTTAAGCTGAATTGTTACGGTAGATAACATGTAAAAAGCACCTGAATCTTGTAGTACCACGCTCCGTACATTTCCAGGTCTTGCGCAATTTTCAAGTATTCTATCTCCGCTTCAGCTCTAGTTATTGAAAACTAACATTGTCAAAAATTTTAACAAACATTCAACTATTGGTTCAACTTATATTTAAATAGGATTACATGCAAAGTATATATACACGACACATCGGTATTTTAAATTTTACTTTTTAACGTTTACTGTACATTGGTTTTTGGGAATATAACAGCGGAAAGATCCTCTGCATGATGCCGGTCGGAGTGAACACACACTGGTTATTAACTAGAGTTTTTGTTGTCATATTTGCTGTTGTTCTGGTAAACTTTCAAAGTTTTCAGCGTGAAAAGTACTCGCCAAATATTTCTATGGTTAATTCGAACTTACATATCCCGTTTGGATGTATCTGGAAGAGTTTTAAAAGGATGAAACTGTCCTGTCCTAGAGGAAACTTGTTTTTATCGCTACTTCTACTGATGGCTGGAGATATCGAGAGCTGTCCAGGACCTGACTTTACGATTCCTCATTTGTCTACACTGCTATCGAACAAAGGGTTAAATTCATTTCACCAAAATATATGGGGAATTTCAATAAACATTCCATACGTAGAAATCATTCTTCAAAATTATAAAAATATAGACATTTTTTCTCTCAGCGAAACTCACATCTCGTCAAGAGATTGCAGCTCGTTTCAAATTCCGGGGTACAATTTTTTCAGCAAAGAAAGAAAGAAAGAATGGAAAGGGAGGAGTTGCTGCTTTTGTTTCCGAAAAAATTCTGATAAAAAGGCGTGAAGACCTTGAAACTGAAAGACTTGAACTTTTATGGCTAGAGATTGATATAAAAAATGCTAAAAACATCTTGCTAGGTATTTTGTACAGACCCCCGGATTCTTCTCATTACTTGCCGAAAAATCTTAACAAGCTTTTCGCTGACAACTTATCGGAAGTCATGAAAGAATACAAAGAAACGATTGTTATGGGAGATGTAAACGTCAATTTTCACAATAAAAACTCAAACACTGATTTCAAAGCGATTTTGAGTCTTTTTAGGTTAAAGCAATTAGTTAAATCACCCACAAGAATTGCTTCTGGATCCGAAACACTAATCGATATTATCGCATCTACTCACAGTAACAACATCACAAAAACTTCAACAATTCCCTCTGGTATCGCCGACCATGAAATGGTTGGATGTATACAAAAAAAACATTCAATCAAATTAACTCCTAAAACAATGAACTGCCGAGACTACCGAAATTACTCTCCTGATACAATATGCAACGACTTGGCCTCTAAAGATTGGAATTTCTTTTATTCAATAAGTAACATTAACGATGCATGGGAAGTTTTCTATGGTTTTCTTATCAAGTCACTTAACAGCAGAGCTCCTAAAATTACAAGAAATATCAAAGGTAAACCATGCCCGTGGATAACTGCAGAAATAAAAACCCTTCTAACTGAAAGAAACAAAATGTTACGTTTAAGTCGAAAAACCAAGAACGAAAATGATAAAAATATGTACAAGGACCTGAGGAATAGAGTTAACATTCTCGTACGCAAAGCAATCTCAACATATAACAAGAATTTGCTCCAGGAGAATAAAAATGACCCTTCAAAATTCTGGTCAACCATAAAAGCCATATATTCGGTAACTGGAAAATCTACCGCTCAATCCACATCCTTCTGTATTAACGGTCAAAATACTACAAACAAACAACATATAGCTGACGGTCTCTGCTTGTTTTTTAGTACCATTGTAAATAAGCTGAAGAAGTGTGCCATTCCTTTGGTAAATTTCACTTGGTCCTACCCGAACATTTCAAGAAATCGCACATTTGATACCTTTAAATTTACTTATGTATCTGTTGTTGAAGTTCAATCGCTACTGAGATCATTAAAGTGGAAAAAAGGCCCTGGTTTGGACAAACTTCCTGCTGGTTTCATCAAGGATGCCGCACCGATTATTTCCAAACCATTATCGCACCTTATAGACCTGTCATTGCAGAGTGGCGTAGTTCCTAATGCGTGGAAATCAGCAAAGATAACTCCTATTTTTAAATCGGGATCAAAATGTGACTTTGGCAACTACCGGCCAATATCCATAATACCAATAATATTGAAAATATTGGAGAAAGCAGTCCATAAACAGTTGCTAAGTTTCCTGGAAAGCCGAAACCTCCTCTCCAAAAATCAATTCGGTTTTCGCTCAAAGAAATCGACCAAATTTGCTACCACTCTCTTAGTTGACACCATTAGAGACTTTGTCGATCAAGGTAATATTGTAGGTGCAATATTTGTTGACTTTACCAAGGCGTTTGATACGTTAAGTCACAGTCAGCTATTATCGAAATTAAAGTGTTATGGAGTTCGAGATACTGAGCTAGCCTGGTTTACTGATTACCTCTTTAACTGTAGTCAGAAAGTCGTTTTTGGTGGTGAAACCTCCGAACCCGAACCTGTGGAGTACCTCAAGGATCCCTGTTGGGTCCTTTACTATTCCTGCTGTATCTAAATGAAGTTGTTGACCACATTGAAGAATGTAAACTTATCCATTATGCTGATGATACAGTACTCTACACCGTTGGGAAATCTCTTGAAGACATCGAGAACAAGCTATCTGCTGACTTTAGCCGTTTGTCCCAGTGGTGTATTGACTGTGAATTATTACTTAACCTAAAGAAAAATAAAACTGAGGTGATGTTGTTTGGTACCGCTCAACGATTAAAGAAACTTTCCAGGCAAATCTCAATCAAGTGCAATGTCAAGGATCTATGTGTAACCACATCCTACAAATACCTGGGGATATCACTAGAAAGTTCTCTTAACCTTAACACTCACTTTATGAACAGCTATAAAAAAGCCACCAGTCGTTTATACTACCTTGGTAAGCTACGTCACAATATGGATTCGGAAACTGCAGCTGCTATCTACAATTCCATGATCATCCCCATGTTTACCTATTGTAATCTTATACAGCTTAAAAACACTGATACCCAACTTAAAAGATTCAAGTTATTCGAACAAAGGGCAAGAAATATTGTACGGCCAAAGAAAAACACTAAACTTCAGACCATCATTGGATCAAGGAAGATAGGCTGCATGCAAATTTGTGCGTAACTGCATTGAAGGCAAAGTTTGCGAAGATTTCCTTGGTTATTTTTCAAAAATCGATCACAACAATGATACACAAAATAACAAACTTTCGATGAGACTACCTCGGTACAAAATTGAATATGGTAAGCGATCAAGTAAATTTTTGGCAGCTAAGATTTATAATGAACTGCCAATTACCATTCGTGAGCTCCCATACAGTAAATTTCTGTCAAAAGTCAAAAAGGTTTTTACTTAGTTTTTTATTGCAAATTATTGTTATATATTGTTAGGTTTTAACTTGATTTTATACTAATTTTAGATCCTAAGCTTTTAACTACTTGTTTATATTCTTTTTACTGCAGCATTTGAGTTTTCACTAATCTCCATTTACATCGTTTTTGATCCAACTCTCTTTTAAGCTTTTATCACTTAATTTCGTTTTTTCATTATTTACTTTTTGCTATTCACACAGGACGCATATGGAAAACAGCACATTTTATATTTGTTGATATGTATATCCTGTATAAATATTGGTAAAATAAATAAATAAATAAAAAAACTTTTTGAAACAATTCAATTATCCAGAAACCAGAGCCTTAAACAAAAGTAGTTCAAAAATCAAGATCACCTTGACAACCCATAACAGTGGTCAGCGTAAAGAGCGACAATCCTTTCTTCCCATTGTTCCTCTGTCAACTGATACATGTTTGTAACCTAGACGACACATAAAGTTAGCGGAAAGTTACTGTTATTTTTATTTGTTATAACAGTTAAATGAATTAGAACTTGCAAGATGTAAAATTTGAGCAATTCCCTAACAGAAATGTTCCTAAAACTTAACCCCAACTAACAAAAGAACCTTGCTAACTGGTTTCATTAATGAAACTGTTACAAATCATGTTTTCCGATCTCAACATCCCGTGACAACTCTTGCACTCTTGTTGTCATGACAACTACAGACTTACTCTTCTTGGTAGAAGCTGCTCCTTCGATTCGAAGATCTTCGTATGGACATCATCATCAAAATCCCCGTACTGAAATAATATTCACATAATGATATTCATTGGGCGAGATATATTTCAAGAACTGAGAGATCTAATAATAGACAGCCTCAGATACTTCAATAAGTGTTTAAATGACGTGATTGGTACTTTTTTATTTGATATAAAGATCTTTTGCTTCGCCTCTCATATTTTTACATCAATGCAACCAGAACAACAAAGTAGAAAAGAAACATGGAAACCAGGCTTTTCATGAAACGATTGTGTACCTCAAGGACGAGATCCACGATTCCATGTTTATTTATGATATTCCATGTTTATTTATTATTTATTATTAGTTTGGGTTCATATTCTTTATTATTTAGTGAAACAATATATTATCTACCAGGGTTTACTCTACCTCTAAACTAACGCATTCTTGACAGTACCAGTACAAAAACATAGACTGAAACATTACTTAACCTTCTGTGCATATTTTCTAATCTACCCACTAACGAATTTTCATCTGACTTCAAATTTCAGTGCAATGAAGCTGATTACGATCTTGTTGGCTTGCTTTTTCATTATTTATTACACTTAATCTCATTTAATTCTTTTTAGAATTGCGTGACCATTCGTCTCAGAAACAACCTGAGATAAACCATCAAAAATTAAGTCAAAAGGGTTTAAAAAAGAAACGAAATGGACAGTTTCTAAAAGTGTAGAGAAAATTAATTTACTCAAAGATTAAGTACAAGTGATTGATATAAAATATAAAAACAGACATTGGTTAAATTCTCTTTTTGACTTAAACAGTAAACAATTTTTCTAATTTAGTCAAACTTAGCATCAGGGATAAATCAATTGTTTAGCTTAGTGTTATTAAACAAATATATATTTTGCTTGGTGGTTTGTATTTTATGTTGTGTGTATCTTTCCCAATTATATATATATATTTTCTAGATATTTTTACATCTATTCAGTGGTATAACCTAACACTCGTCCGACGGTACGGGACGACCAATAATTAGATGCGGACGAGTTAATTTTTAAAATTTAGACTTCCAACTGTCCGACGGGACGACTGTGTTTTTTGCTGAGATCTGTCGTTTTTCTCTGTTCTTTAACACATTTTTTTTTTTTTCAAGGCTTTTTAGTATGTTGGAAGAAAAGATGTTAATAAAACAAGTTGTTCGCTCTTCCTCGTAGATGTATCGTTTACGACAACGTGTAGACACGTGTAGATCACTTGATTCCCAGACTCTGTTTTAGTAGCAATATTTTCGCTTTCGATTTCACAAAGACCGAAACACATATTTACTGAGATCTTCCTATAAACATATGTTTTTTTCCGTTATATATATTTGTATTTTTCATGTTTTATTGGCGCGCCGATTTTAAATGAAATGCGCTTGCGTTGTTTAGTTTAAGACAGCGAATTGAATTGAATTACGAAAAATTTTAGCAAAATACAGCTTTAACAAGTTGAAATACGACTTCAAAGTTTGGAAAAAGCGTGAAGTTAATAACCTTTAAAAACGGATGTTTGTTTATGCGTTTTGTTAAATTGTCTTTTTTGTTGTTTTTGTAAAACAAAAAAAGTGGTTAGTTTAATCTTTTTATCTTCCATCGTATGCAGCATAGTTCTTCTGCATTTGTTTGTCTCTAAGTTGAATGGAACTTTTAAAAACCTGTATCATCGCACGTAAACATGTCTGTCGGTTCTCTTCCTTTTTGTTATGATTGACGTCAAACTTTTTGAAACAGTTAATAATTGATAACGAAATTTATCGAAATTAAAATTATATTTATATAATACTTTAGAGAAGAAAAAACTGACTTTAGAGATTGGAAATCACGTTAATTTATTTTGCTTAGTAAGGGAAACGAGGGGCGCAATTTATTTTGCATGTCAACTCATTGAGGCGCGTGTGGAGGTGCGCGAGCGCGATCGCACACATTATAATGTCAGGACTGGAACTTCTAAAGAAAAGAATTCACGAGCGGAGACACAAATATTTATAGACTGAAAACTTACACACATCATTTAGTTGTTTTTACAGTTTGATTAGTTTCTTTGTAACTCTCTCTTTCCATTAAAATACTCTTCGCTATCGTTTATGTTTTTATATTGTCTAAACTAAGCTTTACACTATATCGCTCAGAAAACACTAATATTTTAAGGGGCTATTGAGGGTTTGTAAAATGTTTACATCGGACGACCATTATGGCTTTGCGGACGACTAAAAATTGGATATTTCATAACCCACTCGTCCGACAGGACGAGTGGCGAAAAAGTTAGGGTATACCACTGCTATTTCTACTGTGGTGTCACTACATTGTTCAGCTTTTATGCTATTGAGTGACACCAACCATATATTTTTGTAATTTGTTTTTCTATGAATTTTTGTATTTTTTATTATATGGTGAATAAACAATTTGAATTGAAGTCATCCTGGTTGATGGACGTACTTAAATTTTCTGACTCAACATTGTTCTTCGTAAATATTTTTCTGAAAAACTGCAATTCAAATAACAACCCCCTCACCGCAGCTTGGATTGCAAAGGCAGCCATGAGAACGGCCTCTTCAGCAGGACAATACACGTTTTCATTCAGTATCTCTGACTTCACGTGTAGAAAGAATAGATGCTGAGTGAGACGTAATACAAGACCCTCTTCGACATCTTCTGGGTAAAATTCCACTCGCAAGTACAACTTAACAATGTTAATGTCATCTTGGAGCTCAGTTCGTAACTGAAAAAAACAAACTAACTTGTGAATATAGTTACTTCACTAATGTCCATAATTAAACTCCTAGACTGATGGAATTTTTACTCTTAATAAGTTTGTTGAAAAGAAAAATAAAGAACTATTACCTGCTTTTAAATTTTTAAACAATATCATTTTGTTTCCGAGATATAAACGATTAAGTAACACTGCTATCTACTCATTTTACAAATGAAACAGATGCTTTTCAAAAGAAGAAAATGTGACACCACGTGGTTGTAAACAAGATTTAAAGAGAAAGTAAAAATATTATTATATTAATGTTGTATATAGTTTTTGCATTTTACAAACAATCTCTTTCAATTGATTAGAAAAAAATAGATCAACCTTCCCCTTTAAAGAAAAAACAATGGTATGTTTACTGCATCTATCTACCTATCTATCAGCTCAACGTCGGTTTTCCATGCTAGCAAGAATTTATTTATTAACAAAAGGATTTCATGCATTTTTAAAAATGACACAAACCAAGGCAGCTTAAATAATTCAAATTGAAAAAGATGCAAATGATTGAAGAAAAAGTTAAACAAACAAACAGAAATAAATATCAATCATCATCATCAAAGATGTAAAAATATTTGCTGGAAGAAGTTTTAAAGAGAGCAGAAAAAAAGCTTTCACACTCTTATTTGTTACAAAAAGGTCTGGTGCGTGCGCAACCTCTAAACAGAAAATTTAAATAAAGAGTTTTACTAAGGTTTTTATTAGTTTGGCTTTCAATGAGAAAGTTGTATATTATGTACCTTAAGAGTACTTATTTTCGCGAGTATTTATTTTTGCGAATCCCAGAAAAGTTTGCATTTACAAAAAGTCATTAATAAGTGTTACATAAGGTTATATGATATTCAAACCACATTCCTTTTTGTTTGTTGAGAAAAATTTTATTTTATATTTGCTATAAAATATAACAAAAACTAATTTACAATAAGGTGAACAAAATTTAAGGTTAAGATTTAAAAATGAATCCGATCAGACAAAAAAACTCGCCCTGCCAAACAGGTCATGCAAAAAAAGAAAAACTGTTGTTTGTGGTTTCAAATTATGGTTAATAGAAGCATAGATAGATAGTGAGTCAAAGTAGATATTTGATACAAGAATGAGTAGGAGACGCTAAGACGCGTTGTTAGAAACTGAAGTATCAACTATTCAAACAAATAAAAAATAAAATATCAAGTTCTGGTTTTATTAAATGAAAATTGAATAATTTGTTGTTCCTATGAGATTAAAATAAAAAGAATCACCTTTTCTTTGAAAATTCTAGCTTTTGCCAATTTTTTTCGCAAACGTTGTCTTCGAGAATATTTTGCGAGTATTTAATTTCGCAAATTTGGCAAAAATTTGCGAATACCGCAAAAATTAGTACCCGCGAAATATAGTACTCTTAAGGTATGTCCTTTAGTTACACAACCACCATCATGGTGAGGAAAGGAGTTGTTTTACGACTGTAAATATAGTAGCGATCCACTAAAAGTCATTTATTTTATTATTCATAATTTAGTTAAAGATATTGAGTAATTTCATTTTTAGTCAGAAAATTGGAGTATGATATGAAACCTTTTTATCCATTCGCAGCCAACATGGCGGGCATGATGTCTTTTGGTAGTAAAGACCAAAATAGCAGCTCTCTCGCAGACCTATTGCACGACATACCAAATCAAAAAGTTCTTTACCTCGAAGAGTGTCCTGAAATTTCATCAAAAATGAACCATAAAATATATATCTAAATAAATATTTTCTGTAATGCGTCATAAAACGACACCATAATGATCCATTATTGTTTCAGTATTTTATTTATAAAACATGCCCTACAATAAGACAACAAAAAAAAGAAAATATAAAAACATACCTTGACATAGAACTCCAACTCTTCATCAGGTTTCGTGACAATGTGTATAAGAGCCTGATTGGATTTTGGCATGACTCATTCCCAATTTAATTTATTTTTTAACTCCTAGAACAGAAAAGATTATATACATTATTAAAAACTACTTTGATTTGAGTAACACAGATTAAAATAAACTATAGATATATAGAGCCAAGCCAAAACCAGGCTCGGCTAATTTAGACTCCTTTAGAGTACAATCGTGCTATACACAAGAACTAAAAGAATAACAATTTCATTAGATGGACAAAGTTAACATGAAAATAATCCTACTTAGAATAAGTATTTCAAATGGCATTATTTGTTTCCTGCTCTGGAGGTGGATTACAAAGTGAACATAATTAAGTGCTCAATTAATACACGTCCTTTGACTTGAGTCATAGGAACTCTTTGACATTTTTTAAGTAATCAGATTTAATGCGGATGATCATTCAAACCCTTTGTGACAATTATTATAAAATTCGTTATAGGGATATATGGTGAACTTTTCCATCAGCCTACACATTCATGTGAAACATTATGGGGATGTGGAATATGGGTACGATGATGAAAATATTTGTTATAATAGTTATAAAACATGTCAATGTAAATATACATTCTGTGTCTGAGCAATCACGCAGCTCTACGCAAACTTCAACTTGGCTCTGGTCGCTGTCATCAGAAACATCCGTGATATTGCCAAGATCATCATCTACCATATTTATCGGTGGATCCACTTCAGGTCTTTTCTTTGGCGGAGGTGGTCCGGTCGCATCAACTCGTCTGCTTTTTTAGTCATTCGAATTTGATATAAATTAGGGTTTTAAGACAAAATAGTTATAAAATTTGAAATAAATAGCATTGTAATTTCACAAATAAAATTATTGAAAGTTAATCCAAAACACCAAAGATCTCTGAGGTTCATAACACAAAATACAAACTTACTTAAATTGTCACCGCTAGAGCAATCTCATCTGTCTCTTTTTCGTCCCATATTGCGTCATTCACATTAAGTCTTCCACTGTGACATGACTCATGTCTAACATCCGGTTACTCAGGGACAATATGTTGAACGCGTTCCACTGGTCAGTTTGATGCAGCAGTTGTGAAGGCTATCCCCGCCAATATACAGAGTGTTTAAAACCTTCTTCCACATCTCTTTCGTCGTGTCATTTCATAAATGTGCTTGCACATTTCTGAAAAAGAAAGGATAAAAATATGTCAAAAAATCAATACGTAATCAAAATAACAATACTGGTATGCATTCCTGGCCTATAAAGATTTTTTAACAAAAAAAGAAAGATAAATTTGTGATTTATTTTAAAATGTCTTTACCAAAATCTTCTCCATTCCCTGACAATGTCATGATTCCATGTCTATAATCGAAATTTGACGGTGAGAGTGGACAACTAAAATGGTGTGACATATGTTGAATATTGACAACGCCATAATCCATCATTGATTTCCAATTCTTCGAGTCAACCCACTCCATGTCCGTATATACATCCTCCTCAAAATCTCTGAACTTTGTTTTCAAAATGACTTTCAGGTCTTGCAAAACATTTTTCTTTTGCGATCATGCATTGTCGATTGCAGCTTTCGACTTCACTTCACACCGTGCTGAATCGGATCCACGAACGAATGCGCGCACAATTTCTCCATCCTTTACCTTGAATCTTGCAAGATGATTTGTTAGGAGATCTTCTTGCTCATCTGCCCCAATGGTGTCGTTAATATTTCCCATGCATTCTGATATTAACGGTTTATCGATTCCGCTTCCATCAGTTGATGTTTTCTGCTCTGCTTTCACATTTTCAAATGCAGTTAGGATCCCTGTACAAATAGATATGTTTATATATTATAATGTGAAATTGTAGAATAAAGAAAAATGTTTCAAACTCTACTTTTCACCTTAAATGTAGAAATATTTTATTCTTGTTTTTAAATCAAACACTTACGGAAAACTGCCTGAAAGGTTCTCAATAATGGTAGCCATTAGTTGGTGGAAGGTGCCATGTATCCACGACTTCGATCAGTTTTCTGCTAAACGAACTTCAAAGAAACCTAAAAAGAAGTCATCGAATAAAGAATTAGTTATTGGTGAGGTGTAAATCTTGTAGCTAGCTATATAGAAGAACACTTTAAAGGCAAATGATAACCCCCAATTTTTATTTTAAAAAATATTCCGCTCCCCCTTCATATCTTCCTACCAGTACATGATAAAGTCATGAAACTTTGCATGAAAGTAGAACAATATACTCTGCACACATTGGTATTAAAATATTTTTTCTCACGTTATGAATTTTTTGATGACATCATCATTTCTGATCAATGTATGAAAAAAAAGAAAAAATAGTATACCTTACTAAAACTATTGTCAAGATAGAACTAAAAAAGTTTTTTAAATTCTGTTTGCAGATTCTTGCAGGTAATTAGATCCCTAATTAATTTCTATAATTATATATTACTATATTACTTGTATTTTAAATTCTGCTGTTCAGGTTATCAAATATTTTAGTTATGCATTTTTTCCATTTCTTATAAAGGAATTCTTGTGATATTTTTGGTTTGGGAGTTGTCAATAATATGAACTAATTTAATTCAAACCTTTTTGGACTAAAATAATAGTGTTTGTCACCAATGACATCATAAAATGTTTGGTCAATTAGTCTTTAGAAATGTTGCCATAGCAACAGACCAGACGTTAATTAATGAATTTTTTTTACAATAATCTACATGAACAAACTTTAGGAATTCCCAAAAAATTTGGGGACCATGGCATTTACTAAAAAAATTTGTTAACAAAAGAACGAGAGGGGGAGGAATCCACCCCCACCCCTGGTATGGTTAACCTGGGTATTCAACAAACTGCTTGGTTTGAATAAGGACACATTCATTAATTCTACATCAAATGATGACATTTAAAAAAGTTTCTTGCAAAAAAATATGAAACTATTATATGCAACTGTTACAATAATATAAGAAAAGAATACTCACCATGTTTCTCTTATGTATATATATATATATATATATATGACATTTAGGCAAAATTATATTCTGATCTCAGTGAAAAATGTTTAGAAAAGTTATAAGGTAATTACAATAAAAATTTGATTAAAAAAGCAGAGAATGTTACATCTTATATCCCATTTGTATTCAATAAAGAAATTATCAGAAATAATAATAAAGTTAGAGAAAATAAGGATGCAATTGTCACTACTTTCCGTGTCGTAAGTGGTGTAACAGGTATATAACCCTTGGATTTTCCAACTCCAAAATATAGGAAATGAACCATTATGTTACAAAACTCATTACTTACAACTATTTATTATCTAAGCCCAGCAATTATAACCAGGATTTTACAGAAAAATTCAGCATATCATTGACTTCAGTGCAAAAAATTTCTTGAAAAATTGTGGTTTGGCTTTATTCTATCTTAACCTTCATCTTTGATTCCACTACGTTTCCAAAGGTAAATACTTTCTACACACTAGCTCGTTCTACTCTAGCGAGTAAAACTCGAATTTCGAGTTTTGTAAATAGAAAATCAAGCATCATCAAGCAGAATACTAGAATCATACAAACATGCGACAACAAAATTGTAGAAAGAAAAAAAGATAAAAGGCGTCGATGTTAACAAAAATCCTTTGTTTGCCATAATATCACGACAGCTTGAAGATATCAATTATAATGGCAATTATTATTGCAAAGACCATATCGATTCGGTTGAATGTTTGAAGACATTTTTAGAAGAATTTCGCGTAGCAATCTTTTGTTACAAGAGGTTAAAAGATTCGATGACAAAAGAAACAGCAAGGTATACTTTAGCCATTTTTGTCGCTGACTCACGCGTTCTTCCCTTCGTGTTTTAAATTTTTTAGACACGCTCCGGAAGTGAATAAAGAGGGAAGCGTACACCCAGAAAGTATGGCACTATTGGTACTTCACATCAGCATGCAACTTATTGATTTACACAATTTCATTTGCGAAAAGTGTGCGATTGAAAGCTCTATGAAACTATCATCTGAAAAATAAGAATTATGAAATAAGAAATATGGCAAGCTCGTCGACTCTAATTAATGCCAAGGACATACACGACGAAACGTTACATTCGTTACATCTTCATATGACATTCGCATCATTTCTTTAAAGCTGGCAGAATCCTCAATAGCGAGCTCCCTTACGATATTGTTGAAATAGCCTTTCTGCCCCCTTCTTTTCACCCATTTTTTAGTCTTTCCTCTCTTCCAGTGTCTCTTATTATCTTCTTCATCTTCTGTCAATTGAAATATGGCTAAAGCAGCAATTGCTTTGCGTTTTATAGAATATTCTGCCATTTCAATTCCAATGTAGTCGCTAGAATATTTTTTGACGGCGAAACTGTTTAGGTTTAGACCTGTCTTTGATTTTCTATTTTTATTATTTCGTCAACCCGAGGCCCCCATCAACTCGAGGCTACCATGTTCAGTGAAATGTTGAGTGAAATGTTGGATCGTTTGACCGGGGCTTAACTGCAAATCTGCACGATGATTTTGGTTTTAGCTATTTAGATCTATCAGAAAAGACAGTCCTAAATGAGTACTAAATAGGCCTGTTTGTCAGCTCTATTATAGAATATTCAAAGACAAACTAGAGCTAGGGCCTCTAGTGGACAACACTCGCCAACTTCGTGGGTGCAAGGCACCTCTGCAGACTGTAGTTTTAGTTGTCTGTCTCCTCGGCAGCTCCGAGCTTTTCATAAAAAATCGCTTTTCATAAAAACTACAACATTGCGACAACAATACTACACACACACATATATATATAAAAAGAAATAAACCAATTGCAATGGAAACAAAATTTTGTCAGTTTTCACTGTACACAATTCCACTATAACTGTCAAAATAAATAACACACCAATTTAATTTGCATTTATCGTGACTCATTAGTCAGTTACAAGTCGGGTCCCTTGATAGCTAGATAAATGTTTAAGCTTTTCGTCCATTTTACTTTTTTCTTTAAGTTTTCTAAAAAGGTATTTTATGTAATCTTTTGTGATCTATTCAGCAAGTTTTTATGTTGAATGTGACGCTTGCTAGTAAAATAAGAAAATTATTTCACAAATAAGATTAAGGTCTGTGTTTTTGTTTTCATAATAAAACACATTTAGTTCGGTAAATTTATTTACCTAGCCAGGTTGATAGACTTAAAAAATTCAAAAAGATTTGGTTTCCAAATAACACCTTACTGGTTGCAAATAAAATACGCAGTTTTTTGGACGCACCAGAAGACTTTTTAAAAGTACAATGTTTATAAATATATCGCTAGCCATCCTACTTCTTTTTATCATGATATTTTTTAGGATTTAACCCCAGAGGCGGACTGGCTCCAAAATTAGGGCCTGTGGAATTTTGTAGAGAGAAGGCCTTAAAAATCAAAGAAGGTGTGAAAAGAAAAAAAGAAAGGATCCAATTGTTGACATCATGCAAAATTTGACCACTCCGTTGCGGGCAGTTTGTGCTACGTTCCACCATCCATCCTTCCACGCTTCCAACAAATTGATACCACGGGTTTTCAGCTACTCAAATGAAGGCTGTGTGCTGCTGAAGATTCACTTCAAGATACAAGAATACTGTTAGCATTGTATCAAATTGCAAAAGTTTGCCAACCAGGTCATTTGCTTCGTTTCGTGTGGTCTGGTTGAAACTTGCACTTGTCACGTATGACAGTCAGCGTTACCACTACATTAGAAAACAAACCTTATTTTTTCACCTTTTTTTCACAAAGCTTTGTTTCATCGTCATCAAAAGAACCAAAAATCATTTGAACTGCGTTTGACTTCGCTCACTGTCTTGTTGCTCTAAACATATTAAGCTTCTTCATCTTTGAAGTACCAATCTTTGGTTTACTGTTCCCCACGACGCATTCATACATGTGAGATTTTCGAAAGAATACTGCAGCTTTGTTTAACAGTCCAAAAGGTCTGATAGTTTTTAAATTGATGATTTAAATTGGTACAACCTGTATCAAACTGTGCCATTGTAAAGTACCTCTTTCAATGGCCTCACATCGCAAATAGTCAAAAAAGGAAAACAAATCTATTTCAATCTATGATGATGATGACGATGACGATGATGATGACGATGATGATGACGATGATGATGATGATGCATTACATTCAATGAAGTGACGTCACCGAGAACCAAATTCAACGTGAATGCGATTCGAAGGAACCTCACTGATTCTTGCCTGAAAACCTTTATTTACCACACATATTTGTGGCCCATCAAAACTGTCTCCCACAGTTTCAAATGTCAAGTTGCAACCGTTCTAAAGTTGACTTCACGAAGAAAGAGGGCTTCCCACGGGGAACCATTTGCCTTCACGCTCAACGCTCAAGAGCCTCTTATGTATCACTCCTTTACTGGTGAACAATGATGGTATGCTGGACCTTGTTTTTCAAGTGTTTTGATTATTTCAATAACTTGGTGCAATATTACACGACGGTGCTTCACCAAATGCCGCTTACGCTCAGCAGAAGGACTGCCAAACATATGTGATGATCTAGTGCCAAACTTTGAAAGGTGTCCCATGTAAGCTTCGACAGTGGTATTATGGAAATGCTCCTGCTCTGTTAGTGTAAAGAGGCTTGTTGTCAGAAACCATCATGAAAAAAGGTGCACATTGGGCATTGCAAAAGGATAAACAGATATGGATTTTCATATTTGTCGAATAACTGACTCATTGTAATGACTCTGCAATGACTTTCATAATTTTTCTTTATTTTAAAAAGGTGTCATTCCTTTGCCTAGTTAACCCATTGAATGACACCATCCAATTTGACAAATATATATATTTCCTTTCATTGAAAATCAATCTTTCGTGTTGAAAAACTTTATATTATATTTAAGAGAGAAAATGTGTATATTTGTTGTTTTTGGAAAATAAAAGTTTTGTTGTTGTTGTTGTAAGCATTGTTGATTGTTGAATTTGGTGTTGCGAAATTATTTGAATGTGGTGCGAATATGATGAAGCTATTAATAGGTTGCTTCCAAATTTTGATTTAATTAAGGGATTGATTATTGACAATGTATGGGGCTGAGATGTTTTTTGCTGAAATCAGTTGACACTCATGGTGCGCGTAAGTCGTACAAAAATACATTGTTTTTAGCAAATCATTTTCGGCCTTTAAATAATCTTCTTTGAAATTTTCTTAATATTTCGCTATAATTTACAAATATCTAAAAAATATTATTATATTAGATCAAAAGCTTTTTTACGTTTTAATAATTTTTATTGGCTGACCTGTAAAATCAAATTACCGGTATAAAAAATACTCTGGGAAGATCCACCCGGCCAGTCCGTCTCTACTACTTAAATGCGGGGTGGATTGATGGAAAAGTTTCTCGTTCTTTCTGAAAATCCATGACTCTTTTTGGGTATACCGCAACAAAGATAACAAGAAGCTGATTCAGCTGAACTATCACGAAGCTTGATGATTTGAATTTGATGATTTCATGCAAAAAATACTATTGACGTATTAGAGATGTTTTCATGCTATCCAATGAATTGTGAAAAACCATTAGCCGTTCCAGTTCTCATAAAAACTCCCGGATAACCGGAACATTCGTTATTTCGAACTATTTTGTTCGGTCCCTTGGGGGTTCGAGTTATCAGGATTATACTGTATTTCATAACGGTGTAAACTTTGCTGATGGTAAACTTTTACATAAAACATTTCTCCGACGCTTGCTTTTGAGATTAAATACTCATGCAGTTTCTTTTACCAAAAACTTATCAACAAACATAGATTGTTGTTCAACAAGTTAAGTTTTAACAACAGTTTAACCCTGTTTCACTTTTCGCGAAATGTTTTGAATTTACACGTTTTTTCACCTTTAAATAAGCTTACTTGCGCATGATATCAACTTCCACTAATGATATTTATCATCATAGATATTCGCAGATTCTGTATTTTCAAATAATGTGAAAGACTTAGAAATACTATAAAGATATCGAAGAGTTATTCATTTGCTTTTCGAATTAGGAAAGAGACAGAGAGACAGAACTTTACCAGAAAAGCAATATATTTCAAATCATAATTCAAAGCTACAACAAAAATCACCTACGTAAAAAATGTCAACATAAATCGGTTCAAGAATTAAATGGAAAAACTGTGTTCCGTTACAGCTGGAGCAATTGTTGATACACGCTCTGCACCATGCCAACCACGTCCATTGCTCGTGTTTTTACAGAAAGCTAAAGACAAAATGGCAGCCTTTCAAAAACATAACCAAAATATTTTCCAGTAGAAATTGTGTATATATTGCAAAACGTGAAACACATAGATAAGCGAGTAAAATATCATTGCCCCCCCCCCCCCCCCACGTTGCAGTTACCTGAACAACGGGGTCTCCAGGGATGATCTTTAACTCAGACAGAACGAAAATCGCATTTGTAAACTTCATGGATTGATAGAGCATGTCCTGAAATCAAGAGATCAGAACAAAAATTCCACGAACAAAACAAAGCATACTGTCAGAGGGATTTTCAAAAAAGGGAATTTAATTTTGGGAGAAATTGGGAAAATCACGATATTAATTTGGGCAACCTTCCCAAGAAATAATTAATTAACACTTTACAACATAGAAAGGCATCGTAATTTATGTTTAGTAAGTAAGTATATCGACTTGGTCACACTCACCCGTCCATCAACGGTGTTCTTTGCAACAGTAAATATGTTGTTCGCCTGAAGTAGACTTTGGTAGTGTTCTAAAAAGAATAAAAACGATTTAAAGTAGCTGAATAGTCATGTTCCAACTGCATGTTCAACTTTTCTAATTAAAAATAGCAAAACATTTTATAATACGTTGAGGGAATTATTATCAATTACTATAACAAAAACCCAAATGATTTTAGATTAAAATTAATTAAAACTTATATTCTCCAATATCACATTAGAAATTCCCAACCGTCTGAGTTACAACGCTTCTAATTCCCAACCGTCTGAGTTACCTGAAGAAAGCGCTTTGGTGGTAATACTGGTCTGGATTTCACAATTCTGTGGAAGCTCTTTCCAAGTAGATAGAAACAACTTCCTCTCTGCGTAACAAACGAATACATGAGGCATACATCAATAAAGTGATATCGTATTTCTGAGATTATGAGTGAGAGAGATAGAAACACTTTTACCAATTTGGCCATCTTCAATGAATAGAACATTTGCAGGTACCAGGCAACTGAAGTAAAACACGTCAATGTTATTCTTGATGGCCACTTGCACGTTATTGATGGGTTCCATCTTTAATATAGGGCCCGCTAAAAAGGAAATACACATCAGAATGAGATTGCACAGTTCATTTCATTGATGTCTAGTGTTGCCAAGCAACAAAAAGCCTGGTTTCAGTTTGTACTATGTCATATTTTAAAACAAAACAACGCTGTCAATGTACATAGTCATAGAATGAATAAATGAAATTCAAAAATGAAAATCCCTTTCATCGGACTAAATAGATATCAATTAAGGGTCTTCTTATATTAATGTTTTTATTTGTACCATGACAGTAAACTTTATTGAGATTAATTTTGAAGCATTTTGAGGGAAAGTATTCAGGTCAGGTCAGCAATTATATCTGCTGCTACCAATCAAGCTGTAAATTGGTACAACCTGTGTCAGCCTGTGGGGTAGCTTCGTATATGTAGTTACAACCCCCAACCCTCAATATGCCACGTTCGGAGCTTCCGTATTTTATGAATACAAGCGGCATTGGATAGGCTATCTTAGTCGAACTAATCCTGACACCACCATAAATACCTACTACCACTGATGTGTATTCGTGGACTCGAAAAGAAGAAGAGAAAGTATTCAATATCAACGATGAAACAAACCAACAAGTATTAAAGTAACTTCGCATACAACTTAAAAATCAACAACAAGAAACAAATTAAACGTGAAATCGGTGATGTTTGAAAGACTCAATTTAGATGCATAATTGCGAAATTATTCTAACCAATTGCTACACAATAAGTGAACAATTTATTTTAAAAAGACTGTGGTCCACCCCAATCCCACATTTAATTACTGAGAGAATTCCACCCACCCATTCCAAGAGCAAGTGAGGTCTCCGTGGAGGTGTTTGGCGTAAGCGGTGATTGAACCTGCAGGGTGCTTGGTGTCAACCCAAAGCTGTTCTTGTTAAACTGGATGGCGAACGCACCCATGGCTTGCATTGCCCGGTTGGTAAACGTCATGTCCATGAACGTCTGGCCTTGCCGTCGGGAGAACGTACCTGCATGAAAGACCGGTAGTTTCGCATGTCTGCAAGTAACTTAGTGAAGGATGATGAATGCGAACGGAATCCCAAATAACTTAGACAATGCCGACGGAATTACGAAGTACAAACTTTTAAATGCGCATTCTTCAATCAAATTTAATATTTATAAATTCTAATTTATAATTGAACTTTACAATACCGTTCTCAAATAACCTTTAGTTATACAGATATAGATCCACAATTTGAATTCTTTGGCAAAAATGTTTTCACATGTATTCATGTATTCTTACTAATGAACACATTATTTTCACTCGAAACAGTTTTTGCGTATTTCGCATTTTGCCATTGCAAAGTGGAGAACGTGACCACTAATCTTCTACATTATGTTTTTTTTTTTTAAACCCAACAAAGTTACAATTACATTCAATTATTTTCAAACCTGTGATTTCAAGACCTTTTCCTTTAACAGCCGGTAACCAAACCTAAAGGCAATGAGAGAAGGTATAAGAAGTACTCAGTTTTGTTGTAAACAATAATGAGCTAATTCTTTATTTATTTATTCACTTATATATATAAAGAATACTTTATTTATGTTATAACTAATTGTTATCTATTTCAATGTATGAATAAGGAAGAGCTCCTCACCTGTTTTGGGGCACTGTACCCAGATCCCGGTAACGCTCCCTGCAAACTGAAGAGGTCATTCAACCCGACTGCTGGTTGAGCGGGTGGCTGAATGGACTGAGATGGCGGTGTCAACATACTGAGATCTCCGCCAAGCAAGTCAAGCACTGGGTGGACAGAATAAGTGTTACATAGTTGGCAGAATAATGCAAAATGTAAACCTAATACATGAGATAGTCAAACCCTTATTCACCATCAAAGCCTCGCTAGCATCAAGGAAATGTCTACCACCCTCACACTGGTGTCATCATGAAATACAGCTGATACACACTTGGTGTTGTTTTTAAAATATTATTTTGTGTATATCACTGTGAATTAAAATGGATTTTCTTCAGTAAATGTGACCTGGCAGGTAAACAGTTAGCAAAATGAATTCTAGATTTAATTTCATTAATTCTACGAGTAATAATCTAGATCGTACGATTTCGCAAATCGAGCATCATACTGTTAAAATAAACAAACTATCAATCAAGCTTAATAAAAACATCTAACCTGGTGCAGGTTGGGGAACGCTCGTTTGTATGGTTGGCTGGGTGGGTGGAGGTGGCTCCATATCCAAGAGATCCCCGAGTAACGATGACGGTTGAGGTTGTTGAGGGGGTGCTGGTTGACTAGCAACCTGAGATAGCGTTGGCGCGACCTGGTCAACTTCTGTCCCCTCATCCGAAGCCGTAACCGAGGGTAAGACAGAACGCCGGGCGGCAGATTTCCCCGTCACAAAAGAACTCGGAGGCCGATGGTAGACAGATGCAAGAGTGGAAATATGGCAGATGAGCTCATCAAGTAATGTTGGCTCTAACAAATCTGTTTCTTCAGAGATTAACGGTTTCTCTGCCAGCACAACATCCTGTGTGAAACACGCACTTAAAATTGACAACAAAATATTCAACTTTCGCCACAACAATATTCCCATGTTTCCAACCTGCGGTATTTTTACTGATAATTAAGGGCATCACTATTTCCCTTTTTTAACATTTTTAGAGACATTATGATACTAGATATAAAAACTTCGTACAAATTGCAAACTTAAATCATATTAATATACAGCAATCTGTAGCTAGCTATATTTATACTACTGAAAACCAACTTTACTTTCATTTGTACTCATTAAAGTGATACTTAGTTATACAATAACAGGGATTATTCCGAGCTGCTACCGTTTTCCGTTAAAGATTGAGTTTTACAAAATTGCCAAAGGCCGTTTTACATGAGTTAGGCGTAAATGACACGCTGAACAATAACACAACCTACCTTAGCCGCAGCTGGGTCTGTAGAGAGCAACCTCCAGTAGATGTAACCTCTGTCCCGCAGATCGGGATTGTCACTATCCTGGGTGGCAAGACTAAGGACCTGTTGCACGAGCTCTTGTGTATCGGTAGGCCGTTTCAAGAACAACTTCACGATGGCAGTCAAAAGTTGCAACTGGACCTGAGTGTTCTCGTCGGAGAAACCATCCAAAAACGTGCTGAGAAGTTCATCAGCGTTGTCGATACGTTCTGCGTACTCACCAATGATCCAGATCATAGAAGCCCTGTGGAACAAGAGAATAACAGCCCTGGGTTTTAGAGGCGCACCTCCGCACGCGCCTCAATAATTTAAAGTGCACTCTCCACCACGCCCCTAACTGTGTTCTTTTACTAATGGTCACGCGTCTTAAGTATATCTCCTTGTAAATTAAATCTTAAAGAACTTACTTTAACCTAATTTATTTAGTCGCGTAAATATGTTTTTTCGTTTCAAATTATAATCGATTCATCCGTTCTTTAAATATATCAATGTGTAGCTTTATTAAGAAATTTAGTTTGTTTAACGAAAGTTAACGTTTACCAATTATTAATTGTTTTAAAAAGTTTGACATCAATCATAGAAAAAAGAAAGAAAACCACAGACATGTTTACACGCGATGCTACAGGTTGTTTAAAAGTTTCATTCAACATAGAGACAGATAAATGCAGAAGAACTATGCTGCATTCAATGGAAGGAAAAAAGATCAAACTAACCACAAAAAAAAACATTCAGTTTTGTTTACAAAAACAACGAAAAGACAATTTAACAAAACCAATAAACATGCAGTTGACTCTGAAGAAAATAAACACGACAGCTCAGCTTTAACGGGTTAACTTCGCACTTTTTCCTAATTTCAAGAAGACATGGTTATCACTAAGAAGTCGTTGTATTTTAATTTTTTAAAGCTGTATTTTGCTAGTGAAAATATGTGCCGTGACATTTTATAGCATTAAAATTCCAATATGTTCAAAAACTGTTCTCTGTTAAATAGTTAAATATGTGATTGTCGAATTTCAGGATAATTGTATTACTACGGCACAATTAATTATAAGTGCCAGTTGGTTGACATTCTAAACAACATTTGCATTTTGTTCTCGTTTTCACACAGGACTCCAATTGTGTATACTTCATTCATAATTAATGGGTAAAACAAATATATTTCTGCAATAAAAATGAGTTAAAATACATACTATATGTTAGTAAAAATCAATAAAAGTAAAAGCACAACTCGTTCTTTCGTGTTTCAAATTCTAATGTCGTCACAGGCAATGGTGAAATCATCGATAACATCAGAGTTTTTATCTGTAAAAACACTCCTACTACCTCTCACACATATAAGGGCAGAACGTATAACAATGAATGAAATTTTACAACGTATCCAAGTTAGAACTTTTTCGTATCGATCGCCGGTTTTCGTAGCAATTTTTTCAGCTAGGTGTTTGTGAAAAACTGAACATTCTGGACCTTCACCGCCGTTAACGGAGAAAACAAGTGGGGTAAAGGTTCCTTGTTCGACATTCATAATACGTTCGTTATATCTTCGTTTTTTCTCATTTTCGTGAGATTTGAAGATAACGTTCTGCTCTTTGTTGATCTGCGAGGAAGAATTACAATTAGTGACACGTACGTCAAAGTAGTTGTTTTGCGCGTGACGAAAAAATCCTCTCGCACGAATGTCCAGTCTTGCTTCATCTCCTTTGGCGACTTGAGTCTGAAACGTCTCACCATTGATCGGCTGCAAGGGGGGTTCCACTTCAACATCATTGCACACTTTCTTCAGTAGGTTAGCCTCGAAGTCGCGGAGGTTGTTGTGACGCATAATTACAAATCCACCCTTTTTGCAGTCTAAAGCGTGTGTAACGTTGAAGGTTTGACCGCAAGAGCAGGTAGATGGTAGTCCCTTTAGTGGCTTGTTGTAACGAAGTGCCAGTGCATCTCTAAATTCACTTTTGTTAAGGAGAAACCCATGCTCTTCTAAAGGTAATACACTCAGCCAACTGGAGGCACCTTTTGATTTTGCTTGATGAACAGCTCTTAGTGTTTCAGAATCTATTCGTGTTTCAATTTTCTCAGCTTTTTCCTTCAATAAACTGTCGCGTTGAACCCGAATATCGTTTTTTATGTTTGTGTCTTCTTTAGGTAGCGCATCACCCTGCATAGCCATTATTGCACATAACGGAGCAGTTATTTTCTTGGATGCTTCAAAGTCTGAAGACGATTTTTCAGAAATCTTGGGTAAACCGAGACCGCCGAGTTTGATAGGAAGTGAAAATAACTCTCGTTCCACAACTGAAATTTCGGAGCCCAAAAGTGATGGAATAAACTTTGTGTCTATCACATCATCTAGGGGTTTGAGTAAATGTTCGATGTCTGGAATTGTACGAAGAAAATAGCTGAATTTGTGCTGTTCACCATGTATAAACGCAGCAAAAGCTGCTTGTGGCTGTGTTTCTGCAAATTCTGCCAATTTTTCAACTTCACTGCACCATTTCTTGACTTTTTCTTTCATAAAAGATACTTTAAACTCTTCACTTCCTAATGCAGCTCCAAGGTGTCTTTTCCCTTCCGTAGTGAATTTTATCTTGCTGTTTTTAAATATCTCTTTCGCTTCATCTAGCCGGTTCGGATCCTTTATAATGATCCACGATTTTGACTCGTTTACAAAATATCCAAGCTTTTCGCCTTCATTTATTACAGTATCCCACCAAACTTTAAGTGATGCTAGTTTTCCGGCGCCTGTTGCATCATCAGCTAGCCATATTTGTTTGACATCTGGGATAGTGGTTCTGAGTTGGCGAATTAATGGACTTATTCCGAGAGCATAAAAAGACATAGCTAGATTGTCGCCTTGGGTTGTTCCTTCGCACGATGATATTTCCTCATTTCCCCGAATTATTAGACGGGAATTGGAACGATAGGTATTGATAAGTACAGTTGAGAATGCAGGGCAAATGTATTGCATGTTATGGAGTGCCACTTTTCTATTTAGAGAGTTAAAAGCATTTTCAGCATCAACTAAAATCACGGCTTCCGTGTCTTCATTAGAAAACATGTCTCGCATGGTGTGAATGGCCGCTTCAGAGCCACCTTTCAGACCTGTCGAAGCTTGAAGTGGACCAGCTGCTTCCTGTATTTCTGTCTTTAAAACCCATCCAATTACTTTTCCGACAATTTGTCAAAGCACTTCTCCAATTCCAATTGGACGAACGCCAGGATTTTTGTTTAGAGGAATTAGTCGACATGCCACATAAGGTTCCAGAACAAGCGTCATTCATAATTAATTCACCAAATGTTTAAAAAAAGCAAGTGCTTCGATCATTGAACAAAACAGCTCTATTAGCTTTAAGAAATAAAATATTTCTTTAAAGAGAATTTTTTTCTCTAAGGAATAATACGTGCATATATAATGTATTCATAATCGTTACGAGCACCCGACAACTCAGGTGCGCAATTTTTCGTAAGGCGTTCGACTCTTGACTAAAAGGTTCTGGGTTCGAGCTCAAGCTATCACAAAGTTGTTTAGTGAGCGGTTATAAATAAAAAACGTTGTATTTCATCAAAAATAACCGTAGCACAAATGGGAGCAATTAAATGCGCTAAAACTCTAAGTCAAGGTCTTCATTATAATGCTTAATTAGTGTTCTGGAAAAAGCGTTAAAAACAAACCAACATAACATAACATCTTAGTTAAGCCAGTTAAAGCATATCACAAAAGTCATGCGAAACATTAAATTGTATAAAACAAAATTACTGATCGCGCGCCTCACAAATAATCGAATGAGGCGCGTAATTGACCACACCTTCAAATTTTTTTATAGCCAGGCCTGAAATAATATTTACTGTAGACTATCCTTCATGACACCTACGTTTTTTAGAAGAACAATACAATTCATTACAGCCCGTGAATCAATGAAATTGTACAAGTGATCTTACGTATGTATATGAAAGTGAAAAAGATAGAATGCATGGAATGTAGGGTCATTAAATATGGCATCAATGATCATGGAAGTCTGGCAGTTAAAAAACAACCTTTCCTTTACAAATTACAGTCACAAATTAAGGTCATATCGATTGTAGGAACAACAACAAAACATAGGGTAAGTTCAGAACTCGAGATTACACACCTGGCTTCAGGTTCATCTAAAGAGTCCAGATTCTCGCACAATGTGGAAATGATACTCTCATATTTGTTTGGGTAACGTCGAAAGATATCCTAGCAAAGCAAAGTTGTAGAACCAAAAATGTATTCTTTAACAGCAATTCAAAGAGAATGACAAAATAGAGAAAGAGAAAAATGGTTCAATGTATTACTAAAAGAAACACGGAGTAGATATTTATAAATTTTGAGTCGTTATTTAGAGCTTTGATGATGACAATTTTCGCATTAAATATATTAATTATTGCCAACATTACAAGCATATTCACACCAACCTTTAAAACAACGATGGCTTCTTGCACAACGTAGTTCACTTTGTTCTGGATCAAGTCGAGCAATGTTGTCACGCACTTCTCAGCTGATTGCTACAATAATAGAATAATCACGAAACATGTCTCAAAAAATATAAAAACTGTTGTTTTTCTTCTTGAGATAACACCTTGCAACTCTTGTAATCTATATTGATTGAAAATGTAGAACGTTCTACAAAACACGTCTCTAAAACTAAAAGCCGTTGTTTTTCTTCTTGAGATAACCTTGTAACTCTTGGCATCTATATTGATTGAAAATGTATAACGTTCTACAAAACATGTCTCTAAAACTAAAAACTGTTGTTTTTCTTTTTACGATAACCTTTAACTCTTGTAATCTATATCAATTGAAAATGTTCTACGAAACAAAACTAACTTGACTCCAAAACTAAAAACTTTGAAGAAGGCATCCTTCTCACCTCGACTTTAATTGCACATCGCCCAATGGCTCTTACAGATTTCCTTACAAAGTCCACATCGACTTCCGTCGCATACCTGCAAAGAAGCACCAAGGGAAAAGCGATATCAGAGAAAGAAAAACGTAAATAGAGATATAAAAAGTCACTTCCAAAATATTAAAATCTGCGCCTTTAAACCTGAGTTGGGTCTTTAAAAAGAGGAGAAACAGAGTCACTATCTAACAAAATCATGAGTTAAAAATATTCAAAACTTACTCTTTCAGTTCTGCAAGCACTTGACCTATATTTTGTTGTGAAGCCAGGCGAATCATGATGTCAAGCTTCTCCAGTTTCACGTATATCGGATCATTATATTTGACAAAGAATGCTTTAATCTCCTGCTTCAGGATGTCTGGCCTAGAAACATTAACTGACTTAACAAACTGTTGACATATACAATACATTTACGGTTTTATTATCGACTAACATAATATTTTTTCGTCTATTCTCGTATTTGCTCCAATAAATCATCAAATGATTAAACCTACAAAATTGCGAGGAATATCATCTGTTGAAACCCCGTCTAACCAAATGCTAGCATGGAAAATAGACGTGAAAAATGATGAATGATGGTATTTTCTTTTAGATTTTAGCCGTCTATCTGAATATAACTTGTAATGTAATTTTGAAAACTGAAATCTAGAGTAAGGCCACCGAAAGGAAATTCCAAATTCTACCTTTTCTGGACAATGAGGTTGATATTTCTCAACGCCACATATTGAACTTCCGGTTCAGCAGAAAGTAATGTCACTAACAAACAAAATATGAAAAACATTGATATTGTTTGTAAGTTGATGTAAGATTTGCCTAAATATAGCGATGGCAAAATGATATAATTTGCATATATATAATTTTTTCAATAAACAAACACAAAATTCCTTAAATAAATTAATAGAACATAATAGTTAAGAATGGAATAAACTATGGAAACAAAAGTGTTACCGAGAGGTGGTGATAGTTTTTTTGCGAGATTCTGCATGTACGTTGTGCCAGCCGGCATCATCTCCATCAGCTTCATCAAAACCTATGTGAAAAATATTTGAAGAACAAGAAAAACAAAGAATAAAACTTAAAAAATGGCTGTGTTGTTAAACAATTTTGTTTACAGTTACTAAGTTCATATGAGCTCTGTTAAAAGCAAGAAATAAGAAAGTAGAAATTTGCATTTCATTTTCACTGTAGAAGAAAAATGGTGAATATATGTATTTATCACCAAAATCAAAATGGTATGCATCGCAAATCATTGTTCAAAGAGAATTCTCATCTTACTTTGACAGCAGATAAAACTACAGCAGCATTGGCGTGAGACAATCGTGGAGTCACACGTTCACAGATGCTGGAAAAAATACTTCAATTAAGTGGAAAAGAATGACGCTTTGCAGCCTCTGAAATTCATGGCGACACGTGACAAATGCCGCCGTAGTTTAATACCTTGCAGAATATTGCCAAAAACATGCATGTATAAAATAGATTTTATGTTCACTGATTATCTTCTGTCTCTATTCTATTGATTAATAAATTTGGTGTTTCGTTCGGTGTCTCATTTTATAAAAATATGGGAAAAATTATTTTTCTTGTTATCTTAAACATCAACAAAATAACGATAATGGTGTCGAGTTTAGAAGAAATGGTGATTTACAGCAACAGCAACAGATTGTTGTCTGCCGTGATCAAGTTTGAATTTCAGGGGCTGCTTTGAGACATCATGACTTTGTGTTTAAAATAATTAATTATTAATTATCAAGTTATTGTTAAATATAATTTTAAAAATTGTTTGGTTAACAAATACTTTGCTTTCACAATAAAGTTAATAGACAGACAGATGGCTCATATTGTTATATATAACATCTCAACTAAAAATATGTAAACTTGAGAGAGTCTAATAATGTCGTGGATCTGTTTACCTCTGAGCCTCTTTCTCATCCCTAGGTGAGTAATTAGCAAGTGAATCCAAGATGAAGATTTGACCCCATCTGAAATTTTGAAAAGAAAGAGTTACATGATGCAATTAGAAAAACAGAGATTTTTGCGTTGGAGAAATGTTATCAATGAGTTAGGGATAAAGTACAGACTTAATAGACTTTATTAAACGAAAATGAGGTTAAGCTTCTTTTGTTAGTTACAGTTGAGTTGTCAATCATTTCACGATGTTCTTTTGTTAGTTAAGGTTCAATTGTCAATCATTGCATAATGTTCTTTTGTTAGTTAAGGTTGAGTTGTCAATCATTTCATGTTCTTTTGTTAGTTAAGGTTGAGTTGTTGATCATTGCATTTTCTTTTGTTAGTTAAGGAGGAGTTGTCAACCACTGTGTAATGTTCTTTTGCTAGTTAAGGTTGAGTTGTCAATCATTTCATGAACTCCTTTCGTTAGTTACGGTTCAGTTGTCAATCATTGCATGTTCTTTTGCTAGTTAAGGTTGAGTTGTCAATTATTTTATAACATTCTTTTGTTGGGAACCGCTGTTAGGGAATTGATAGTTTTACATTGCTATCTCACAAAGGGGGTACTGAGAATGACACAAGGTTACTCACTCTGTGCACTCATTTAAAGCGGTCAGCAGTTTGTTGATTGTTGCGGAGTTCATCTCGAAATAATGACTGGCACTTGGCGACGATTCAGAGATTTCCGTCAACGAAGCAACCGCATTGGCGACAACCTGGTGAGAAAACAAACAAAGTTTCGGAGCAGATTGTTTGCAGAAAATAATTATTTCAGTTGTGAAACAGTTTGTATCTAACATACCATTGGATTGGAATCAGACAGCAGATCTCTAAGTAACTCTAAGAAGCCCTGATCTTCAACCAATGTTGAGTTGATATCGTGCAGCTTGGCAACGCAAACAGCAGCCGTCTTTCTGACGTATGGATCCTCGTCCTTTAAACACTTGCGCAGTGGTTCACAGAGGTACTCGGTGATTTTGTCAACACGAATGCATCCCATTGTCCGTACTGCTAGCGCTCGAATCAGGGGGTTTGGATCATCACAATCCTTGGAAGGAAAATCATTCATATCATAAGTAATATCAA
The DNA here is from genome assembly GCA_963930725.1 of Candelabrum cocksii. Classification (NCBI taxonomy): domain Eukaryota; kingdom Metazoa; phylum Cnidaria; class Hydrozoa; order Anthoathecata; family Candelabridae; genus Candelabrum; species Candelabrum cocksii. The sequence goes on along the minus strand of OZ005673.1, from coordinate 2,477,887 downwards.
TGAATGAACATTTTCATCTTTAAAAACGTTGTCAAAATTGTTTTGTTTTGAAAGAAGCAGCATAACAAAAATACAATTGGCTAATTAATAACATGGAAAGTTTAAAATATACAATATGAAACCGAAGCTTTATATGAACCAGTTTTTCCCTATTTGCAAAAGGAAACTCCATAGTTGAATTACATACAATCAACAGTAAGGAAATACCCCTCATCTATGATGCATACATACATGACTGCTCAAGATTTAAATCAGGTTTCAAAAGAGTTTTCTTAAAAGCATTTCCCAAGAACTTGAAAAGGTATCGAGAGATTCAATTGCAAGAATAACGCTTACTCTAGCAAATGTGTTCACAGCCATAATCGCCATGTCCGGTTGGGATTTAGCATAGTTCATGAGATACAGGTAAACAAGTTTCTTCAACTCCAAGTTATCAGTTTGCATACAGTTAATGACATCAGGGAAAAGTGCACTGAAACAAGAGAAGTTGCCATCTTTAATTACCACTATAGATTGTTTTTTATATTTATATTATTGCAATGAATCACAATAATGTTTTTAGTAATGTGATTACGTTAATCGAAATTAACTAAATTACGTGATTACGATTTATATTAATATTTCATGCAAAATATTTGCTAATCATTCGGATAGTGTATTATAAATCAAAAAGTCGAGCACCAGAAAGATGATAACAATGTCTTGCGCGGGCGACCACCAACACGCGTGCCTAAATCATACAGATACAGTAATGTAACAATGTCCTACCTTACATCTTTTCCGACAGTCATAATCGCAATAACCTTTTTCACAGCCTCCTTCTTGCGATCGGTTTTATGTTGGTTCAACTCAGCCTTGAGTTCGAAAATCTCACCTGAAATGATGTCTCTGTGAACTATTATAGAAATAACAACAAATTAAATTATCACTTGATTTTGATACATGTCTTTTATTTCATAAGCATCACCATTACATCACAAATTTTACAATAATAACAAACAACACTGAGGTTTGGATTTTGTAAATCCATTTTCACACTGATTTTCCGGTCTTTCTACCATTTCCACATTTGAATATTATTTGTTGCCGTAAAATAAATCTTTTTACTCTTTAGCAGGGGTTTCAGTTTATGGTAGGTTTTAAATTGATGGTCAGCTACTTAAATAGCAGACGTGAAGCGAGAATCACCTGCAAATGGGGGTTTGAGGTTTTTCATTATACAAAATTCTTTTAGAATTAAATCAGCAAGGGCCTAAGCAGATGCTAAACAGTTATATATAAGTGAAAAGTTATTTCATAACAAAATATATGTAACCAGGCCTCTCAGTGAACAAAAAAGTGCCTACGTGACAAATCGCGTAGGCGCATTAATTGACCTACGCGATCACGTATCGTACATTTTTAAAAAATTGCGTACAGCTATAGGCCTGGCATTTAGAGGCCTCCGCACACGCCTCGATAATTTAAGGTGCGCTCTCTACCACGTCCCTAATGGTGTTTTTTTACTAATAATCACGCGTCTTAAATATATCTCTTGTAAATGAAATCTTAAAGAACTTAACTTTAACCTAATTTATTTAGTCGCGCAAATATGTTTTTTCGCTTCAAATTATGTTCAATTCATTTCATTCATTCAACTATATCAATGTGTAGCTTTATTAAGAAATTTAGTTTGTTTAACGAAAGTTAACGTTACCAATTATTAACCGTTTCAAGAAGTTTGACGCCAATCATAGAAAAAAGGAAGAAAACGACAGACATGTTTACATGCGATGCTACAGGTTGTTTAAAATTCCATTCAACATAGGAGACAGATAAATGCAGAAGAACTATGCTGCATTCCATGGAAGAAAAAAAGATCAAACCACAAGGAAACATTCTGTTTTGTTTAAAAAACAAAACACACTTTCACAAAACCAATAAACATGCAGTAGACTCTGAGGAAAATAAACACAACAGCTAGGTTTTAACGGGTTAAATTCGTACTTTTTTGCTAATTTCAAAAAGACATCGTTATCACTAAGAAGTCATTGTATTTTACTTTTTTAAAGCTTTTTTATTTTGCTAGTGAAAATATGTGCCGTGACATTTTATATCATTAAAATTTCGGTATGATTGGCTCAAAAACTGTTCTCTGTTAAATATCTTTAATTTCAGGATAATTGTATTACTACGGCACAATTAATTATAAGTGCCACATTCTAAACGGCATTTGCATTTTGTTCTTGTTTTCACACACGGGACTCCAATTGTGCATACTTCATACACCAAATGTTTAAAAGCAACTGCTTGGATCAAGGTATCAACAAAACAACTCTATTAGCTTTAAAAGACCCTAACAGTGAAGAGATCGCGATATTGCAATTTATATTTTAATAACATAGAAAACTTGACAAAAATCACAAAGAAAAATCTTTGTTTTTCGTTTCTGCCTACGCAATTTTTCGTGTACACAAACAAAACTACCTACGTGTTCACGTGCGGGTACGCGATCGCGTAGGTCTCATTGAGAGGTCTGAGGGCATTACAATTTTAAACCAAATATAAAGAAAGGTATCATACCCTTCTTGGTGGTGGTGAAATATTTTGAATCTGTCATTCTTCAATTTCGTCTTCAAATAAACAAAATACTTTTACTATCTACTATCTAAAAGTTCAAAAGTTAATATTTATTATTAAGGACAATTACACAATAGAGACAATAAGGGTCAAAAGATACTTTATAAACATTGAAAAAAAAGAAAAAGGTTATTAGTTGTTATTGAAATAAGTAGTGGATATGGGAAGAGAAGAATTCTAACAATTCTAAGAATTCTAAGAATTCTAATATATAAGCTATATTGATACAAAACGTACACACCCACGAATATCGAGAATATAGAGAATTTATGAAATATTCGAAATAGTTGAAAGTATTTTCTTCTTAAATTTTCAAATATTATTTAAAGGGATTCCCAAGTTCTCATACATATTTAACATATAAATAAAAATCTAAAAAAAAAGAATCGAATTTGTCCCAAACATAACAAATAACAACCTAACTAGTTATTCTGTTTTTTAAATTGTTTTTGTTCAATGCGACACTTTCTCTTCGACCTTCTTCCCGCAATGTTTATTTCTAACTAGAGTTCAGACCTCATTGTCCGTATAAGGCAAAAAAGTGAAGTAATCATTTGTTGTGACGTACATGGTACGTAGTCTTGATGTATGAGATCAAGCCGTATAGTTTGTAAACCGGTTTCTGCATATATTTGTTGTAAAAGCGCTGCATGTATTGATTCATGATGGCGGATGTTTGGAAAAGCGCTCTGATCATTGCAATTAGTATTTGTTCGATATACATACAAAATCGCAAATTCGTTACTTCAAATGGGATTAATATGTATCGTGAGTTGATAGAAAATAGTTTTAAAGAAACTTTCGTCACTTCTACATTATGGAGCAACAGAAAAAAGATATGTCTGCGTGCTACGCGCAAATGCTGTTTTCTTATATTGCTACTTATGAGCGGAGACATCGAAACACAGCCGGGTGCAGTCGATCATTTACAACAGAAGGGTATGAAAATATTGCATCAAAACATTTGTGGCCTTCTGCATAAAGGCCGTAACTGTCCTTGGTTAAATACCGATATAAAAAAGGCCATGAACAAACGTGATAAACAGCTGAGAAAGTGGCGTAAATCTAAAAAAGAACTAGATCTGTCTACTTACAAACGCTTGAGAAACAATTGTTCAAACTTATTAAAACAGGCAAAATCTTGATATCACCGTGATATGATTAATGAAAACAGTTTAGACCCTCAAAAGTTTTGGAAAACAGTAAAACAAGTTTTCCCAACGAAAAGTAAAAACATTAACGCTACCATTCGACCACTCAACGAGAAAGGGTCTGTAAAAAATCCAGCACAAATCTTTGCCGATTATTTCAGTTCTGTCGTTGATATGATGAAGAGTTCGGCATTTGTTCTGAAGAACTATACTTGGAGGACGCCAAAGCTGTTCTCAAAACAAACGTACAAGGAGTTCAAGTTCAAATACGTTTCAACGGTGTTTGTTGGAAAGCAAATCAGATCGTTTAAAAGGTCCAAAGTGACAGGTGTCGATGATCTACCACCTACACTTCTCAAGGACTGCGCGAAGAACATAGCAATACCAATCCCAATTGTGCCAAACGTTCCACTCAACTCGCGTCTACACTACTAATCAATAACATCAGAAAAGAAGTAGACTGCGGAAAGTTTGTCGGAGCCGTGTTCATTGACCTAAGCAAGGCGTTCGATACTATATCGCACAGCATACTACTTAACAAACTCTCGTCGTATGGTGTATCAAACACCATATGGTTTACCGACTACTTATTTGATCACAACCAAGTGGTAATACTTAATAAAGAGAGATCTTCAGCTTTCAGAATTATGTCAGGTGTACCACAAGGCTCAACCCTAGGACCGTTAATGTTTATACTATTTTTCAATGACTTTAAAATGTGTCTTAAAAACAGTTCAGTCATTAAATACGCTGATGACACAGTAATCTATTTTGCCGACAAAAGCTTCACTATAATCGAAGAAAAAATACTAGAAGATCTCGTAAACATAGCGGATTATTTCCAAGACAACGATCTAATCGTAAACCTTAAGGGAAAAACGGAGTCGATGCTGTTTGGTACGAAACAACGACTATCAAAAACAAAACCCCTTGAACTGAAAATCCGTAACAACACCATTAATTTCACAGAAACCTATAAGTACCTGGGCTGCATAATTGACTCATCGCTGAGGATGGACATGTTTTTCCAAAGCGCATACAAGAGAGCCAGCAATCGACTACGTCTACTTTTAAACATGAGACCGTATGTAACAACCATGGCAAGCGCAAAAATTTACACCATGATGATATTACCCTTGTTAACATACAACAATCTTATTCTCCTGCAACTTACGAAAACACAGCGATCTTCACTTTCATCAATTGAGCGTCGAGCAAATATCATCATCTACAATGGCAGACAAGATGTCAGTGTGCCATCCACTGCAAAATTGATCGAGAAGAATGCATGTGTTGTTGTGCGAAAATGTTTGGATAAAAATGTTTGTAGCAATTTCCAAAGCTATTTTGAACTATCCTCTCATTCGCAAAACACTCGTAACAACAATTTACTACTGAAGCTTCCGCACATAAAACTAGAGTTTGGTAGAAAATCCTTTTTCTATTCAGGTGCCAAACTCTACAATGATTTGCCCATTGAGATCAGAAGAACAGAAAACCTTTGTACTTTTAAAAAACTTATTAATATATATTTTAACTAATTTTAACTAATTCTAACTTATTTTTTAAATTTTTAAATTTTATATTGTATTTTACCAGGACACACATTGATAGCAATTTTATTTTAAATTGAAGTGTTATATCCTGTATAAATATTCATTTTAATAATAATAATAATAACTACTTTCGCGTGATGAAAAACAGCGTTTATAAACGAGCACTAACTGGTAAGAAACAAGTCATGGCTCCAGTCTGCACTGAAACAAAAGACGATATCATTGGGTGATAAAGAAAATATTAATGTCTTCGCGCAATTTGATTTAGTTTTTCTTCTGTTTTGTGGTCATTGTTAAACGAAATGTTGTTTTTCCATGAGTTGCAATTTGTTTCTTACTTTTTTCAAGTCCTTGATTGTCCTCGATAAATTTTTAAGATTTTGGTGCTTCAATATTTATTTTTAAAGGCACAAATTTTGCTTAATTTTTATTGCCCCCTCCCCATCTCTCCTACTTCCGCCTCTTCACTTCAAAATGTTTCCATTATATTCCCATGATGTAACAACTTCAGAATCTCTACCATCATCCTAATCTTTAAAGGTAACATAAACTCCACTAGGTTTTGGAAATTCCTCCCTTATCTTCGTGACGAACAGGCTGCTATTATTCGCCGTACGTAATGACCAAGCTTTATTTAGATAAGCCAGCAAAACTGGCGATATGCTGTGTATCGATACGATCTGAAATAAAATATCTAATGCAAATTTTAATATCTAATTCTTCTATTTTTTGAAATATACAGATTTACATAACAAAATTACTTGATTTATAATTTGTTAAATGAAATGCAAACAGGGGTATGTTATCTCTAGGAGAAAGCCAGGCCCCCTCTCTGTCATTAAGACCATTTTTCCATGAAGTTTTTTTGTTTGGCTCAAAGCGATAAGGTTGAACAGACATTTCTATTCCAAAAACAAACAATACGCAACAATGTTACATACCTTGTATGTCACAGGTCGCGTTATACCAAAGAGGTTTGAACCAAGGTTTAAAAATGTAAACATCGTGAAAATTTTAATGGCGGATAAAACACAAGACTTTCTTCGTTGTTTTAGAGGATTAGAGATAGCAACATTAAAAACAAGTTATCGTATTATTTTTTACATTCGGTTTTGAGTTATTGTAATAAAGTATGTATGAGAACTTGGGAATCCCTTTAATTTGTTTTATTATGGGGTTACTACCTTGTTCAGCCTTAGGCTATTGAGTAACTCCCACCAAAATATCTAAAACCAAATTTCCTTTTGTAATAAAGGTTTTTGTTGTTGATGTGTTTTTGTATTGAGTTTCCACTGTATTTATAGTTTATAGTTGCGTACGCAAATACAATTTTTACTGTTTCGCGTACGTTTTCGCGTAGACATATTTTTATGTTTGCCCTACATAATTTTTCATTTGGTCTGCATTAGGACAGGCTAACACTACAATTTTAACGGGTATAACAAAGGGGAAGGGCAATGAAAGGATTAGTTGGGATACAACTTTCAAATATAATGATCTTACCCTCCTGTTACTCTTAAAAACAAACAAAATAAATTTAAATAAAATGCAATATATGCACCTATCTATCCACAAATCTAATGCATCCTAAAACTTAAAACATACAACTTTAGACTGCTGGAAGCGCAACTGACATTTAGTTGAAAGAAATATTAAAAAAATCCTTCAAGTCCTAATCCAAACTGGGCATACCATATACAGGCGCTATTCTGGTTTCGTACCCCCAGGCTTTCTCATATGAGGCGTGCGATCGCACGCGCACGCCTCCACACACGCCTTAATCTCCTGAGGCGTGCGTTTAAAAGCTCTCCTCAAATTATTTTCTTCGCGTAAGGTGTGCGACTACTCGCACACCTCAATCATATCACGTTTGTTTAATTTTCCCCATATTTCGTACTGAACATTAAACGCTCTGAAAATCTCAAAATTATTAAATTAAACAAAAACTTAAACAAGTTTACATTCTCATTCACTTGAATGACCATTAAAAACACTGCAATGATTGTTGTTTAGTGACATAGTTTACAACATTGTTATGCTCCTTCTGTATGCCTAAAGTTGTTAAGTGGAAAGATGCACAAAATGTTTCATTTGTTGATTTATTGTCAACATGTTTGATCTTTTGATTTTCTATCAAGTTACAGAGTAGTTCTTCTGCATTAGTTTGTCATTGAGTTGAAAGAACCTGTAGTGCATCATGTTTGCATGTCTGTCAGTTCCTTTTGAAAATATTCGTGTTGGCTGGGTTTTAATTCTCTAGCCAATTTTGTTTTAAATAAATAAGTTTTAAACGTAAATTTCGAAAGAGCTCGTTTCGAGTTAGCAGTTTCGAAGCGGAGTGCAATTGAATTCTGGTAGACTGTCTGGAATTTGGATATAAAACTAACACAGACCGCGTTTAAGTCCACGATAAAAAAAAATGGAAGCAAAAAAATGTAATTCACTCGCTCTAAATACCGAGTTTGATTAAATAAACTTATATTAAAAAATATTTATTGCGGAACTCAAAGTATCATCAATACATTCAGCTAAATAAGTAAAACTTATTTACAAAAAGCCTTGTTTTAAAAAAATTTGTTTACAGATAACATCGATGTCGACAGGCAGAAGTGTGTATGTTACTAATGGTTACTAATCATATGATTAGAAGAAGTAAAGAAAATAAATATGCTGAAAAAGATTTTTAAAAACTGACAAATATGTGCTTTAACTGATTGATTATTCAGAAGAATTCAAATCACAAAACCATTTTTTATAAAACGCTTAACGTTTAACGCTTCTGTCCTCCAGTTTTAATATAGAAGAAGGCAACGTAAACAAGAAAGTTAAGGCTTTGAGAGTCAGTCACTTGTACTTGACGCTTAGCCCTCGTGTTTGAGGTTCACGAGCATGAACATCCCCCACTTGTTTACAACTTTTAAAACATTTTTTTTAAAAGGCGTTTCATTTAGAGGTCATCAGTAACATATACGGCAAACAATAGTAAAATAGATTGTTTAAATTATTGTTGTAACCAAATGTCAGAAGCTTTGTTGTTTTTTAAATTTAAACCATAAAAATACAACAACTTTTCAATAATAGTCACAGAAAGAGGATTATTTTATTAAATGATAAAAATGTTCTGCGTTAAACATCACGTACCTAAATCTGTGAATATGTAATTAAATATTTAATTATGCAGTAAACGACCAAGTCAATGTATTTTCAGATTTAAAGCCAAACAAGAAATGTTTTAATTTACCACGGAAGTTTTAAATGACAGAATTAAAAAATGAGATGAAAAAATGAAAAAAATTATTGCGTGTCATCGCATGCCTAGACAAATTCAGGCAAGTGGATATCACACATCTGAAATGTTTTTAACTTCGGTTAGGCGTGCGAAGCACCACACGCCTAAATTTTTCTTATGAAAAAGCCTGTACCCCCTATTTTTTTTGCTCAATTTGAATGACCCTAAAACTAATGATAAATTTTTATCACCTTGTATATATGAAAATATATTCCGTTTTTCTTTTTCGTTGCCTTTTTACATATTTAACGTCTTCTTTCAGTTTCTTGTTTGTTTCTTGTTTACTTATCAACAATGTTTCTGTTTTCTGTATGTTTCTTGATTGATTGCAGATGTGGATGGTTTCTACTGACAAAAGTAGAAAACATTCTTTTCCGCAATTTTTCAGGAGGTTTTTTCGCTCGGCGTCCTTTTTTTAATAAATGCGATTTGCGGAAATTGAACAAAGAAAAAGAGATAAACGTTAAAGATTTGACACATAACTTTGCATGTTTCAAGCAACAAATTGGTTTTTCATTGAATTATTTTGATGGTCAATAGAAACCACTAACTGTATTTACGCACGCGAGATGATTGCAATGATCGAGACAATTTCATCGAGGTTTTGTTATGTCATTTACCTTAGCCTAAGGTAAACATGTGAAATTTCATTGTTATATTTTTTAACTTTTAATTTAATTTTTGTTATGTTTTATTGGTTAATTGTTATTCTTTTCTGTTTCTTTTATCACAAATAACAAAAATTATTCAAATTGAGCAAAAAAAATAGGGGGTACGAAACAAGAATAGCGCCCTATATGCATAAGTGGGATTTTAGCACCAGCGACACAAACATAATAAAAGAACAACTCGTCTTTTTGGATTTCTTAAAATTAGCTCTTATAATTTAGCTATCAAAGAATAAAGTAAAGCAATTTTCAAATAATAACAATCAGAGTTTTGAAAATAAATAGCTAGCACCATACCCTTTCGAAAAACACAAACGGAGCAAATTCAGGCAATTGTCAGCAAAACCTTCATCGAGTTTATCAAATTTCAAAGTTACCGAGTAGAAAAGTATAAACAATGGCAAACTTTATTCTAAATTTTGGAAACATACTGAAAGTAGTCTCACTGCAACTAATTTCTTTGAAAGCATACAAATTATTGATGATTATTTTATCGGCGTTTCTCGGAACAATTATTATATTAGATAACGCAATGTACAATTTATTATTTCTTTAGTGTGATTGCAATGATTTTGTTCCGTAAAATAGTGTTTTTGGAAAAAGCTTATGGCTGTATGTCTCGAATGCCTCAACCACGTGATAGCTACAGTCAGTTCAGTAAATTCAAAGATTTTTTTAAGTGAGGTGTGGAAGAAGATCGTAAATAACAGAAGAAAAAAAGCTGTTTAAAAAATGGCGAATTTCGATACCTTGTTGCAGGCAATCCAACTTGTTGAAAAAGATGAAGGTATTAGTTTCTTTCCTAAGTGGGAGTTATTGTCATTATTTTGCGATTTTGTAAAAACACGTGCGAGCACATGGCGCAAGGGAAACGCACGTGGCATTAAATTCTTTCCCCTTCTTCTCAATCCTGGGAAACGTTTTAATTTAAATTAGCAAGATAGTTTAGTAAAAGGTTTCTCCTATTCAACTTCAAAGTTTAAACTCAGATTGTTCATTAGATTCAACAAAACAATTATCTCCCACCTCCAAGAAACGAAGTAGAGAAGAAATAAATGGAGAAACCAACAATTCATCACCTGCAGCTTCAGACTCTGAATTTAAAAGAGGTCGAACTGGAAAGTAAGCTTCTGTAAATTGTTGCTTTAGCATTTTTAAAGAATTGTATTTGAGTAGTCTACAGATTATATCCTTGTGATAAAGGAATGAATCCCCTGATCTGTTGTAGGACTGCATCTGGACTGTAAGTTCTCTTTGAAATATATCAAATGGCATTCGTTAAAGTAACCGTAAGGACCGTACTTCAGAGTCGTAAATCTGAGCAATCTGAACTTTCTTCATTGATGTGGGTTGCTTGACTGTTGGAAGGAGTCAGTGATGATATTACTGATTGAATTCACAAAGCAGTTGTGACAAGTTTTGAAATTCTGCCTTTTGAAATGTTTGCGATGGAAGAATTGTCATCTTATCTTGAGTTTGCAGTAACGTCCACGTGATATTCATGTCACTGGGATCTGCGAACTCAGGTGTTTTGTATGCGTCAAAACTTACTTTTAAAGCTTTTAATCAAAGACCATCCATAGTACCTGTCATTGTTATATATGAAATGAATGGGATTCAGCAAGATTTAAAATGGAGCAATATTTTATATCGGAGAATGTGTCTTTATTCACAACCGAAAAAATAGGTATTTCCTCATTGAGTTTTATTTGCATTTTCACAGTTCATTATTTTCCTCCACACCTGCTACCTGATTTTTATTGACCATCTCAACATTGATTGGTCACTTCTTTCCACTTGCTATGAATCAACCTCCTGCAACGTCCAATATTTACCACCGATGCGATAAGTGTTGTAGACTTTCTCATGGTATCTGGGATAGATTGGTTGGTCAGAAGTGGAAGGCATTTTTGTAACATTGCCCCGGGCAGAATCAGTGCAACTGTAACAGGAACAACTTCTGCTTTGTGACTTGAATTATGACATGATCACACTGCTGGACAACAATCAGATGACCCAGACACCTGAAATTTTCATCTTCAACCACCCTGTTCGTACATCACCTGTCTTGGGAAATACGGCCAAAGCAGGAATATCTGCCCATGACACTAGATCTTTTGTATTACAATTTCATTGTGTCAACAATAAACCATGACCTTATAATTATATGTTGCTTAACACGGGCTTCTCTTTTAGTTTTGGTGCTGCCTCACGGGAAGCCCACAACAAATTAGAAAAAAACCGGTACAGTATTTTTATTGGAGTAACTTTGCTGATCATTAAAGCATTTTATGTTATCTTTCAACTTCAATTACAGAAATCACATCTTTTTTGCTGAAATATGAACAACTTTTCAACGTCTCTTAACATCAATAAAGTTTGTTTTTTTGTTGCATGAAAATTTATTTTGTCTCGTCCTTGATTTTGTAGGTTATGTAGATTGTTTCTCCCGTGTATAGCTTACAGAAGCATTGAAATGTTCAAGTTAAAGTCTGAACGGGTTAGCTAAAAGTAAAAAGGAATACTATCCACATGGGGTAAACATTAAATATTCAGTCATTGTTCTGTTTTAGACGTGCAGAACTCAAAGTGTTTTTCCAGAAACTCAAAGATAGCATCCCTTCATTGAAAGGACAAAAGAAAGCATCAAATGTCAGTATATTAAAGGGAGCCAAGTTATATATTCAGGTACATAGGGGTAGTTTTACTTTATTTTTTTAGGAACTGTTTCTTTATTTGTATTATTTTTTGTTTATTTTTTTTTATGTCAACAAAACTGATTTTAATTATTGAATCAAACACTTTTTATTTAACAACACTTTTTATTACTTTAATTTATTACTTTTTGTTTCAAGCTGAAATGTCAGAATGTGCGAGTCCAAATGGTTTTTCAAGTATACTAAACTATATTTTATTAGATTTTGTTTTCATTACAATTTATTTTCTAAATCTGTTTATTTATTTATGAAATTTATTTATTTTTCTTTATGAAAACCTTCTCTTTGTAGGGTTCTTGTTCTTTAAATAAGTGTGATGACACAACCTTTCCAAGTACATGTTTGGTACATCATATGTGTGAATTAAGGGTATTGTAAGTTTTCATTTGCCTTATTAAAGATACCAATTTTCAGTACGGTATTTAGACGTTTCGCTTCCCATCCAGATTGTTTCGAGTTTAACTTTTAATACCTAGTAATATTTTTTATTTTACAGTAGAGTTTTTGAGCGAAATTCATTACGTAATGCATGCTTGACTCAAATTGGTTGGTTGTCTGATTGAGCGATTTTATAAATGGGCACTCTAAGTACACCAGGACTTAACTCTGTGAGCCTTACTATAGAAATATTGCTATATCAGTTTTTAATCTCATGAAAATATTCAGACCCAACTCAATTTTGTTTTATAATTTTCAATTCTTAAGATGACGTAAAACTGATATATTTAACACAAATTTATTTCATATTCAAGGGATGATTTCTTTTATGTACAATCAAATGTTTTGCACAAATAAAATATTTTTATGTGGCGTCCAATCAATTTCAATTTTTCATCAAGAATTCGATTCTCATGTGAAAAATTCGCTCCATATAAACCTACATTTAGTTGTTATCTCCAACGTGTTTAGTTCATTCAAGTCTCCTACAAAAATAGTTAAATTTTGAAATATTTGCTGTGTAGGAGCTGAACAACATCTCGAAACAACAAGAAAGTGAGGTGTGGCGGTTACAACAATGTCGCATGTGTCTGGAAAAGAAACAAAAACAACTTAAAGACGATGTCTTTCGGCACCACTTACAAACGCAGCTTTTTGCCCAAGTTCGACAGGAGAAACAGTTGACAGTTTGCAGGACGAATTCCGTTGAAACGCAGGCTGACGAGGACTGTATACTACTGGAAACGCAGGATAATATTGACAAACCTCTTGAGACGCCCGAACTTTTCTTACAAACAGATAACTTTGTGTCGCTATCCGCTATGTGTAATTTTAGCAACTGTGCAGAGAATTCTCTAGAGGAGGATGTCCCGCCGGATAGAACGAAAAACAGTGAACAGTGTTCAGAAAGCGATGATGAGTTGATCCTCGAAGTTTAATTTTCCCCATCTCTCCTCTCTCTCTCTCTCTCTCTCTCTCTCTCTCACACACACACACTTTTCCTATTTTTCTTTTGCATTTTTTTTACTTTTCTAATGCCGGGGGCATCTATCGTCTATTTTTAGCCGGGGATTTCATCGACGTTTTCATTTTCATCCCACCCCTGTTTCGCCCCTTCATTCCTCCACTCGACCCGCCCTTTCCTCGTTTTGACGTGTTTTAAATGTCACATGTGAATGTTGTACCTGCGCCTCAATTTGTTTGACAAATTATTCGTTTATTTAAAATCATAATTTATTACGGAAACAAGATTTAAAAAGAATTAATATGTGAGGAGAACTCAATCCAGATGAAATTATAAAAATTTGTTGTTTCTTTCCTTTGTTTCATAATAGCACATTTGTGGCAGTGTTGAAATGCAAGGCGACGACACGCCGGAATTTAGTGAATTTGACCAAAGAATTTGCCGTAGAAAAAGCGAACTTTCATTGCAATTTCTTTACCCGTGTTGGACAGTTAGGCATTTCAACGCTGTGTTGATTCCACATACGTCCGTTAAAACAATCCAAACGCAAGTGTAGAAGCTTCGTTGTGAGTAGGTGTCTTTGATGTTTTTGATGATCGCACCTTGCATTGTTTATTAAATGGTATCGTTTGTATATCGAATAATTTGTTTAGTACTTATTTGTTTATATGTATATAAATAAAGGAATAAATTTCACATGACCTTTGTATCTAGAAAGTTCAATAATAATATTTATTTAAAATTGTGAAGAACGACATCACCAATAATGGCGTATTTTTCAGCATCATCAAAATCTTACTCCGTGTCATTTACGAGTCACACCTCTTCTTCTTAGATGACATGTATACGATATTCGGTCATTTTAAGAGTTTCGGAGACATTTTAGTGTTACTCCAATGTCAGCTTCGTTACTCGCGTTGAAATCTCTAAAGATAGAAACACTAGTGTGTAGGAAAATATGAAATACATATTGAATTATTTGCAAAAATTTAAGACAAATCATCTGTTTTGTATCTGGGCAACTGTAGCCCGTTGCTGACGGTTGGAATTAAAAGCTTCTCTCTCGCGATGTTAATTACCTCACTAGAACTTCGATGGCTCCTGCTATCTTACTCAATAAATACAGTGGCCGTGGAGCGTTTTTTAAAGTGGCGTATGTGTGGCCGTGGCGCATAAGTCCGTACATCTCGCCATACCTCTGTCAGCAGGTTGCTGGTGATGTCACGAACTTCATTATGGCGCATCGCGACGAACCCGCTATTCTTGCAGGAGAGGTGGAACCTGCATCTACATACACCTTCAGATGGTATAGCCCAAACAACAGTTCTTTGTTGAGATCGTACCCAACCTATTTGATGCACCAACCTCTCTGTTTGCGTCGTTCGTTCGTTTCTGTTCTTCCCCCATTCTCATTCTCGTTCGCATCTCGTTTTCTGCACTATGATGACGGCGTTCATTCTTGATCTGCTGTCTTGATTTTTCCTCGTTAGCTTCCTCTTTATGCATTGTCTTTAGCTATATAACTGGCATCGCTGCGTCGGTTGAAATGTTGGCTGTGGCTGTCAACTTGCACCTAGGAAGCCAAAGGAGTTACTTCCAACAAAGTAGACAGGGTAGTGTGATGCAATGTTAAGCAAACCTCTGTGGCGGCGGTTGTGTTATCAGTTCAACTTAAACTTCGGGAGTCAAGGGTAGCACACTTCCGGCAATACTAAAGTCGAGCTATTAGCCTACCTACTATTAAAACTGTTGTGCGTGGTAAGGTGTCGTATCTTTCTCGAGGTGACTCCGGTTTCGTACTAAAGCACGGCGGATCTAGAGGAGTAAACCTCGATTCGAAAAATCCTGTCAGAGGTAGGAAGGTAACAGTTAGCGTCGCGGCGCTTTTTGATGCATGGAATTCCGGTGTCCCTGTTGTTGTAGGTTTGACGAATGATCCCCGAGAGAACGGTAAACCTACCTGCCCAAGTGTAGGAACGGTTACCTCTTGAGTGCCATATACTCTAAGTTTGGATGTTAGCTAGTGCAGGCAGTTCAGTAAAAATTGTATGTTTCCAACACAAATGGCTAGTACGGTAAACATAGAAACAAACATAGGTGGTGTTAGTAACAATCCTGCTAGTAGTGTTTCGGGCTTGGCTGACTCTCGGGTGTGGAAAGCAGGGTCCGGCTCAGGCAAATCATGCAAGCACCCGAAGCATTCTTTACGCGTCGGTTCACTGAACGTTGGAACGCTAAAGAAAAGAGGAAATGAGGTTGTTGAGACTTTTACACATAGAAGAGTTGGTGGATAAATCGACAAGGTGTTTGTGGTACAACGCATATAGAATCATCCTGTTGAGGCTGGTGATTGGGAAATCTGTGTTTTCCTTCATTTCTTTATATGCCCCTCAAGTTGGAAGACCAATGGATGAAAAAGAAAAATTCTATGGTTTCCTGAAAAACGTAGTTGCTAAAGTTCCGCCATCCGAAATCTTTTTTGTTACCTTGGTGACATGTTATATGTGGTTGGTGGGTGAGGACTTGCCGTCACAACTAGGTGCTCGACTGCATGTAAAATATTCAAAAACTTCTTCCTTTGCTTACGTCGAAACATATATCCCTTAAAACCCGTGAAGAAGATTTTCTCTGTTTGTGTCCGTTCAGTGATGTTGCATGGTAGTGAGACCTGGGCTCCTACAGTAACTGTCCTCCAACTTCTGCAAGAAATGTGCCATGATTCGGTGAATCTGTGGTACAAAATCTAGTAACTCCGTTTCATCTGCGGAGCTATTAACCAAGAAGCGAGCTTCGTTTGCGCCGCCTTCACTGGTATGGACATGTACAACCTTTATCTCAGTACATCAAAGAGGTGATTGACCTTCCACTCCCTGGAAGACGTGACCGTGGACGACCAATCGAATCTTGGCAAAGCTGCATTGACGGTGATCTTTGCGATTGCAATCTTCCTGAATAAGCCCTCTGGACCGAGAAGACTGGCGACGTGTTTGCCGACTGCTGGGACACAGAGAGCAGGATAATCATAGCTCTGGATAGTAAGTGAGTGATAACCCGTGCAAAAAAATAACTGTGTAACTTCCTATGACGAATCTTCCTATGACGTATAGCCTTGCTGTAATGCGGTAGTTACATGCCGTCCGAATATAGAGCAAAGGATTGTGCAGTACTGCCTGTCGATTTTTGAAGGCGTTCGCCGAATCTACAAGTAGCATAGCTTTAGATTCTCCTTCCTCGAGTTCACGCATTGCGTGGATAGCAACCGCATTCCCAGCGGAGTGACCCGGGAACATCTGCACTTTACAACAAGAATCTACCTTATCGGACAAAACTTAGTCGGACAAAATTTTAGTCACCTCGACAAAATTTGGTCCATTCTTGAAATTAGACATTTAAGACGAAAAAAGCACAAGTACAATTTAGCGGATGTATTTATTTAATTTTTCAATGAAGATGTCATACAATTCATCCTCACGAATATTTACCATGACTACAACTTCGAAATTGTCACCATCATCATCTTCGTCTTTCTCTGATTCCGACGATTCGTTTTGTATCATAAGAGGTTTTTTCTTCCTTTTGGGGTTGGCAACTTCACTATCGCTATCTGATGACTACTACTGTACCTCCTCAATGATGAGATTGATCTCGTCTTCTTCGTCCGGCGATGATGGTTCTGTTCCCTTTGCTATGTACTTGTATAAATAAAGTAAAGTCACATTTTCCTTCATCTTTTTATGTGTAACATAACGCGTGCTTTTGATATTTAAAATAACCGGAATCTCTAGTCCTCCAGCAGGGATTGGGAATGGGCGGTAATTCACCGAATGAACAGTTCTGTCAATTTGTCCATTTTCCTCTTTCAGAAAGAAGAAAACATGTCGAGAATTATGTCCCACTGTTTTCAGTTGTTGGGGTTGACCAACCATGGCTTTAATAGAACAGCAAACGGGTCGATCTTTTTGGATTTTTGGTCAGTTTCGAGGTCAATTATCACTTTGTCTTCACATTTCGCCTCTTCCCAAGTAGCATTCTTATAAATGTGATAGCCACGTACAGCAACTTTTGCTTGAAAACTGTGCGCCATGTTTAATATTATTGAAACTCTTTTTCTCTGACTGCACTGTTTGCTTCCTTCTTTTGTTTGAAGGAAAAAAAGATGAAGAAATAAAGATGACTTTTTATTGAATTAATCACACGTAGAACTTTTTTTGTCGCGCTCATTCTATACAACAACAACAACAACAACATTTTTATTTTCCAAAAACAACAAATTTACACATTTTCTCTCTTAAATATAATAAAATTTTTAACACAAAAGATTGATTTTCAATGAAAAAAAATATATATATTTGTCAAATTGGATGGTGTCATTCAATAGGTTAACTAGGCAAAGGAATGACACCTTTTTAAAATAAAAAATTAGGCGAGTAAGCATATTTTCAAAAGCATTCGAGTAAAAAATCCATTAGAAAAATAGTCTAATTTATTATTAAAACTAGCAAAAATAACATTAGCGTATTAATAAGAAAAATATCCACAACTATAACATATTAAAATAATTAAAAAGTGAGATGTATGTTCGAAGAGGGCAGTAATTATTAATAAAGGTATTACTCGTACGATGATATTATATTTTGAGAGAAATACTTTTTAAGTTTATATCGAGAAATTTCATTGATCTTTACTATTTCAATATTTTCGGTGTTCTTGAAAATCGAGTTAATGTTATCAACCATATCATTCCAGTCTTTAACACACTGGTAAATGATTGAGGATTTTCCGCACCTTACAGTATTGAACGTATCGATGGCTAGTTTTGAATTTACTGTACTTCTTGTGGCATAGGGATGAGTATTTGAAGTTTTAATAAAAAGATGCGATATGGCTGTTGGTAAGCAATAATTTATAAAGTTGTGAATTAATAAACAATTTTTGAGTTTAATCAGGTCTTTGAATTTAAGAATTGAAAGGTCTTTAAATATCTTTGTCGAGGGTTGTTTACGCGAAGAAAAATTCATTATTCTTAATGCAATTTTCTGAAGGGATGTAGCCTTTTTTAAGTTTGGATTTTTTGTCTGTCCCCAGACAAGTGATCCATATGAGAGATGTGAAAAGAATATCGCATAGAAAATTGAGGTTAAAGGTTTTCTGTTTACGTAATGACGTATGATGCTCTCGCTCTTCTTAGCTTATTGATTAAGGTATTTACATGGTTTTTCCAGGACAGGTGTTTATCAAAAGTTGTCCCTAAGTATTTAATTTCGGTTGAGGGATGAATTATTTTACCTTTTAATTTAATTCTAAAATTCGAATCTATTGTTTTATTTGGAGAATAAAATAAAATGTATTCCGTTTTATTTAGATTCAGCGAGATTCAATTTGCATTTAACCAGTCCGTAATTTTTTTTAGATCACAATTAATTTTATATGCTACTTTCATATATGATTTATCGCAGTAAAGTAAGTTTGTATCGTCTGCAAAATGATGTACAGATGAGTATTTTACAGCGGCATAAAAATTATTTATGTAAATTAAAAATAAAAGAGGACCAAGTACTGAACCTTGAGGTACGCCATAGTTGATTTGTTTATGATGCGAGTTAAAGCCATTTATTGTTACAAATTGTTACAAATTGTCTCTCTCTTTTCGTCGGGCTTAGCCTGAATTCCCGAGTTTGTATTCCTGGCATTTTAGATCGACTAGTAAGCCAGTAGACTCATCGCAAAAGGGTAAAGAAAATTATTTGACTAAACGGAGAGTTCTAATAACCGAAACTTTGAATTTAAGCCTATGAGAGGTCAATAAAATTTTTGAAAATTCATGGTAAAACTTTCAAATCTGGTAAAAATCTGGTGGTTTTGAAAAGTTTGTCAAAAAGCTTGGTTAGGTCGGACAAAATATTCGTCAGACAAAATTTTTGGTCGGACATAGTTTTAGTCACTTTAAGAAAATTTAGTCACTTTTGTCCGACTAAGTTTTGTTAGGTATTACATCTTGCTTTACGGCGGACATAACGACTTTACCGAAAATCCTTCGTAAAACTTCACCAACTCCAATTGTGATCTCAGTTCCAGGTTTCTTGTCCAAAGTTACTAACTAACCTGCAAGCTAGAAATTTTTCAAGAGAATCGTCGCTGATATCTTCTTTGCATAACTTTTATCGCGATTGCAAACGCCTTAGGCTAGTAGCGTAGCGTAGATCTATACTGCATTCCCCATAAACTTTGAACTTTCTAGTTCTTTGCGTTCGATTGTGGCTATGATTGCAATGCAACAATATCTTTACCCTTGACGAAATTGGTGAAATTTTTACGAGACCTTATTTATTTAGTTTATCTTATTTATAAACGATTTTCAAAGAAATAAAACAGTCACTTTTAAAATTTGCGAAATATTCAAACGGTAGAATAACGCGGTAATGCTGCCATGTTTGTTCAAAGCAATCCACCAATAGGATTATGTTATCAAACCACGTGTTCTTATCACTGGTTCAATATTCCCATGTTGTTGTGATAATTTTTCGTTCGTTGATCAAAATAAATAAATGTACTAGTTTTGATCTTTAATTAACATGCCTTCAACTTATTCAAATCTTAGTAGAGCCCAATTAACTTACGAATACCTCCATACAAACAGGTTTGAAGATGTAGCTAAAATCAAAACATTGGAGTAATCTTAAATTTACTTTCAGCACAACCCACGAATTTTTGTTTGGAGCCTTAGCTGAGTTAGTCGATAATTCGAGGTCTGTATAAGCATAAATTATATAAGAGAGATCAAGTCTAAAAATTAACGATCTTCTTTTAATTAATTTTTAGAGATGCAGAGGCTACTGAATTACAAATATACACAGGTATCTAGTTTTACTTGAGTTTGAAAGAGGAACTTGAGTTTTTAAACCATGTTTTATTGAATAAACATGAAAAGATATTTTGTTATTCATAGACCTTTGAAAGGAAATTTATTTAACAAAATTTATTGCTAAATGTTTCAGTTCCCACTGAAAAGTTTCGAGGCGACTTCATTCTTTGTTTTAAGGATAATGGTTGTGGTATGGATGCTGGTAGGAGACTGCATATGTATTATTAATCAAGAAATTATTAGGCAAACAAAAACTATCTTTAAAATTTCAGCAATGTTGCGGTGTTATATTCTAAGTTTAAATGTAAATGCAGTGTCGTGAATGAGATTGAGCTGCTAAAGATAGCAAATTTAATCGTTCTTATCAAAAATGTATAAGACGTTGTTATTTGTCATGTTTGCTATAATTTATATGCGAACATGGCAATATGATATGACAAATGGGTTAATAATTAAGTTAGATATATACTATAAATATTGTTTATCCTTTAGTGGAGGTTTCTCAAGTGATTCAGTTTGGACGCTCGTCAAAAAGAGAAGCCGGTTCTAATCAAGTTGGGCAATATGGCAATGGTCTAAAATCGTACGGAAAATGTCTTAATGTTTTACACTAGCAGTGATGCATGGGAAACTACTTGTGCTTACTCTATTGGTTTTATTTATTATTATTTTTATATCTTTATTGTCAGGGGCACCATGCGAATTGGCAAAGACATGATCCTATTTACTAAAAAGTAAGAGATGATTTAGTGATAATTTCCAATATCTAGTAATCAAATTTTGTAGACCTCCTTTTGTATATATCGTATTCTACACTATATTTGCAATATTGTTTCACAAATATTTTTTTTATTCCCAAACCATTGTTATGCTATTCTGAGAGTTATTACTCTTAAATAATTTTTATCTTTTACAGAGATAAAACCATGAGTTGTCTTTTTCTCTCTCGTACTTTTCACGAAACTGAAGATATCCACGAGGTAAAAGATTTTGTATAATTGTTTGTGGCTGTAATTTTCTAGCCGTAGTGAACTTTGATTTATTTTCCCCACTTGCCTAAAATATCTAAAGTCTTTGGTTTTATCACTATTTTTCATTTGACCTCGGGTGTGACTGAAACAGGTTCAATTTTCAATTTTGGTTGATTAAATGGTTTTCACTTATTTATTCACAGATTAATTAAATCATTTTTGTCGTTATCCAATTTGACAGCAGTAGTAAGAGGAACAGGTGACATTCCTTTTTCAAAAAAGTTGGGGAGACTAACAGTTAAGAAGGAAAGTGATGAATTGGTCTTACCCATTGACTAACTAGTCATCAAGAGAAATGCGGCACTGTTTAAAAATGTATTTACTCACTGGGAAATGTGTGTGTGCTGGAGGGTGTTACAAAAGCTAGGTGTGGGAGACAATAGTGTTAAATGTCAATATTAACTACTAATCGTTTGTAGATCGTGATGTAACAACAATCAATTGTAACACTTAATGTTATAACGTAACAGCAACACCAACGCACTTGTAACACAATACCACAATTTAACTCCAATAGTTTTGTAACACAGTAGTAGTCATACACACAATGCTTTACTTTAGTTGTAACACAAAAGTCCGACGACGATATACTACTTATGTGTTGTAAAATAAAACAGTAAATAAGAGTCATTAACAAATAGTTGCTGTAGAGACAGTAATCCATCCATCATTTTATTTATAACTACAAGATCAATGGTTCCAGGGGAATTATGCATCTTAATTCAAAATGGCTGTCTTTTTTGACAAATATCAATTTTTTTGGCACAAACTACTTATTTTAGGTTACTAGCGACGGTTAAGTAGGGGAAAAAATGTTTTGTGGTCTAATTTACTTTTATTAAATTACTTTTTGCTTTTTTTATGGCATCTGTTTAAGTTGGTTTTAATGTTTTGCATAATGGGCTCTGAGAGAAAGTGGAACAGATCCACTGATATTTCCATATTGCATGTTATATGTTATAAACGATTGTTTTTTACAGGTTATTGTACCAATGCCATCCTGGACCATTGGCACTAAAGAACCTTTTGTTGCTGAGGGACATTCCTTAGAGAGGGTACAAACATAATCCATCATCATCTATTTCAGCGAACTACTTGTGAAGTGTGTTGTATAAATATAATAATAATATTTATAGTCAATAATGTTTGGGAATGCTATAAATATCTATAATGGACCAC
Organism: Candelabrum cocksii; assembly: GCA_963930725.1. Classification (NCBI taxonomy): domain Eukaryota; kingdom Metazoa; phylum Cnidaria; class Hydrozoa; order Anthoathecata; family Candelabridae; genus Candelabrum; species Candelabrum cocksii. The sequence continues at coordinate 2,455,413 of OZ005673.1, read as the reverse complement.
TGTATGCTAACAGCGACACCAATCATTTAATCTATATTAATTACAGCACGAAGTAGAGCTCAGTATCATCACAAAGTATTCACCATTTAAAACTAAAGAGGAGATATTGTCTGAGTTTGAAAAAATTCCAAACAAAGGTATGATATTGAGAAGCAATTTATTTATTTATTTAAAACATATTTATACAGGGTGGCCTCTTATAAGTAAAAAAAAATGGCCAACTTATAAAATAAATTGCTATCAATAGGGGCCCTGTAAAATAAATTACAAATAATTACAGAATAATTACACATTTAATAATAATATAAATTGATACTCTAAAATAGAATAAAATAAAAGTTCAATTATCGAAAATGAATGTAGTGTTTTTATTATCAAATTTATGATGATGATCTCACACCTTTTTGAGACATGAGATGTCAAATACGCAATACAGTGTATCTTTTGATGTGTTACAGTGCTGTGTCATTCTGCATTTGTTGGGAAAGCAATAAAATAAATAATAATAAATAAAACATAAATAAAATGTATATATTTTAAAGTGTTTTTTCGTATTTTTGTTTGATATTACATTTTGTGGAAAGCAATTGTTTTGTAATCATTAGTCAAATGCTCAGATTAGAGAAAAAAATACATTGAAGTAGGATATGTAGGATCAATTCTTTATCTAATACGATTTATTCTTCGGTAAAAAAATGTTTTTGATGATCTATGTAATAGTGCTTAAAACAACTGTCATTTATCGGCGTAACATCGTTTGTAACTACCCAAAAGCTTCTTCAAACAGCCACCATGACCGCCAATCACTAGCTGTAACAATAAAATTATTAATTGTTTGCAGCATTTTTACTCGCACACCTCGGCGCACGCCATAATAGAAAGGAGATATCTTATAATTTTTATAGATATATTTTACCTTATAATCCAGACCTTTCAAATAATATTTTAATTGCGCACACAATTTGAGTTTCGCACATGAACACTTTTTTCTACGCTTGCTAAGGTTTTGCATTTATAGTATAATGTCTTCACTTTAAAATCTGATAAAAATAGGCCTATGTTCAGATATTTTAGACTTGTCTGTTTACATTTTGAAGAGTAGTTACAATAAACTTAATATGTGTTTGTTGTTAAAACACAGGGAAAATTTGATAAACAAGTTTACTTTTTGCTTAACATAGTGTGAACTAATTTGACCGTTAAAAATATTACTTATTAATGATTTTCTTTACAAGGAACCTGTGTGATGATCTACAACTTGAAACTCATGGACAATGATTTGCCAGAGCTGGACATAAAGAAAGATAAGGAGGACATTATCATGGCCGACCCCCATTCTGGGGAAGTTTACGACATCGATGAAAAGTGGGTCATATCATGGGTCATCATAGTCTCATATTGCACGCTTTTTATTTTGTTCAACATCTTTGGCGTTCATGTCCGTCAGCAGAAAACACAAAAAATTATTGTCTCACAACCCTCTTACAGTATTTACAAAAAGTATTTTTGACAATGTTATGCATATAACAAACGACAAATACCATCTCTTGCAGTATTTTACCAGAGCAAGTTTCATTCCGAGCGTATCTCTCTGTCATCTATTGCGAACCACGAATGAAGGTCTACATCCAGGTGAACATTTATATGCTGAGATTGTATTCTACATTGGGTTATTATTATTTGTACGAGAATGGAAAGTAACTAACACTTGAGTTTTTAAAGAATTTGTATTTTATTTGCCTTATAGTTGCTGTTGTTGTTGATGACGATGTTGGTGTTGTTGTTGATGTTGTTGTTGTTGTTGTTGATGATGTTGTTATTGTTGTTGTTATTGTTGATGATGATGTTGTTATTGTTGTTGTTGTTGACGATGATGTTGTTGTTGGTGTTGTTGTTGTTGATGATGTTGTTATTGTTGTTGATGATGATGTTGTTGTTGTTGTTGTTGTTGTTGTTCTCTATCATAGGTATTATAACGATTATTTTGCGAATGTTTTTATTTAATAATTTTGATGTATTTTGATTGCTCTCCCCTTTTTTACTGCTGGTCTTATGAATTTGTAATTATATATTAATTTTCTTAATTTGCAATAGGTCGACCTTTTCTATGTTTGAGGATTTTCAAATTTCTCACGATCACTGTGATATATTATATTACAGCATGTATTTGCAAAGTAAGCACATTTGTTCAATGGCGTATTCAAGGAGGAGAAAATTTAGAAATGGCGGCAAATTTAGTGATGAATTTGTAAATGTTTTGCATCATTGTTTTTGTGAACTTGACATGAATTTTATTGATTTTCAAACTCTGATTCTCGTGTTTACCTTTTTAGGGAGAGAAAATTCGAACTAGAAAGATAGCGCCAAGTTTATACAAACCCAGGTTAGTTTGTTTATCATTGCCAAGGCTACACAATGTTATTGATGGTGGTTGCCAACCATGTCTGTACAGGTCCTACGTCTACACATCCAACCGTTTCAAAAAGAGGAGTGAACTAGAAGCGGAAATCGCTGAGAAGCAAGCTAAGATAGGTAAATAGTTTTTTAATACTTTGTGTACAGAACAAAAGAAGTTTACTTTTTTCTGAGGACAACGTAACCAATAATAATAAAATACGCTATGAAAAAGTTTGTATTTTTAAAGGTAGGAGTTGTATCAATTATTCTCAATTTGTCTGTTATAGTCAATCTAGAGCACTTTTAAGTCAAAAGATTTTTTGCTTGGGAAGGCCATGGTTAGGGAGGAAATTTCCAATGCGGAGAAAATGCTATAAGCAATTCAGATCTGGCTAACACCCTGATTTTTAAAAACCATACACCACTTTGATTTTTGATATGTCTACACTTTGGTTTTCAGCTGAGGAGAAAGCTAAAGAGTTAACTACACAAGCAAGGTAAAAAGAGAAATTATTTTCATGCACATCATCTTGTTAACCTGTATCATGTTGTAACCAGGGAGGCCAATGAGAAGTATGTTGCCACGACAAAGGAAGGAAGGGTGGGGATGTTAATTCTTCATTTTGTGTTTGAATTTCTGTTCGCAATAAGTACCTCTCTTGTTCTCTTGAAAATGAGTGCGTACTTATGAAATTTGCGAAAACATGATTGTATGCAATGTTGCAATGTGTGTGTGTATGCTGAAAAGGATTTTTCTTTTCAGACAGCCATTCAACTTGCAGTGTCAAAAGCTGACCAGGCGAAGTTCGATGCAGAGGTGAAGAAACGTATAGCCGACGCCAAACGAAAATCATCTAAAGAGCCAAAAACACTTTCTTTCACATTCGGTTTTAACATTGAGAAGCGTCGTTGCGACGGCATATTTATTTACAATTGCAACCGGTTGATAAAAATGTACGAGAAGGTTGGCCCGCAGACCGAAGGTGGCGTGAAGTGCGCTGGGGTGGTGGGGGTTGTGGATGTCCCGTATCTAGTCCTCGAGCCCACGCACAACAAACAGGATTTTGCCGACCATAAAGAATACAAACATTTACTGAAATCTATGGGGGACCACATGGTGCAGTACTGGAAAGACTCGAAAATTGAGAATCAGGGCATCACTAAATTCTGGGATGACTTTGGGTATTCGGGTCATTGGCGCGACGACCCGTCTTCAGATTCAAAGTACAAAATGAAACGCCTAATGAGCATCCAGTCTCAAGTTCAGTGTGATAAATGTCTGAAATGGCGCTCTCTTTCCTTCACTCGCAAAATGGTGAACCAGGAGATCCCTTCTGACTGGGATTGCGCAAATAACACAGATTCTAACTTTGCATTGTTAGTAAATATTCTCTTCTTTTATTCTTTCACCAATCTTGCCCTTGTTTCCTTGCAGATGTACAAAACCAGAGCAGAAAACAACAATACCTACAGGCCGTCTACAGAAGGAGATTCGTAACTTAAATGAAAAACGGGCTGACGATGTGAGAAAACTGCAAGAAAAACTTGCATCGGTATGCTGAAATTTTGCATAAAACTTGATTTCTGTTCTTTTTTAAACTTCAAATCAAATTCCTTTGATATTTGGTATACTGGAAGCTTTTAAATACAACAAGCTTATTCACTAGTACATTTACAGCATCGATCTTTAAAAGTTTTATATGAAAAAAATACACACTTTGAATCAACAGGATCTTGTACATTCATGCTACTTGATATGGTGCTTTATTTTTCTTTTGTTATAGAAACAATCTGAAATAACACGGAAAAAAAAGGAGCGTTCACCCAGTCCTTCTCCACCACGGAAATCTCGACGAAGGCGTTCACCCTCCCCTGTAACGCGCAAACCGCGAAAAAACGTTCCTTCGTTACAAAAACCCAAACGAGCGAAATCTCCTTCTTCTCCTGCAAAGAAGAGTCGCAAAGCAAGATCACCCTCTCCACCCCCACCACCGAGGCGTCAGAGGAAACAGAAGTCTCCCAGCCCTCCTCCAAAAAAACCGCTCAACAGGACACCAGAAAAACGTAAGTCACTCACCAGTTTGCCTAAGATTGCAGCGAAACTACCGAAAACTACCGAAAATCACATTGACGAACCAACAAGTGATATTTATCCGATGGGGTCCAAGGTCGAGGGAAAGATAAACAATTCTTGGTAAAAATTTTCGTAACACCTTTAAAAAATTTTTTTTCAGGATTTGTTTTTAACTATAGTGATACGAATCGGGAATTAACTCTCTTATGAGTCCAATAATATTTTTACATGTTTGTTTGCTTTTGTTGCCTGTATTCTACGTCTTGTTGATAGACTCAGAATATTATTATTGCATACATTATGCAAATTAAGAAAGTTATTTATGATCATTGAATCATTTTCTTTTAGAATATTTTTTACCGTATTTTATAATTATTTTTTTAACTAAAGATACCATTTTAGTGTATGCATTTTCACTTATTTCCACTAACTAACATAAAATAAAAGATATTATTATGCACTCTCAGGTTTTTGGGATCAGTAGTTGCATTCAAAACGTCCAGTGGTTCATCGGTGCGGCTGCGCGTAAAGTTTGACAAAAACACACAGGACAAGTTCGACAAATGGTACTGCGGTTCTGTTGAGTTTTGAATGAATCAAGCGAAAAATCTCTTTTCAGGTTTTACGAGACTGATGCGACACTCCGGCCCTATAATGTAAGTGAAATGCCAGTGACCGTACCAACAAACCATTTTCTAGCTTTTGTATATGGATGATTCCTATTTTAGGCTGATAATAAAGAAGTAGAAAAGGATAGTCAAAAGTCTGAGAAGGTCCTTAATCATGGGAATAATACTGATATTGCACCGGTTGAGAACGACAACATTAAAGGAGAACTTCTGGAGAAAGTCACTTATCTCTTGAGGTAAATTCCCAAGAATTCCAACAAACTTCACAATGATTCATTCTTTATTTTTAAGCATGTGTTCTATTGCATCCTAATGTACAGGCTTGAAGTTTATGTGGCGGAAAGCCTTACTTTCCATACCTTCAGTCCTGTTCGCAGATCTATAGAATTCAACCAGAACTTCTTCTATAATGTAAATATCCATTTTTATGTATTCTCATTTAGCCGGTGCTTGTGCTACTTCCGAGCGCCTGACTTTAAAATACAAAAGAAAGAGATTTTATCCCTTACGCCGCAACAACTTAGAGACTTCCCATTGGTAAGTGCATTTATACGAGAGAGGGAGAGTTACTTCCTGATTTAAAAAACGAACTTTTTTCCCTATTTTTACGTCCATCGAAAATCCTTCTCACGTCATCTTAACTACACCTTTGATCTCTTGGGGGAATGCTCTTTCTATTTGTTGGTTTTGAATCTCACTTTCAGAGTACGTTTTTCGACGATTACGAGCGAAACATAAAAAAAGTAAGTCCATTCAACGTGATATTTCACAGACTGAAAATGCCGTGAAAGCATATTAAAGGTTCTGTGTTACATAGACACGAAAAATTAGATACAATTAGCTTCCGTTAGAATTTCGTTGTCTAAGAAATGACGCTTAATTTCCCTTTCAGCTATTAAATTCTATTTTCGTTTCGTGCATTTCCAACATACAAGTATTTTAATATGCACGAATTGTGGTCTTGGTCTCCATTTACAATTTTTCTTTCAATTATTACAGGTGTATTTACAGATTATATTAACGGTTCTTGTTTGTTTTACCGACAACCTAAGTCTAAATATTCCCAATTGTTCAATACTTCCCTACTACCTCTTTCTAGCAACTGCACGCGACTCGTGAGAATTTGAGCGTACGCGCAGAAGACGCGGAGAAGCAATATAAGGAGTGTTCGGGCGCTAAAAGCTCCCTCGAGAAAGAAGTTAAAGAGTTGAAACAACAGAACACCAAAACATCCAAAACTCTAAAGGAACTTCGACAAGGTGTCAACGTCATGCTGCGAAGCATTTTAAACGAGGTAATTGAAACGATGTTTAACCGACAATATTGTCGTTTCACGATGTTTAATACGATTCAGAAAATTTACTCATTTCAAAATATTATTCTTCAATTTTACAGACCAGAAATAGAATTTTGGTTTTGGTCTGTAAAATATACATTATATCTACTTTGAGAATTAATTAACTTTTTTTAAAGAAACATTTATTCGACAAAGATGTGTACAAAGTTTCATAAATATAACACTGTTAGATCGAAAGATATAGGTAAAACATTGATTTTAGGCGACTTTCTATTCTGGTCTGTAAATTGTACACATGTCCGAAAAAAATTGGACAGAATATAATTTGTGTTCCTCATAGTATAAAGTTTCCAAAAAGGTATAACACTTGCTTCTAATAAAAAATTGCACGGAATTTATTTTTTTTGACAAATAGCCCTCTACTATCAGGGTCGAGGTCTTCATGATAATGCTTAATCAGCTTTTTGGGAGCTTCGTTAAAAAACAAACCACCCATATTAACATATAGCCACCGTCAAATCCTGATTTCGGATTCATTATGTGGAGAATTGCACCTACGTATTGTCAACAATGGGTTTCTTTTAGGATGAGAAGCTGGACCCTACCGACGTTTCCGACAACGTGGACATATACTTGAAAACAATAGTGGATCAAATCAATGAATCAAACAACAGCTAACCAAGATCTCCACCTAATTTTTAGATTTGCTTTTTTCGAATGGCTCTTGTAATCGAATACATAGCTAACAGTTTCCTGTACATATGTTTCGAAAGGCTAAGCGCAAATGTAAATAAATCAGCTTCTTTCCAAGGTGCTCTTCAAAGTTAACACCTACGATAACATAAAAGACAGGGAAATGATCAGGGCGGATGGATTTCCCATTCACTAGTAGCTCTCGCTTCTCTTCTGAGTCTTGCCAGCTATCCGCAAACGTAATTCTTGCCGGAAGCATTTCTCAGATGGTTCCTTAAGAAAAAATAAATATTCAGCAAAAGGTCTTTTGTACTCACAATAGACTAAACTAACCCTTAAGTTAACAAAGATTGAAAACAAATGAAAAAATCAAATCAATACTCTTACGACGATATGATAAATTGATCTAGAATCATCTACCAAACTAGCTCGTGTGGATGAACCTGGTATTGTTATACCTTATAAAGAGTAGTTAATGCTGAAAATATCAATCAACTGGGGTAATGTCAGGAATGTCTGATTTAACAAGAAAATCAAAGGTAATTAAGTGGTATATCTAACTTAAAAATGTTTGGCCCCAAACATTTTCAAGTTGTTACGAAAGTTTCTAAGTTGAAAACTTAGAAAAAATCTTAAGGATAAGGGATTGGAAAAACCACCCCATGGTTGGCCGACGAAGAAAATTTTCTAATCTGAAAGCTCTAAAAACACATTAGGCTATTTTCATCACTGAAGAAGAAAATTAATTGTAAAATGTTTCACTTCCATGAAACGTAATAATATGTAAAGTATAATCGAAAAGATTTTAACACCCCATTCCATCACTTTACGTACATTTTACGTAAAGTGATGGAATGAAAAGGGAAGTACGAGAACGGACAATCGATTCGATGGCGGCCATTTTGAATTTCGCTCTTAAAAAAAATTGCCCAAAGGTGACAAAATGTCATACATCAGATTTGAGTTAAGTGGGGTCTAATTGGTCAGAATCTTCAATAAAATGTTGTATGTACTCAAAAACACACTTTTGCCAATGGCTACAAGACTAAATAGACTGTACAACTGCTTCAAGTAGTCACAAATGACGTTTCTTGTACCGGTCGATTAATGGGAAGTGCCGGGTAAGAAGCAAACATTTAAAACCACAGTTATGGGTTTATAAAAGATAATAACAGAAAGTGATATTCAATCCACACTATATGACCCAAGATTGTTTTTTTATGAAGATATTAGGAACTGAAAGGTCATCTACTCGAAATCCAGCAAGAACTTATCAAGAAAGATCATAGGTTTGTCTTGTCTTGTCTTGTCATCCGGTTTACCGTCTTCTTTCCCTGATCCAGGGGTTGGACGTTTTGGTAGCCGACTAAGTACTACCATAATTTAATTGAAGTAAATTTTTACAAGCTGATGCCCTTCTTAACGCCAACTTGAGTTCACAGCACCAAGAAACTGAGTGTTTTTATCAGGAGACACCATCTCCACCAGATGATATACGCCCAACGGAAAGATTGCCAATCCGGATAGCATCTACCAGCAAGAGCAAGCTTTTTTTATATACAGGGCGGCCGCACTCGCCCTGTCGCCAGAGCCCCATTTAGCGTTACCCAGTGGATATGACGAGGACATAGAGGTTGACTTGTGGGCGTTCGGTTATATTTTGCGCCTAGCCTCTGCACCTTTTGAAGGTGCGCCAATTCGCACCACCTTATCTACCAAACTGGTTTTGTTATTCACCCATTGCTGGGAAACAATGCACTGGATAGTTTCCTATAGAAAATCCGTTAACTATGCATTTGAAATTTTTTAACCATTATCCTGGTTTCCACTGACTTTCAACGTCTGCTTTATTATTATGTGATATGTATTCTCTATATCCAATCAGTTGTGACATACGGGAGCGAAACGTGGTCGTTAAACAACACTGCGATGGACACACTTACCTTCGACTAACGAAAGCGTGAGCGCATTATGATCGACATCACGCTGTAAGATCAAGAGGGAACGAGACGACCTCACATGCTGACTGGAGTCTATATGACTGGTCACCGGGAAGATGTCAGTTAAATAGGAGGAGGGAGTGACATCAACCCTGGACTAAGACTGAGTATTGCCGACAGAATTACCACACAAAAATTATGAAACAAATCCATGAGGCAATTATGAACAATTTGGGAATAATAAGAATTTTGCGTCAGCTCCTTTGAATGTGGTACCGAGCAAAATATTAGTTTTCATGTAACTTATGGAGTAAACATATGTTAAAATAGGGTACATTTCCCAGGCTCCCAGCACGCCAGTACAGCGGCTGACTGCCGTTTCTTTTAAACGCCGATCGAGTTGATTGAAAAACTAAAGCCTTCTGTGGAAAGTGGGGAAAACTCAACCGTTGCTAGCTGATGGACTATTGTAAACGCACGGTTTATAAAATTATTTTAAAAATGTAATTGTTTACATACCGTATTAATTTGTCAAGTTAATATTTACAACTCGAATTCGCACAACTTCAGCATCGATATTTTCTGGGTTGCTAACTAACGTTTCTTATTTTGTGACAGAAAAACTTATTCTTTACTGCAAGTTTTCTTTCATGTGAATTAAACTTTCCAATTTATAATTAACTTACAATGTCAATGGTTTTAAATACAGTCGACTCTCTCTAATTCGAATCTCTATTATTCGAACTTTCTATAATTTGAACAAATTCTAAGTCACCGTCAATTTTCCTTAAGAAATTTTTATAATTCACTTTCTATTATTCGAATCTCTGCAATTCGAAAACCTCCATATTTCGAACAAATTTTCTGGTCCCCTAGGCAAAATCCTCTCTGTAATTCGAATTTTCGGAGTGTAAACTAACCGTTAAGATTTTTAAATGTTTTTTTTTCAAAATTCGAATTTCTGTTCGAATGTTTTGATTTTTTTGTAAATATTTTTTGCATGAAGTTTGATCATATTTTCTTGTGACTATGGTTTGATGAACTGCGTCAGATTCACGAAATTTCAAGTTGATTTGTGGAAAGGCCTCAGCGACGGGAGTCGTGTGTTTGACTTGACAATCTATCTAACACGAAACAATAAAAAATTGAACACTTTATTAACACGCAATTAGTGTCACTTGTTCATGTATGATCGTGAAACTTAGGAAAAGAAAAAAAAGAATCAAAGAAAATTCGATCATTCTTTTTTATTTTTCACCTTTATGATTTTTCTCAATTTTTTAAAAATTCCGATTTCTCTCTTTAATTCGAATTTTCACCCTTTAAACTTGAAAATTCGAATAAGAGAGACTTTCTACTCTATTTCTATTCTCTCTATAATTCGAACAAAATTTTTCCCCACGGGATTCGAATTAGAGAGAGAGTCAACTGTATGTAAAAGCACATATGATCTGGCTTGTTCGTGCAGAACAACGCGTGTAATTAAATTTTCAAGACCAACAAATATCAATACATTCATACAATGTATTCTTTTTATTGACTCATAAGATGCGTTTACGTCCTCAAATTAAATGTTTTTTGTTTGAAACATCAGTTTTGAAAAGATTTATTAAATTAAACTTCTAACGGAGAAACGATTTATCGTTCTACTAATTTCATAAATCATATGTCGTCCAATCTGTCGAGTACATAGTCTTCACGCACATTATCCAGTACAATTGAGCTTGGTGTTGCTTCTGAGAAACAGCTCGCTTTTGGTTTAAATTTTAGATGCAGTTCGTCTTTTAATCCGCTTGATTTCATAAAATAAATAGACTCAAAAATATATTTATTCACTACTACCAAAAATCATGGATCAAATTCTACACCAAGTACCAGATCTGCAGAGACTCAACAACACCACAACTTATATAGCTTTTTCCCCTCAAATGTTCAGAGAAACAGAATTCAACACTTTCATTTTTCAGACTTTTCTCCCAAATAAAAACTCCCAAACTCAATTTGGTTTGTTGACAAACCTATGTTTTCTAATAGAGAACTTTAATTCCCCATTATTAATGTCTGTTTTCTCGATAGCTAGCAAGTATATACAATATAAAATACATCAGATGTCTGTGGATAAATTGAAACATAGTTTATACTGGTGTATTGGCTCCTGTACCTTATCGGGTCTATGTTATTATGGATATTATCGTAATAACTGTTTCATCAACATTCTAAAGGTGAGGTAGTAAAGTAACAATATTTTAATATAATTTTTTACATGGAAAAACCCACTTAGGATATATTTTATGGATGGCTGACGAAAGTCACCTGGACAAAAACCCCCCATTACCAATTCCATAACCCTAACCATATATAACAATTGAAGAGAAGCCATGATTATGTGGGCTTTTGTCCATTCCCCATATTTTATATATTTAATCAGTACGTATCTTTGGATTCATTCTTAACTTGACTGTTGACATTGGATCATTGTTAAAAATTTCTTATATATATGTATATAAATATTTTGTTGATTTTCCTATTTTTATTTTTATTTAATCATCATCATCATCATTGTTCTGCGCGTTGTTAAACGATACCGGTCATTATTTAATCATAAAGTATTGTCAATTGTCATTTTTATTTAAAGAAACATCTTACCGTCTTTCATTGTTAACAATTTTGTCACAAATTCAGCTCTTTTAACAGAATGTGCTTGAGTTTGAAGTCAATGAAGATTTAAAGAGTGCATTGACTAATGCTGGTGGTGTTTTGCCATACGTTGCAGTTAGAGGTACAGTACATGCTTCAAACAGAACAATAAATGGCCTCTATGACAAGGAGGCGGAAGGAGTCATCCACAGAATATCAGTGATTGAGCATAAAACAGAGTGGAATAAGTTTTCAAACAAATGGTATATAACAATATAATGGTATAATGCTATGATATTATACATACATATATATATATTAAAGAGTAAAAACAACTACGTGATGTTTACAATCTGAGTTTCATGTGTATGTTACACAATCTTCAGGTAAAAACTAGAAAAATTATTTTAAAAACGTTTTTATAAATTAAAATGATGTAATTACGTATCTCTGGAGTGTTGTTTAGTTTTTAGATTTATAATTGGCCATTAAAAATTTATTCTCGTGGCAACACTTCAATATAATCTCAGAACTACTATAATGAAGAAGCATGGAAAAAGAATACATCACATGACTGTTTTGATGTCACAATGGGAAGCTTCGACGGCGCGGAGATATGCGAACTAGTTGGATTGTTAATATTGAATGGCTTGTCAAAATTAGTAAATAATAATGATATTGGTTTATACCGCGACGATGGTTTAGTGGTCTTACGCACTACAAACGGTAGAGCCATAGACAAGAAAAGAAATCATAAAACTTTTCAAAGATATCGGATTTCAAATAGATATAGAAACGAACTTGAAAATAGCGAACTTCTTGGACATTACGCTAGACCTAAATACCAACATATACCGGCCATTTAAAAAACCAAACAACACACTGTTGTACATCAACACATCTTCAAACCATCCGAAAGAAATACTAAAGCAATTACCCATATCAATCAACGAACGATTATCAAAAAACTCCTCGAACCCAGAAATATTCAACAACAGCAAAGAAGAATACGAAGAAGCGTTGCAAAGGAGCGGATACAAAAATGTTACTCTATCCTTCCACAATCCCATATCTTCCGTTCATAGAAACCGCCAACGTAATATTATATGGTTCAACCCACCCTTCAACAAAGATGTATCAACAAACGTGGCAAAGAGATTTTTGTTACTGATCGACAAACACTTTCCCTGTTCAAATAAACTCCACAAGATCTTCAACCGAAACAACGTCAAAGTAAGTTATAGCTGCACCGACAATATGGAGAAAATAATAAAATCGCACAATAAAAAGTTATCAACAAAGGAATACGCAGAAACACCGCCATGCAATTGCCGCGCAAAGCATGATTGTCCTATGAACGGAAAGTGCCGAGCATCGAACGTAATTTATAGATGTGATGTCACAGCACCAAACATCCCAACAAAAACGTATATTGGATTGACGGAAGGAGAATGGAAGCTGCGGTACAACAACCATAAACAATCACTTAAACATAAAAAGTACGCCAAGAGCACAACATTATCTACATATGTCTGGGAATTGAAAGATAATCATAATGTAACACCTTTGTTATCTTGGTCGTTAATGAAATTGGTCCCGGCATATTCAAACCTTTCAAAAGTTTTATGATTTCTTTTCTTGTCTATGGCTCTACCGTTTGTAGTGTGTAAGACCACTAAACCATCGTCGCGGTATAAACCAATATCATTATTATTTACTAATTTTGACAAGCCATTCAATATTAACAATCCAACTAGTTTGCATATCTCCGCGCCGTCGAAGCTTCCCATTGTGACATCAAAACAGTCATGTGATGTATTCTTTTTCCATGCTTCTTCATTATAGTAGTTCTGAGATTATATCGAAGTGTCGCCACGAGAATAAGTTTTTAATGGCCAATTATAAATCTAAAGACTAAACAACACTCCAGAGATATGTAATTACATCACTTTAATTTATAAAAATGTTTTTAAAATAATTTTTTTAGTTTTTACCTGAAGATTGTGTAACATAAACATGAAACTCAGAGTTGTAAACATCACGTAGTTGATCATTATCATCTTAATGTTTTTTTTCCATGGGTTGGACGGGGTATATTAATGGGCGTCTTCTAATCTGATCAAGACTGTTAGGTCAAATCTAAAATTTCTCTGTAGCAAATCTGTCCTTATTACCACTTGTAATGTCTTTCACAATCCACCTCTAAGCCACTTTCTGCAATAAAGAAGTTAATGTTGTAGGCTGTTTGCCTTTCTTGAATTTTATATCATTCAGCATAAGATGAGGTATTAAGGATGGCAAACTTGAAGCGTAAAAATCACCCATCATTTTTGAAGCACGATGCAGTGGGTGTTTTTTATAAATGCTAAGTTTTCATCGTTTCATTCTCAATACTTCTTCACCCTAAATGATGTAAATGAATAGATGTTTCTCGTTCATATCTTTTTTTTAACAAGAATGAAATGTGCTAAGGGTTTAACTTTATTTGACTGTTGCTTTTTTCAATGTGTACCTATATATCTTTATTTCAAAGATCTAGTTTTTTGAAAGGAAAATAGGCTACCACCCGACATGTAAGCCATACTGAAAAAGATAATTGAATTGTGCAAAATTGTTGACTACTCCTTTTTCATAGGTCTGACACAACTCGTACCATTTCTGCTAAATCTCAGCAAGAAGAGTTTCACCTCACATCTGGTTCTGACATCAAGATGCATGTAAAGGACTTAGATGATGCTAATAATCTTGTTCTGTCCACCACTTATGATTCGTACGAACCTTCTAACAATATATTGAGGGGAGTTTTAGATGTCATTTCCGGTGAACATGTGAAAGGGATCCAAACAATTGAGAAGATGCTTCTGCTCGGTTCGAAGTTGCTGTGCATCGGTGAAGTGAAGTTAATGGACAACAACAATTTTGCAATTTTCTCTCCGACGCAGTCCGGAACAAAATATCTTCTGGTCCAGAAAACTCTGAGGGATGTTATTAAGTCTGAGTCGAGTGAAGTTTTGAAATACTTGTCCATGTTTTTTGCGGTTGTCGGTGGAGTATTTGGTTGTTATTGGCTGTATAAAAGCTATTTGCAATTTATGGAGAACAGAAAATTCCAATCTTTACTTAATGAGAACAAACAAGAAGGTGCTTGCACAGTGTGTTTAGACCGGCCGAAAGATGTTGTTATTTTACCATGTGGCCATGTTTGCACGTGTCGCCATTGCGTTTTATGTGTAAGGAACTGTCCAATCTGCAGAGGAGCAATTGACTCGACTGTCCCAATTTTCAACAGTTAATGCAACAGATTGTTGAACATCAGAATGGTCACGTAATTCATTCATAGCAATATTTGAGGAATGGTAATTTTTGTACATTTGTGTCCACAGATTTAGTTTTGATTTTTAAATTTTTTAAGACATGAAATAATGTTCTTTTTATAGAACTTTTTTTGGAAAGTTTTAAAAAAATCAGAATATTCATGTGAATCGAAGAGTTTTCTTTAATTTCGCTACATCAACGATTTTATAAAAGATGCGTTAAAAAGGTTTCCCTCGTTGTATCCTTTCTTCCGGGCATAGTCGAAATTTATTGCTAACAGGTTACCGTTAGAGGGTATCATTAGTTAAGCATTGCAGCTAGAAGAAATGCCCTGCACCATGGAGGTACGAATGAATTCAATGCAGTCGAGTAGATAAGGAACGGGTCGAATCTACTTTCAATCCCACTATTTGCTGATTTTACAATCCCTATAAATGGAAATGGAAAAAACAGTAGCATGAAAATCTATTGTAAGGGGAAAGTTTTCTTTGGTAGTTCTAGATTGTCTTCTTTAGTTCTAAATTGAAAAGTGCGGAGTTAAAGGTTGTAAATGAATGTCGTGGCTGGAAAAGCTCGGAACTGGAGTTTACGAATTCAGGGCAAATTCACAAAATTTAATTATGCATTCTTTAAGGTTTTATGACAAAATAATTGTCCATATATCCTCTGAAGATCAAAAGAAAATGACAGCTTCATAGATAGGGCAACCCCACACTGTCTTATTTTGGTACGGAATAACGTCACCCTAGGAAGTCCTATCATTGGACATTATCAAGTATAAATTAATAAACTCGTTTCTAAAAAGTAAATAAAAAAAATTAGGGTAAATAGAATATTACAGTAATTTTATGTCAAATTAAAGAAAGAAGATTTTAAAATTATTTGATAGATATTCGTTTGAATTTGGCGAATAGTTTAAACTTGCGCGTGCTTGCCCAGACAATGTTTGCATAGTTGGTAGAGCTATCATTTAAAATAAAGTGTATTAGTTTAGAGAGCATGCATTTAACATTGAATAAATAATAACCAGATTCAAGGAGCATTTTCTCGATTATGCGAAAGAAAATATTGGCTGAAGAGGTTTAGCGTCAAGAAAATCTTCATTTGAAATTGTTATTGATCGTTCCCAATATTGTATTTTTTTTGGAATATGACTACCAGAATCCTTTCCTATGTGCTAACTTTTAAATAAAATTAACTACTCGCGACAAATAATTTTTAACTTAATATTCTGACTGTACTAATACTACTACTAATACTATTCTATTCAATAGTAGATCTTACTTCATGGGCTTTCCAGCTACTCCTTCTTCCTTTTTCCTTGTTTTTTTATGGGTAAATAGACGCAGTAAAACAATCCGTTTCATACAAGCACTTTCATTGAAACCTAAAAAATTTCTTTTCGCCTGATAAGGACCTAATTCTAATTGTTTCATTGAACTTTAAAAATTCTGAAATGTATCATTTAAAAACTTTTCCAGCCACCAAAAATAAAAGCTGATAATATTCAAATTTCCTTTAACTTGATAAGGACCAAAATCTAATTGTTTATATATTTGTAAATGTATTTTTCTTTGTCCGTCCATTTGGTATCTATGCATTCGCAAACAGATTGGTCCATCAGAAAGCTGAAAATTCAGGGACAGGAAGGTAACCTGGCCCAGAGAACGTCATGTCTTAGTTTTTCGATAAAGATATAAATTGTGGGTTTACTTAACTTACTAATTAAATCAAGATCCTAGTTCAAACAATTATGAATTTTTGGATTTACCACGGCAATCTACTATTTTCCTTCATTCTTTTTTTGGTATTTTTATGTTCCGTAAACAACTAAAAAGAGAGGGGAATCCCTTCTGCCCAATAGCATTAGAAGTTAATTCTTCCATTCTTACATCACTTTGCTAAAATTTTAAATTAATGCATGCAAGACGTTGTTTTTTGAGTAGATATTCTGTGGTTTAATTTTAGAGTATAGAAGTGGAAATTTGTTTTATTTCCTTTTAATTGTCAGTGGTTACTTTTGGGATATTGTTTGGTGTTTGCTGGATGTTTTTTTTGACTTTGATTGGCAGATTTTGGTGGAATTTGTGTGGAAAGAAACATTTTTTTTCACTGATTGAATTTTAAACTCTCCTAACTCACTTTTTCAACATTAACTCCCTCTCATTTAAAAGTAATTACATATTACCAACTCATTAAAATCATTAAAAGTTCTTCGTTGCAGTGCTCATATATCCTCATATATTTGTTTCCTTTGTGTGGATTTCAACGCCTGACTGCTTGCCACCGGGCGGAGTATCTCCACACAAGGAAACATACTATCATAACTTTCATATCTATCAACTCTCATACCACTAGCTACGTTATTATATTTTATTATTATTATTTCTGCTCTCCATAAAATTATTTAACTCCGCAAAGCTGGTTTTGTAGCAGATTTATATCTTAAAACATTAATCATTTTCATTACCTTTATCATTATAACCATTACCCACATATTTACTCCTTCTTGTTTTGGCATCAATAACCAGGATGAACGACATTAAGGACCAACTTGTTAACTTTGAAAAACACCTTCTTGTTATGTCAAAAAAGGTCGATAATATCGAGAATTTCATGACAAGCAAAGTTAATGAGATTTGTGAAAGTGTTTTACACATAAAAGATGTGGTTATAAAAAATCTTGTCGAAGAAAACCGTCGATTAGGAGCAAAAGTTGATGCTTTGGAAGAAGGCCAGGTATGCTTAGAAAAAGAGATTCATCATCTGCAAAACTACAACCGGAGAAATAACGTTGTGGTTGACGGAATTCCGAACTCCGTGGAAGATCAACATCTTGAGGGAGCCGTTATTAAAATTTTTGACGCGATGGACATATCGATTGATGGCTGCGATATAGAAGCGTGTCATCGCATTGGAAGATTGTCACCAAAGAAAACAATTGTGAGATTTGTCAACAGGAAGGCCCGTGTGCAGGCTTTTCAGAACAGGAAAAAACTAAAAGACTTTAAATCGCGTAGTCTAGGCCGCAAAGTGATAAAGACTTTTATAAGAGAAAATCTTTGCCCTTATTCTGAAAAGCTTTCCTTTTTTGCCGTATGCTAAAGCGGGCAAATCTCATCTCGGAAACATTCTCTGTCAATGGCAAAGTTTTTATTAAACGTACCACAAACGAGAACAGAATTTTAATTGACCATGTCAATACATTGGTCAATTTATATCCTGATTTTCAGTTTTGATATTTAATAACCCTCCTAGCTTGATTAATGTTTTTGATTAATGTTTTTTGTTATTCCAAAGTTTGTTTTTTTTTCTGCTAATTAACAAAACCAGTTTATATATATAACAAAGCCAGTTTATATATATATAGTTCTTCTCTTTCCATGGAAAGATGTTTTTGCAAAGTGTGCAAAAAAACTGTTAAAAACAACCAACATGCAATACAATGTGATATTTGTAACTCTTGGATACATAAAAAATGCAATGGATTAAATGACATTGATTACCGTTTATTACAATCAAGCGTCTCTAATTGGTTTTGTATTTTATGCACAAGTGAAATTTTTCCATTCAGTCACATTTCGGATAATGGACTTTTCCAAGTCTTCAACTCTAATATTATTATAGACTAAATGAAATTCCTGCTAATATGAGAAATCTAAAACAATTATTGATAACATATATTCTAACTCTTGTGATAAAAATATGTTATTATTATTATTAATTATTATTAAACAGAATATTTATACAGGTGCAAAAAACGTCAGCGTCTAAAATATAAACAATATATACATATCGGCTGCTATCAATGTCAGACCTGTCTGCGTGAAAATAAAAATTTAAAAAATATATATATATAAGTTAGTAGAATAAGTGATAAAAAATAAAAAGTTTTAAAAGATTCAAAGAAGGGTTTTTATTACAAATAAGTACAAAAATCTAATTAAAATATTCATTGATCTTGGTTTTAAAAGCATTCTTTCTTACATCTAAAGGTAGATCATTATACAGTTTTGTCCCTGAATATAAAAAGGAAGTTTTTCCAAGTTCTAATTTCATTTTAGGCACTTTCAAGAGATAGCCAGAGTTCCCCGTATTCTTGTCGTGATCGTTAACTGTAAAATATCCATTGAAGTTTGCGCAGCAATCGTGTTTCAGGCATTTTCGTACCAGACAGCATTCCTTTTTGTTGATAACATTTGTCACCGTTGGTACTTTACGACCGACTAATTGAGTTGCTCTTCGCTCAATAGACTTCAATCTTTTCTTCTGTCCGCCCGTAAAAGTTAATTTAACTGTGCTTTGATACGTAAGTAACGGTAAGATCATCATCGTGAAAACACAATATGCGGAGTCAGGTGTTAAATATTTCCGTAAGCACTTCAATAATCTTAACCGTCCACACGCTTTTCTGTAAAACTTTTCAAAGTTGGTACTAAAACTCAAGTGACTGTCAACGGTATTTCCCAAGTACTTATATTCGGTGACGTTATTGTTTGCATGTCCTCGATAGTTTATTTCAAGATGTTTGTTTGTTGTGGATAGTCTTTTCTCGGTCCCGAATATCATCGCTTCAGTTTTTCCTATTTTTAGGTTGATAATCAATTCATTATTATCAAAATACTTTCCAATATGCTGGAGAACTTCTTCTAGAAGCTTTTCAATTTTTGCTTTACTTTTATCTGCAACATATATTACTGTGTCATCAGCATACATAATAACGTTACAATGGTGCAGGTGTTGCGGGAAGTTATTGAAAAACATGATAAACAGCAGAGGCCCAAGTATGGAACCTTGTGGGACTCCGGACAGCAGACGATGGGTTTCAGAAGAGTGGCGATTCAAGAAAACAAACTTCTCACGGTTAAACAAATAGTTTGTAATCCATTCTTGTTCTAAACCCCCTATGCCGAACTTAGACAGTTTGTTTAACTTCACGGCATGCCCTACGGTATCAAATGCCTTCGTTAGATCTATATAGACTGCTCCTACTAAGTTTCCATCGTCAATTTGTTTTCTGATGTTGTCAAATAAAAGGGTAGACGCCAGTTTGGTCGAACGATTTCGCCTATAGCCGAATTGAGTATCTGTTAGAAGATTGTTCGCCTCCAAATACTCGGACAACTGGGAATGTACAGCTCGTTCAATAATTTTAGAAAATATTGGTAGTATGGATATTGGTCTAAAGTTCTCAGCTTTACTGGTGTCCCCACTTTTATGTATCGGTATGATTTTGGCTTTCTTCCAAATGGACGGCACGGTACCAGATTCCAAGGAAATGTTTATTATGTGTGCCAGAGGCTTAGATATTGCCTTTGCACAGTCCTTTATCATGCCAGGCGGTAGGTCATCAGCACCTGTCGATTTCTTCCTTTTTAAAGAGTGTAGTTGTTTTTCCACGGAGACAACTGAGACGTATGAAAACTTGAAAACGTTCTCCGTCCTTCTGGTTTTCGGTTTGTGTGTTCTCCATATGCGGTTAGTGGACGATGTTATACTTGATTTGAGTTTGGTCACAATTGTTCCGTAATATTCTGCAAAAACGTTTGCCTTCTTTTTGGCATCTTGTAGTGAAGGTAGTGTGTTTCTCGACTTTGATGGGAAGATCGCTTTTATAGCTTCCCAAAACTTTCGTGGATTGTTTTTGTTCTCGTTAATTAAATTGCGATGGTAATTTCTTTTTGCCTTGTTTACCTTTTTATTACAGTGATTTCTAGCATGTTTATAAGCTTTCCAGTATGCTTCATTTTTTGTCTTCCTTGCTTTCCGTAGTAGCTGGTTTTTACTATCTATTAGTTTTTTCAAGGTTCCTCTCATCCATCCTGCAGGTTTTCCTTTAACTGACCTGGATTTGATTGGTGCATGATTGTCAAAACACTTTTTCAAAGATGCCGTAAAATACTCTGCAGCCACTTCGGCGTCATTTGTCTCGTACAATAAATTCCAATTAATATTTGCAACGTCTTGTAATAAAAATTCCGGGCTATAATTTCTGTAATCTCGCTGACGTTTTGTTTTTGGCTCATATTTAACATTATGAAGTTTTCTCACACAACCAATCAATTCGTGATCTCCAAGTGAAAGCGATTCAATAATGACTTTAGAAATGGTTGATGGGTTAGTTGATAAAATGATATCAATTAGTGTTTCTGTTGTTTCTGTAATTTTGGTGTAAAATTTTTAATCCTCTACTTTTGAAAAAGTTTTTCAACATTAATCATGAACATGAATCAACATTATTCGCCACCATAGCACTACCAGGTGATAAATAATAATGCCGCGATAAATAAACAACAAATCTTCAACAAATAACAAATCCGCTCGTAAAACACGTCCGCTCACTTCAACGATCAATTAACGACAGTTGTCTGGTAACTTAACGTCAACAATTTCTGATCACTTACCTCAGTTTTTCCTTCAACCTAACTTTAATGTAACATTTGTTTCTCGTAAACACAATATCTTTCGTAGAAATACCACATATTTTGATAAAAAAAGGTTTACTTTCTGAATTTAATAACGTAGTTTGGGATAAAATTCTTGGATTTGATAAACTTAACACTGACAACAATTTTAATATATTTTTTGAAGTTTTTAACGGATTATTAAACAAGTATATGCCACTCAAAAAGGTCAGTATTAAAAGCTTCAAGCTCTCTCTCAAACCGTGGATAACAAAAGGTATATTGACGTCAATGAAAATCAGGAATAAGATTTATCGTAAATATATTCGAACTAAAGATATAAATAACAAAATCAGGTTAAAATCTCGGTATAATTCATACAGAAACTTATTGACTAAACTATTAAGATGCAACAAACAAAACCATTTTAAGAAATACTTCATTGATAACTCAAAGAACCTTCGAAAAATCTGGATCGGTATACAACGTTTAATAAATCTTAAAAGTAAAAAAGGTACTGTTCCAACTGTTATTCTAGATGATAATGGTGTTTCTCTGACCGATCCTGTGAAAATTGCTGACAAATTTAACTCATATTTTACGACAGTTGCACATAACATCCAATCTAAAATTCATTCATCTCATACGAACTTTAAAAAATACCTAAAAAATCTAAACCTCAAAAGTAGTTTTATATCTCCAACTGATGAAATAGAGATTTCCTCATTAATACATAATCTAAGTAATGGAAAAGCTACTGGACCAAATAGTATACCTATTGTGATCCTAAAAGAATTAGGTAATTCAATTTCTGTCGTTCTTTCAAAGTTATTTAACCTATCTTTTACGACTGGTGTTTTTCCAAACATTCTCAAAACATCTTCAGTTTTGCCGCTTTTTAAAAAAGGTTCTAAATTAGAATGCTCAAATTATAGACCAATATCATTGCTTTCAAACATTAGTAAACTCTTGGAAAAAGTTATGTATTCTCGAATTTACAATTTCCTACATAAATTTAATTGCTTGAATGAATTTCAATTTGGGTTTCGATCGAAGTATTCAACAGCTCATGCCTTATTAAGTATAACAGAGAGAGTGAGAGAAGCTATTGACTCTTTGAACTTTTTGCATGTGGTATTTTTGTTGATCTGAAGAAAGCATTTGATACAGTCCATCACGAAATTCTTCTCGAAAAACTTGTTCACATCGGTGAAAGAGGCATTGTTAATAAATGGTTTGCCTCGTATTTGCAAGATCGCCAACAATTTGTAACGATTAACGGGTTTTCTTCATCGCTAAAGTCAACCAGATGTGGCGTTCCTCAAGGTTCTGTGTTGGGTCCATTATTATTTTTAGTTTATATTAATGATTTTCATAACTGTATAAAGTTTTCAACAGTGCATCATTTTGCAGATGACACTAATTTGTTATACATCAACAAGTCAATAAAAACCTTATGTAAAAAAGTAAATTATGATTTACGAAGAGTAAATGATTGGCTTAATGCAAATCTTATCGCTTTAAATGCTAATAAAACCGAATTTATCATTTTTAAGAAATATCATAAAAAAATGATTCTGAAATTAAAATCATGTTAGATGGATCACGTTTAAAACAATCAACTTGCATTAATTATCTGGGAGTTTTAATTGATGAAAACTTAACTTGGAAACCTCACTTAAGCGAACTTTGTAAAAGATTGAACCGATCAAATAGCATGCTTTCAAAAATTAGATACCACGTTAATACAAAAATTTTGAAAAGTTTGTATTTTTCAATTTTTTGTCACATTTAACTTATTGTTATTTGGGGCCAAAAAAGAAGCACAAATCTAAATAAATTATTTTCTATTCAACGATCAGCTCTAAGAATTATAAATTTTCAACCTTTTAGATTAAATGTAACTGCTGCTTTTACTAAATTTAATATCTTTCCATTTCGTCTACTATTAAACTCCTCAACATTATGTTTGTTTTTTATTCTTTAAACCAAAATATCCCCCCTTCGATTGGCAATTTCTTCACTAAACTTTGCCATTTTCATCTCTATCCATCTCGCAATGCTTTAGCTAATGAACTTAAAATTTGTTCCTATAATACAATTTTTTATGGAAAATACTCAATTAAACACCAAAGCATCATTGAATGGAACAAATCAATTAGAGACAGTAAAAATATTTTTGATATAAAATATAAGAACAGGCATTGGTTAAATTCTATTTTTGACTTCAACAGTAAACAATTTTCTAATTTAGTCAAACTTAGCATCAGGGATAAACCTTGTTTAGCTTAGTGTTATTAAACAAATATATATTTTGCTTGGTGGTTTGTATTTTATGTTGTGTGTATCTTTGCCAATTATATATATATATATATTTTCTAGATATTTTTTACGTATATTTCTACTGTGGTGTCACTACATTGTTCAGCTTTTATGCTATTGAGTGACACCAACCATATATTTTTGTAATTTGTTTTTCTATTTATTTTTGTATTGTTTTATTATATGGTAAATATTTGATTTGATTGATTCTACTCATCCGCTTATTGTTGAACTACTGAATGACCTCGGACAATAATAAAAACAAAAGGCAATCTTTCCTAATCTTGATCTGTTGGGTGAGTCATCTAACAAAGCTATTATAGAAGAGAAATAGTCTGCTAGGATAACAAAAATAAATTTGTTCGTTTCCTTTGATTACTCGTAGAAAATGGATACTCGGTAAGATGTCTATTTGTATCTACAACATGTTTCTTCTTAATAAATAAGCTTGATGTTGTGAAATATTGAATAACTTTTTAAGTGTGATTTTAATGAGGTTCTAGTGGCAAGAGTTGAGGATAGGTAAAAAAGAAGACACATCGTCAAAAAAAATTACTCAGTTTTTCTTTCTTTCTTTCCTTGCACTTTTTTATACTCATCATCTATACTCTAAACCATAGATTGTTGATTTTCGCCTCTAGAGAAACTAATATCACCAGAATCGTTGATCGTCACCTGATCTATACTATAAATGGAAGTTGTGTCTGTCTGAACGCTCATAACTCGAAAAGCACTCGTATTAGGTCTTAGCAGTATTATATTTTCTGATTCAGCATCACACGCAAAGGTTTTAAAAATATAAAAACTTTTTTTAATTGAAAGTTACTTAATAACCCTTTAAAAGTAGTTTAATATAAGTTGTTGAAAATGCTGAATCCCATGACGGGCTTAGTTTTTCGATAAAGATATAAATTGTAAGTTTATAGTGGTTAAGTTTGAAAACAATATTGGTAGTAAGAAAAGTAGTAATTCCCCTGACAATTTCATTACAAAAGTCTTGCTATGACCGCTGATAAGCGCTATTCGGTATTCGTTTTGCCGTTTTTCTTTGAGCTTCTAAGTGCAAATTAAAGTCGCAGGGTTAAAGTCATTTATACGGCCAACATATTTTCATTTTATTTCATATATTTTCCTACTCGGCAATTTACAACAAACGTTAAAAAAATAAAATAATACTATTATGCATATAATATAAATAACAGCAACAAAGATATAGTTTGCTAAACACGTTAAAAAGTGAGTTGATTTCAAGGAGTGTTGGAAATTAGTGAGTAGTAAGGACTTTAAGAAAACTGATTTAGTTTTATCACAAAGCCCTATTTATAAAGATTAAAAATGCTATCGATAATCGTTAAAAATTTGCCATGCTATAATTTAATCATAAACTTTCAATAATCAGAAATTGTGTTAAGTAAGTAAACTGTGGTACACAAATATATTTACAAGTGGTGTATATTCTCACTGAAGAGATATTTTTCAAATTATTTACAAAAGAAAATTTATACTATATATATACTGTTATCGTGATTAATAATTCCACAAATAAGGTCCTCGGCACGATAAAGTCTTTCTCAAACAATCTTTTTTGCGAAGTGGTATTATGAAACTGTTAATCGCGTGGTTTGTGGGACATTCATGATTAGCTTTTTCAAAAAAGGTTTTAAAAGCTGATGGACACATATTACGACTTGCGTCATACATAAACTTTAGATGTAAAAATATATTAATTTGATAAATATTTAATATATTAGAAGATTGCATGAGGTCTCGGGTGCTTGTATATTTATCCGCATGAAAAATCAAGCGACAAGCATGTTTCTGCTTACTGAAAATTCGTTTTCGTCTTGTCGGAGGCACGTTTGCCCAATCGAGATTTGAATAAATTAAGTACGTGTTTATAAATGAATAGTACAGATTCATCATTAGTTTTTTATTTAATATCGGTCTTGCTTTATACATAATGGCTAAGCTTTTGGCAAGTTTGCAGCAAGTCAACGTGCTGAATAATGTGGTTCTCCCAAGAAACATTCTCGTTAATTAAAACTAGGCATTGACCGATTGTGCTCGTTAATTTCTGAAAAGTTGAGCTGCGTAAAATGCGAAAAGTTGCCGTGTAAAATACAAAAAGTTGCTAAAAAGTTGCAAAAAATACAAAATGTTGCAAACTTCAAGTGTTGCACCTAATTCTCGCCCAAATTTCACGATATTTACACGCATACTTAATTAAAAGTTTCTATATTTTAAAATAATATTACAAAATGATACATAAAAAGATAAATTTCTTGAAATTTGAACAAATGTATAAAAATATTTTAATAAATCTTTCGCATTAGCGTATATTTACAAAACGTTTATTAGAAACCAATAAAATGAAAATTTTGAAACAAAACTTATGAAATTCTGGTTGTTCATTTGACTTTATCTTGCTGGTATACTGTTTTCAGATTAATCCAATACAACAGAACTAATTCTACAGATTGTATACACGTATTTTTTTTTATATAAGAGACTAAGCAAAGACCCTGGTGGTTTGGAAATTCCTACAACCGATCCCAAGCAGACGTACTGGCAGTAGCTTTACTCTCCCTTTGCTTGTATTTTTCTTTATTGACAGGACGTTTTTGCCTACGTGCAATATCAGCTTACTTAGACTTGCACAAGCATTTCTTGCTATCAAAATTGGATCTTGGACTTCTTTTATCGGCACATCTTCGTTCTCTGAAATCTCCACATCTTCGTTTTTTGCTTCTGATAAGTCGTCTCGGTCGGACAGGTCAAGTAAAAGGTATATCCTTTCATATCCTTTCATATCCTTTCATATCCTTTCATCCTTTTTTGTCCCATTGCATCAAATTAGCAATTTAAATTACTAAAACTGAAATGACCGGACGCCATTTTCTTTTTATCGTTAAACGCATGCACAGGCATGCTAGGGCGCGTCCAACACGACATTCGATATTAAACACTCCCAGTGTTGCACTGGATATATAAATGCTGTAGAGCATACATGTAATACATGACACTGGTCACTGAGACAACATGGTGGGTTCGTGCAAAAAATAATCAAGAACTATAAACATCAAAACATTGTTTTTATTATCAAAAATTCTAGTTATGGCTTATCTAATTGTCCATTTTTTGCTAAAATTCGCTAAAAAGTTTCCCTGAAAGGCAAATATTGCTCGAGGTTGCTACAAATGAAAAAGGTTGCTAAAAGGTTGCCCTGAAAGGCATATATTTCTCGAGGTTGCTACAAATGAAAAAAGTTGCTAAAAAGTTGCCGAGCACAATCGGTAAATGACGAATTAAAACACCAAGAAAATAAGTAAATCTAACACGGTTAATGGGTTATATTAATACGTATTGGAGGAAGGTAGTATAAAGATACGTTGCCTTTTTCTATGAAACAGAATATACTTTAATGTCAGAAATTTTCGCGAATGGGCCTACAATTCGCGAAATTAAATATATATGTTTTATATTTGATCATTCGCGAAAATAAATTCTCGCGAAAAAAAATCAATTTTTTTGCAGATTCGCGAAATTTTTCAAAATTTCATATTAAAGTGAAAAAAATCTTCACAAACAAAACTGAACAGTTATTTTCTTTTTCTTTTGTCAACATATTGAATAAATATTTACAAATTAATCCTTCCCTTGCCTTGCCTTTTTCTATGAAACAAAATATAATTGGAACATAATGAACAGAAATCATTAAAACTAACACATCTGCATCTTTGCTTTTTCGATATTTACATTCTCGACATGAAAATGCGGCACCATGCGAGTACTCGACCCTTTATGATTACATTGATTGAAAAAGAATTGACGAAATCTCTTCCACGTGACCATTATGATTTATGATCATAATGTTCAGTTTACGATTTAAACTGCTGTATCTTCACTGAAGATAAGGATTGAAATACTAACTTTTCTGGTAGTGACAGAAGGTGTTACTCATTGTCCGTCTGTGATAATCATCAATGATTTTAATGCTGCAGGGTTGGAAATGAACGAATGAAGTACTTAAGTTTGTGTCATAGAACTTGAAGTTGGTTGCACCATGTATCCACTAGTTATTTTGCATATACAGATTGCCCCTGGTCGCTACCCAAAAATTACCGAGGTGTTTCCGATGCTTTACCCTGATGTTGATTTCCGTAACACCGATTATAGGTTTGGCTTCGCATTTTACAATTAGATGCATTTGGATAGTATACCATGTTTGAATAGATTGAAACATTCCACATCCACCTAAGTCGTCGGTAAAACCTGCATGCCATATGCTTGGACCATCCTTTGATTTGATTGAGGTCAACAGTGGTGTGATACCTATAGCATAAACTGACATGGCAGCTGGATCTCCCTGCATCTTTCCTTCGGAATTTGTAATCTCTGAACCTCCAATGATGAACAAACGAGATGTAACACAGTGGATGTTACGCGCATACGTTGCTATTGGTACACATATTCAATATTATGAAGTAAAACTTTACAGTTCAGAGCATTGAAGGCATTGGACGCATCAATAAGGAGTATAATACCATTGGTTGCTTCCTCTGAAAATAGGTCTATCATTGCATGCACTGCAGTTTCGCAGCTTTTTAGTTGACATGTGCACAGTTAGAGAGCTTTTTATTTTATCAGATTTGATAACAGAGATGATAGCCTTGCCTACTATTCTTCGTAATACTTCTCCAATTCCTGGATTTTGTCTAGAGGAATAAACCTACTAGCAGCACAATGTTAGTGTTGTTGCGTTAAGTAAAACCGGTCAGGATTTCGATTTCGCTTTTTTGATACGTAGTAGTCGAACGAATTGTGCAAGTGAAATGCAAAGATCTTTTCCTATCTTTCTATAGCTCTTGGGAAGCTAGAATCTTTCGCCATCTAACAGCATACATATCAGAGTGTCCGCATGCACCTTCTATAGACAAACTAAAGCATTGAAACGTTCTTCTGTTACCCTCCACAATTCCTGCTCTCAATTGTCATATCGACAAAACCTTCAAGGACAACCGTTGCGTCAACAAACCATTGTCAAAGAATAACTCTTGTGTAGAATTTTTTGCATGATCCTCGCCTTTCAGATAGCATAAACAGGCGTAGCGTACATTTGCACATCTTTATGTGTAAATAAGTGGGATATTTCAAGTTCTATCATCATTTGTAAAATGTCGTCATGGAATTGATTACAGACTTCAACTCTAGGGGCTACGTTCTTATGGAGAGATTCCCCAAAATAGATTCTGCGTAGACATACTTTTCAATTATTTATTAAAATAATAATTATTATTGAAATTTAACCCAATTTAAACTCCAGAATTGAAGATGGCCATTGATTAATTGAAACTGCACTTTTTTGTATTTAGAAGAGTTGGGAAATGATCGTTTTTCTTACTTTAACTTCATCAAGAATTTCAACCCATTTCTCACCTGGTTGATTTTAAGATAACAAAAAGAGTGTTTGGATAGGACCACCTCTTTAAATTAAAACTTTTGAAGTTGCTTCTTTATATTATTATAATTACAATTGATAGCAACGCACAATCATTTAACGTATAAAAATCTTGTGTATTTTTCTTTTAGATATTACCTCGTTGTTTCCTTGCTCATTAATTACACCATCATCGCTATTATGGGAGAAGGTAAAATAAATGCAAGTGACAGGATAAATGTAGATATCGCAGCTGAAATAGATTTTGTTGCAATTCAAAAAGACAATCCTGAACCTGTTCACATTTCTCTGCCAATTAACAGTACAACTCTAGAAGCTTTTACAGAAGCAAGCAAGCTCCATACTTGTTTTATGTTTGAAAAGGAAATGGACTCGGAATTTGGAGCATTTCTTACGAAAGTTTGCGGCGTTACGCAGAATGTAACTACTGGTGTTTATTGGTTTTTATACGTGAATGGAGTTCTTTCGCCAGTCGGGGTTTCCAGTTATATTGTACAAAACAATGATGTGTTATCTTTAAAATACAATTTTCTGGAAACTGCTCAGGAAGAATCTTCCAGCATAAACTTGTCAACTGAAATAGATTTTGTTGCAATGCAAAAGGACAATCCTGAACCTATTCACATTTCTCTGCCAATTAACAGTACAGCTCTAGAAGCTTTTACAGAAGCAAGCAAGCTCCATACTTGTTTTATGTTTGAAATGGAAATGGACTCGAAATTTGGAGCATTTTTTACGAAAGTTTGTGGCGTTACGCAGAATGTAACTACTGGTGTTTATTGGTTTTTATACACGAATGGAGTTCTTTCGCCAGTCGGGGTTTCCAGTTATATTGTACAAAACAATGATGTGTTATCTTTAAAATACAATTTTCTGGAAACTGCTCAGGAAGAATCTTCCAGCATGAACTTGTCAGCTGAAATAGATTTTGTTGCAATTCAAAAGGACAATCCTGAACCTATTCACATTTCTCTGCCAATTAACAGTACAGCTCTAGAAGCTTTTTCAGAAGCAAGCAAGCTCCATACTTGTTTTATGTTTGAAAAGGAAATGGACTCGGAATTTGGAGCATTTCTTACGAAAGTTTGCGGCGTTACGCAGAATGTAACTACTGGTGTTTATTGGTTTTTATACGTGAATGGAGTTCTTTCGCCAGTCGGGGTTTCCAGTTATATTGTACAAAACAATGATGTGTTATCTTTAAAATACAATTTTCTGGAAACTGCTCAGGAAGAATCTTCCAGCATAAACTTGTCAACTGAAATAGATTTTGTTGCAATGCAAAAGGACAATCCTGAACCTATTCACATTTCTCTGCCAATTAACAGTACAGCTCTAGAAGCTTTTACAGAAGCAAGCAAGCTCCACACTTGTTTTATGTTTGAAATGGAAGTGGACTCGAAATTTGGAGCATTTCTTACGAAAGTTTGTGGCGTTACGCAGAATGTAACTACTGGTTTTTATTGGTTTTTATACGTGAATGGAGTTCTTTCGCCAGTCGGGGTTTCCAGTTATATTGTACAAAACAATGATGTGTTATCTTTAAAATACAATTTTCTGGAAACTGCTCAGGAAGAATCTTCCAGCATGAACTTGTCAGCTGAAATAGATTTTGTTGCAATTCAAAAGGACAATCCTGAACCTCTTCACATTTCTCTGCCAATTAACAGTACAGCTCTAGAAGCTTTTACAGAAGCAAGCAAGCTCCATACTTGTTTTATGTTTGAAATGGAAATGGACTCGAAATTTGGAGCATTTTTTACAAAAGTTTGTGGCGTTACGCAGAATGTAACTACTGGTGTTTATTGGTTTTTATACGTGAATGGAGTTCTTTCGCCAGTCGGGGTTTCCAGTTATATTGTACAAAACAATGATGTGTTATCTTTAAAATACAATTTTCTGGAAACTGCTCAGGAAGAATCTTCCAGCATGAACTTGTCAGCTGAAATAGATTTTGTTGCAATTCAAAAGGACAATCCTGAACCTCTTCACATTTCTCTGCCAATTAACAGTACAGCTCTAGAAGCTTTTACAGAAGCAAGCAAGCTCCATACTTGTTTTATGTTTGAAATGGAAATGGACTCGAAATTTGGAGCATTTTTTACAAAAGTTTGTGGCGTTACGCAGAATGTAACTACTGGTGTTTATTGGTTTTTATACGTGAATAGAGTTCTTTCGCCAGTCGGGGTTTCCAGTTATATTGTAAAAAACAATGATGTGTTATCCTTAAAATACAATTTTCTGAAAAATGCTCAGGAAGAGTCTTCGGAAATCACGGCAAATCAAATCTTGGATAGAGGCGATAAAATAATATTGCGATTTCAGAAAAATGATACACAGAAATTCTTATCAAGTTCCCATCAATTATTTCATTGGAATCCAGCGATATTTCTGCCAATTTTTATTCTATTTTTGTAGAAATATTATTTTGTCGTATAACATTATGCACTGCATAACAGCAATATTTTGTTCCATTCTTAGTTATGTATATAATAAACGTTTTGTTTGCTTTTTCAGTAAAAATAATCAGCAGTAATCACAATCTGTTTTTGTTTGTACATTTTCCAACAGCATTTGTTGATGTTCGCTTTCTTCATCCATGGAATGCACATGAGCTAATCACATACTAAGCTTGTAACCACCAGTTGTAGTTCACAGTTATTGGAACAGTGGAAGGAACGGTCTCATCGTTTATCGCTTTGTGCATACCAATCTCCTTTACAATGGGAAAGATGAGCTCTTTCTGTTAACAAAGACTTTTATTGACGGAAAGCATTCTGCAATGCAATAGTGTTAATAGTCAGGGAGCTGACGTCGATAGAAACACTAATAACCCCTTCAAAGTTACACATTTCCTTTAATTTGTGTTTGTTAAAATTTGACGATGTGATATGTCTGGATCATTTTGCCACCAGACGACGTCCTACAGTTCTTTCGTGCACTTGCAAAAAGTCAGCTTTCCAAAAAGAAAATTGTAACAGTTTGAGTTTTAATCTAGCATGTACGGATTTGTGTGGCAGCGGTGATGTCTGCCGGCGATATCTTACATTTATCGTAAAATGGACGACTGCTCCACTATGTCTGGCAGCGAATCCGAAGGCGAATCCTGCGTTGATGAAGATGATGATGATATTCATCAAGACTCGTAGTATATACTTATTACCATGATGTTTTGAGTTGTTTTGTATATAATTTGTGTACATATTTTCTTTAAAACAGAAGAAACTGTAGCAGCGTTACACATTTTATAACCGACTTGGATTAAAACCTTAAATGTCCATATCTCGAAAACTATTTGAAATCAGGATATCTTTTATATATCATTTTTTAAAGGGATTTTGATGGTCTATTGAATGGTGTCATCAGATTTCAATTTTGTGAACAAAAATAAAAAAGTTAATACTAGGTCTTGTGACGTCACAACAGTTTTAAGGAAACGGACCCGAAAAGCCCATTTTGGTGTTTAGAAGTTAGCCAGTAGACCTTTTCGTACTCAGGGGAAGGTATTCGAACCATTAAAAGCAACTAGAATTAATCCGCATCCCGCCAACTTTTTTTGGACGTCAGCGCCCTGACTATGACACATCGACGATATTAAAAACAAACTAACGTTTAGCAATTTTACCTAGCATTTAGCCAATGCAAACACTCAAACTATGGCCGATTTTTCATAAGTTGATGCAGAGGGCAAGTGCACAGAAGCAAAATGGTTAATAAGTGTTGTGCAACTGGCTGTAAATCAAACTATTTGGAACAGAATGAAAAGGTTTCTGTTTGCAGACTTCCATCAGATTCTAATAAGCGTTAAAGATGGATCCAAGACATTCCGAGAGATAATATTCCAGATAAACCTGATACAGTTGTTTGTGAAAAACGATTTCCAGCAGGATATCAAACTGTCAAAGTCAAAGAAAAAGTTCGAACAAAACATTGTAGCATATCTCTTCATATCATTTCATGTCATTCTACATCTTGTTTTCTTACCCCATGGCAACCCATACCTTTACATCATTCTCATACGTGTCATATACTCAGCGTCCCACAGGTCTCATTATCACCTCATTAACCGTTTGTTTACACGTTTACATTTGTACATATATTGAACGTCAAAAACTTTCTCTCCCCCTTTGTAAAGAGAACGCCAACGGAGATAGAGCGAGATCAGTTGCGGTGTTTTTATTTCGAATTAATGGTTCAAACAACGAAGCATTTGAATTATTAAAACATTCATCCTAAAGATAGCAATATATCAAAAATTATGATTCTAAGTCCACCACTACCTACCCTCTTAAGTATCAACTATTGAATCAAGCAGCTCAACCAGACCTGTTGAAGAAGACGAGTTTTCATTACTCTAAAAGAATATACCATCAATTCATTCGAAAGTTTGTGCCAAACTGTGATTTCTTATGACTTTTTAATTGGAGTTGCATATCATACTATTGATAATCGTTCAGTAATACAATCAAAAGAACTAATAACTGGTTGTATTCCTAAATTTGCATTAAAGATTTTCCCAGATTTCAAGTATGAAATATTTCACTTATTAAGGAATGACTTTGAACTTTCAAGTGTGAGAACATTAACACGTATAACATCCTGGATATTTAATGCTGATAACATGACTTTTATTAATCGTGTGTTTTCAAGTCTTGAGGGAAATCCAGAAAGCTGTATTTTGTTAATTGATGAAGCTTATGTCAATGCTTTCTTTTCATGGGGACAACAAACTTAAGTAAAGGTATATCATCCCCTATTCCACCAGATCTGTGGAAAAACATATCTCAAAGTAAGGAAACATACTTCAAAATCCAAAAAATATGGGGCATAAGCAATAAGCGGAGGGGGTAAATAGACCGTTACACCGGCCCCCACATTTTTACGGACATGTTATTTCTAGTACGCCATGACTCAAACATAACAATAAATACTCGGTTGTTTCATCATCTTTCGAAAATTTTTACATTATTCTCAATACTTACAATTTCGATATTATCACCCTCAGTGAAACTTGGCAATCAGAAGAGAAAGAATAGTTGAGAGACCCAGCGTGGTGGAGGTGTTGGTCTCTACGTGAAAGATAACCTTCGTATAAAACAACTCTCAGAGTATTCTATTTGCTGAGTTCATATTATTATTATCATTTTAAAATATTTATACAGGATAATAAGCTTGAGATAAAAAATATTTATCTGTTATCAACGTTAGACCTGTTATATATAAATAAATTAGTTAAAAATGTTAAAAAAAAGTAAAAAAAGAAAATATCGCAGACGTTGACTCTACACTACCCCATGAGAAAATGCAGTTCGTAAGCCAAGCGAGAGACAAAGGGGCAAGCTCTTGGCTAAACACACTACCTTTAGAAGACCAAGGAATGAGCCTAAACAAACAACAATTTAGAGACGCGCTGAAAATCAGATATAACGAAAAATTATCAGGATTGCCGAGCTTTTGTGCATGTGGAGAGAAATTCTCCTGCAACCATGCCCTTTCTTGTAAAAAGGGAGGTTTTGTGTCTCAGCGCCATGACGGTATACGAGATTTTCTGACCACACTACTTTCTAAAACCAACAAGAACGTACAATCTGAACCGCATTTGCTACCGTTAGACAATGAAGTCTTTCAATTAAAATCAGCAAATGTAAGCCCTGAAGCGAGATTGGATATTAAAGCTGGCAGTTTTTGGTCACCTGGAGTTAATGCATTCTTCGATGTTCGTGTCACGCATAATAACTCCAAGTCAAACCAGAACAAAACTACCAAGCAAATATTCCAAGAAAATAAAAACGAAAAGAAACGCTCTTACCTTCAAAGAGTTCTTCAAGTTGAGCACGGTGATTTTACCCCTCTTGTTTTCGGCACAAACGGCGGTATGGGAAGGGAATCCGAAAATTTCCTGAAAAATCTTTCACTTAGATTATCAAAGAAGCAGAACGAAAAATACGAGACAATTATTTCCTGGATAAGAACTCGCCTCTCTTTCGAAATAATTAAGTCAGTTTGCCTGTGTATACGCGGATAGAGAGTCCCTTTCAAAACCAGAGATGAATCAGATATGATGAATGACTTTAAATTGAACGTTTCTATGGCTGAAATATCAGAGTAAATCTTTGATTATATATACTGTATTTGTTTTAAATTTTACTGTTATTGGTTTATTATTTATTTTATTTAATATATTGCATTGTGTGTATATTTTTATTGGATTTTATTGTATTTTTCATTGGGAATAAATTCTATTTGATTGTTAAAAATGTTATAAATAAGTTAAAATAAAAAAATTATTAAAAATTAAAATTTTAAGAATTCATTTAAAACAAAGCTTCAATAATGATTTATATTTCTTTGAGTTTTCTTCTTGTCGAACATCAACAGGTAGCTCATTGTACAGGCTTGCACCTACACAGTAGAACGCCTTGCGCCCAAACGCAAGCTTAACTCGTGGCACGCGAAGAAGTTTTCCATTGTTCCTGGTGTTCACACGATGAGTTAGGACTTCGTAGTAATTACGAAAATTACTGCACAACTCATCATCCAAGCATTTTTGCACAAGCAAACACGCCTCCTTCTTGATTTGGTTGTAGATGCTGGGCAATGACTCATCATGAACGATGGTCTTCGCACGGTTTTCAAAGCTTTGCAGTTTTTGAAGCTGTGTTCTATTCAACTCAAGGTGAACATTGCCAGTGTACTTCAGTAGTTGTACGATCATGCTGACATAAACGTTCTTTGCAGCCAATGTTGTGAGACTTGATCTCACCCGCCTCAGAAGCATTAAACGCTCGCAAGCTTTTCAAAATGAGGCGTTAAAATCCAGATCAAATGTGAGCGTGTTATCCAGGATGATTCCCAGATATTTGTAACACTCCACAAAGTTAATCTTCACACCACGATAGAACAGCTGAAGCTCCTGTCTTGCGATTCTCTTAGATGTACCGAAGAGCATTGCCTCCGTCTTGCCTTTTTTCAAGTTTACTATCAACTCGTTGTTGTCAAAAAACATGACAATGCGACTTAGGTCATCGTTTATGTTTTTCGTGATAGTTTTTACGCAGTTGCTAGCGAAATAAACAATCTTATCATCCGCATATTTAATGATTTTACAATGTCTAAGCTGTTCATTGAGATCGTTTAAAAAACAATAAACAGCAATGGCCCTAAAATGGAACCCTGAGGCACCCCACTGTGCACGTAACTTTCTTCAGAATACTCCGTCTGGAACTCTGATGTCTGAGAGAAATGTTGTCTGTGAGCAGTGTCGCCGCAGTTTTTGGTTGATCGGCGCGCACGATAGCCGAACTGGCAGTCGTTTAGAAGGAAATTTCCCTCTAAGAATGCAAGCAGCTCGGTATGTACAAATCGCTCCAACACCTTGGACAACACCGGGAGCACGGAGATCGGCCGATAATTTTTTGGAGTTGACGTATTACCGGACTTGTGTATCGGCACGATCTTGGCGATCTTCCAGATGCATGGTGCTGTCGCTGTTTGTAACGACAGATTTAAAATGTGTGCAACTGGCTTCGATATTTCAGGTGCTGCATCATGCAGGATCAGTGATGGTAATTGATCCAAGCCAGTTGTTTTCTGCTTCTTCAACGCGCGCAGTTGACGTTCAACAAATATTTTCGGTACGTATCCCAGTTTGAATTGTTGCGTTGTTCTTGTTCGTGATTTAAACGATTTTCAAGCAACAGGTTTTTCTGGTAGTTCGACTTTGCATGACAAACTAGCTGCGTGCACATATTTTGCAAACGCTTGTACACGGTCCATGTGTTTGCATCACCCGTTCTTTGAGCCCTTCGTAGGGCTTGATCACGCCTGTCCATCTCTCGTTTGAGGTTCTCGTTGATCCATGAACATAGCTTTCCTCTTATGCGTTTGCTTTTTATAGGCGCGTGACGGTTGGCAAGATTGACAAGTATGTTGTTGAAATAGGTGACAGCTGCATTTACATCTCGCGCACTATACACTGGCGCCCAGTCGACGGTCCTGAGGTCATGCACAAGGTTTTCCGGACGATAGTTCTTGTAATCACGTGCTGTTATTGTTCGTGGCGCAAATTTCGCAGCATTTGTCTTTCTGTTGCATCCAACCATGTCGTGGTCGCTGATCGACGTGGCGAATACATTAGTGTTGGTAATATTCGCAGGACGGTTGCTTGCTATTAAATCTATAAGCGTTTTAGAATTATCCGTTGTTCGAGTCGCTTTTTTAACCAACTGTTTAAATCCATTCAGTGTCAACAAACTTTTGAACTCGCTGTGATTTGCACTATTGTCATTTGTAGTGAGGTAATTTACATTAAAATCACCGAGAATGATTGCTTCAATTAGATTTACTTTGTCTAAACACTTCTGAAAGAGGTCATTAAAGTTCGCAGGAAGATAATTCGATCCGTTTGGTGGTCGGTAAAAACATGCAATAATAAAGTTTTTCGTGTTTCTTAGACAAATTTCCACCCATAGAGATTCAAGGCCATCATTTTCCAGATCGTAACGTCGCTTAAATTTGATGCCAGATTTGATAAACATCGCGACTCCACCTCCATTTCCAGACTCCCTGTTCCTTTTAACAAATTCATATCCATCAATTTTATACAAATTG
Organism: Candelabrum cocksii; assembly: GCA_963930725.1. Lineage (NCBI taxonomy): Eukaryota > Metazoa > Cnidaria > Hydrozoa > Anthoathecata > Candelabridae > Candelabrum > Candelabrum cocksii. Next base: position 2,417,637 of record OZ005673.1, on the reverse strand, counting down.
TCAATGTCGTCAAATCCGTTGTTTGCGATATGAGTTTCAGACAGTGTTATAATGTCAATGTTATTCGATTTTATAAGAAACTCGAATTCTGTAAAATTTCCTTGCAAACCGCGAATGTTTTGATGGAATATGTTCATACCCCGTTGCTCAGTGAAGTTTTTCAGATCGCCTGCAGCGCTTGGTCCAGGACAGCGTTCGATGTCACCGCATAATAGCAGAAGTAAACAAATACAGCTTCGCCTGCTCGCTCGAATTGATGTTTTTTCGCGAATATTCCACAACGAAGCCATAATAAGCGACGATTTTGCAACCTCATCCTTCATGCCAAACGCCAATCCATAAAAATCATTCCCCAAAACATACGGCCGCTTGATCGTATAAATTCCAGTGTAAAATAATATTACAGCAACTCGCAATACGCCTGAACTCTCCACCATTTTGAAATCATTCCGCGGCCAAAACAAAAATACGCCATATGTACTAGTCCGGGAGCCCAAGGGTGTCAGCCTAGCTGGAAAGTTAACCAACTTACATATATATAACAATAGTCCTTGAGCATGTCCGTATAAGGAAATGGCAGTCTGTCGGGCTGTTTCTGGCGGGTATGGTCGGGGGGGGGGGGGAATGTTTGGCATAGTCCCGTGTATCCTGAATGGCCACTGTCAGACTGTTTTACTGGTGGGTTGTGTCCGCCAGACAATTCCGAATGCCCCCACCCTTTGGAATGTTAACCCTATTTTCTACTTCGCATTTGAAGACGTAAAATTAGCGTTGCTGAAAAAGCCTGCGACAGAAGCAATCACAAAAGCCGAGCCACCGTGGACTTATGCACAGGTATATGACGGAGGACTTCTTCTTCATTCCGTACTCTCGCAGACCAACATTGGAACAACGTATGCATGAATTGCTCAGAACATGCTGTCAGTGGTATGCTCAGGAAGGGCTAGTGAAGTAGATGTTTGTCTGGATAAGTACGTGGAGAACTCCATAAAGGACAGTGAGAGGAAGTTGCGGGGTGCTGTGGATTCAGTTTACGTGAAACCCAGGGAGGCACATTCTCGTTACCAACGATTGTGAACTTCTTGTGAATGACCACCCAGGTTTTTTTGGTAGAATATTAGGCCCTTTATCAGAAAAACCAAGAGTGGTCTATAGTTATATTTTTGCAAGACCCTGTTACAGAGCCTAGCTTATTAAACAATAAGTTCAAAGTTAAATAACGTAAAAATGTTTTTTTCGTCAAAAGGTATACATGTGAACGAGTATGTTTAATTTATAAAAAAAATCTGATTGCTTTACGCAAATGTCCGTTGTACAGTTAATAAGGAGGTGTAGTTGGAGTAATAAATTCTGGGAAAATACAACTCTTGTAATCGTTTGAACCGTTACTATTGGTCATGCCGATTTCGCACCAACATTTTTTACCAGTTTCCACATCGACGGACGCTCCATTAATTTCACTATTTGTCTCTCTTCTTTTCATGCATTTTGCTGCACAGTCAGCTTCGTTTTCAAACTCTCCGATTTTCTCTTCGCCACCGTCACCCCCATCTCCAGATTGGTAGACACATCCGTGACATCTTGTCTCAGAACAGAGACCATTCTCTATGTCAACTTCTCCTAAAACTTTGCATGTCGTGCCCGTTCCCTCTGGGTCAGGTGTCTCGCAAGTTCGATTTCTATGCGATGTTTCCACGCCGTCACATTTATTGCATGTTGAAAATTCACTCCATTCAGAGTAACCGTCATATTCTGTAACAAATGATGCGCGATAAAACCAGTCACTATTGTCGCAAATTTATTTATCATATTAAGAAAAGGATTTCGGCTTACTTTCAATCCATTTGAGTTCTGTGAAGGCTTTGAGGTTAGTTGGTCCACCCGTAACTCGACACAAGTAATAACCAAGTTCAGTTGCGTTGCTTACTATTTTCAAAGATGATGGGGTTTTAACCTCTGTTGAAGTCATGATAGAATCCTTGCCACTAATTCTCTCCCATTGTGCAGAGAGCACAGATGTGTCGCCGAAAACTTCGCATATTAATTCAGCGGGGAGTTCTTTAACAAAATAGGTAGGAGGTGGTTTTTGACCAAAGCCAAGTGTATACGTGTTCAACAAAACATCCGTTGTATATGTACCTAAAATCCCATGTCCGTGAATATATCAAAGGAAAAAAAGGTGACAATTAAACTAAATTGGTTTTTAAGAGAACAAAATAAATATCGATTTAATGCACCTATTGTGTTTGTGGCAGTGAAAGTCCAAATTCCTTCGTCTTCAGCCTTAACGTCCACTATTGTAAGAACACCATTTTTTTGAACGAATCGCTCTTGAGACTGAGTCTCATATTTTTTTGACCACGTGATATGGGCTGATGGGTTCGCATAAACTTTCATTATTGGGAAGGTTGTGTTGAAACCCAAAACAGCTGTGTGAGTGTTGAACGATTCTTCCACAGTCGGTGCCACTAAAATTTGTATTTGATTTAGTTTACTATAAAATATCACATTAGAATTGTCTCACTTAAAATGGATAAATTGCCATTAGCCTCGGCGTCTCCTGCGATATTAGTAGCCTTGCATTTTATTGAGCCTTCGTCGGTACGGCTTGAAACATAGGCCGTGAAGTACGAGCGAACTTCTCCCTCGTCACCAAGGACATAATCTTTTTGCGTGAAGTTTAAAACGTTTGAAGTCCATTCCACGGTTGGTATTGGTATGCCAGCAAACCGGCATTCGAATGTCACCTCATCGGTTTCCATTGATACTTTGTCAAGGTTGAATTCCTTGACAGTTGGATGAGAAATTGATCGTCCTCTTTCTCCCTTAGGTCCTGGTGGTCCCTGAGGTCCGATAGGTCCCGTAAGGCCGGGTGGCCCAATTAATCCCTCCTGGAAAAATTCAGCATGTTTTATGAAGATGATTTAAATCATTGAATGAATTGTAAACTGAAAGGATAATGCATCGTAAATATTTTTCCCTTATTTCAAACAAATCTTAAACTTACTCCGGTTAGTGAATCCACACCAAGTTCATCTGAAACGAAAAGAATATGGTTTGAAGTAATGTTCTTTTCTCTTACTCTTCTTCTGCGGACGCAACGTGCTTACCTATGTGCTTCTTAATTGCTTTAGGCAGCATTATACTCAACTTCGCTTCTATCATCGTGGAAATTTGACTTTCAAGGCCAACAAGAATGCTGTCGAAAGCACCAGTATCTACAGTAGTCGTATCATCATCAACTTTATCGTTGTCTTCGAGACTTCTTCTCTGTCGATCTAATTAGACAGTTATAACAAGAAGATAAAACATTATGGAAGCAAATTTAAATAGAGCACTTACTGTCTTGGATTTTCCAACCAAATCCTTGCTCCACTGTTGCAATAATGCAAATTAGAGCTAGAATTGTACACATTGCCTGCACTGCCATCTTCTCATTTACTAGTGAACGCAATAAAAACTTGGTGCGATTTATATAGGAAAATCTCTGACTATGAAAACAACTTATGCAAACATTGAGGTTTAAACAATTGTTTGTGACTTAAAAATAACATTAATTGTTCTTGCCTGTAGAAAAAATGATTTTGTCAGCAGAAAAAAAAAACAACCATTAAGCATAAATGTAAGTGATGTTTGTATGGTTCTCAACAGGAGTTATTGACATTTGCCTTAGTGTCGTCCTCCAACAGAAAACATTCTAAGCGTGTAACCGCCAATTCACAGCTACTCAAGGTGTTTGCAGTTACAAGTGAAAATTATCATCTAGACGCACGCTCTGTTTGAGTGTTTTGAGAGGATATCGATGATTGTACTCGTGACGTCAGCAACTGTTAACAGACAACATCAACAAAATAATATTTGTCGATGAATTTGATTCGTTCCGATGAAAGTACACAGATTTGCAGATTTGAGGTGAAAGTAAAATAAAACGTCTAACATGCTTTATTAAAACTACATTTTGCCTGAATATAGTCGTAATAACTAAATCAGCACGAGGGTTTGGAAATGTTACTTTGATAGTCAATATACTCGAAGGAAATGAGTGTTTTTATAAATTTTTAAACTATATTGTTTTATCGAAGACGCTTTTCATAACATTCCCGAGAATCTAAAAAACACTTCAGCGAAAAAGTTTACACACCATAGACACTTTAGACAAAGGCCATCAGGTGTTAATTGTTGGCCTGGAATAGAGTGTAGTACTTCATTTGAAGTGACACAGAGTAAACAAAGATATATGACAAAACTACTGATGTTTGCAAAACAAACTAAAAAAACACAAAAAATTAAGAGGCAAAAGGTGCTTTGTAGATTACTCTATGAGTATAACGCTAGCCCCTTGTAGCGCTGGGCTTTATTATATCCACATTAAACTTCCACTTATTAGCTATAAGAAAAACGACTTAACGCCAATCACGCCCGGCGTAAAAAGTGTTATTTCGACAACTTTATTTTTCCCATTCTCCCTTAGTTTTTTAAATATCAGCCTCACATTTTTCCCGTGTCGAGACCTTCTGAGATGGTTAACAACACCTTATGGCTTTTCTTTAACTAAATGGCTTTAAAAGTTTGAATAGTTTCGAAAACATATAAAGTGTTTATGGTGTGTGAACTTTTTTGCTGAAAAATTTTATTGGATTCCCGAGAATGTTATGACAAGCGTCTTCGATAAAACAATATAGTTTAAAAATTTATAAAACACTCATTTTATTCGAGTATATTGATTACTGAAGCAACCTTTCCAAACCATAATGGTGATTTATTTATTGCAACTATATTTGAATTATATTATAAAAACTCAGATAACTAACAAAGCACAACATTTCCTTTCTACGGTTAACTTCCATGGACGATTATCAATGTTGCATCTTTGCTACGATTAGCAATAAATAACATTGCTCAAAAGTACGCTTAGAAAATCAGAAAGGACGTTATGGATTTGCACTGGTGTCAAATAAACAACTTGTGAAAATGGTTCTTATTTTGCAAAACATCGATGGGGCAAAAACGGTGACGAACGAGGGATTTGGATCCGTTTGACAACGTTATTATAACTTTGAAATCTTTGCATAAATCTGATGACGAATGAAGTTTTAATAAATAAATAAATAACAGTGTTATTCTTCAAAACCAAACGAAAATTATGATAACCACCGTGTACCCACAAGCGCAAACCAACATTGTGAACCGTATTTTTAAATGATTACGTCATTCCATTACATCATTCTTGAAACGTACTTTTGAGCACCGTTATTTGTTGCTGACCTTTGGAGACCCACCCTTTCTCATTGTATTTTAATTTTTCTGCAAGAAAAACGCTTAAAAAAGTACAATGTTGATGTGAAGTTGTTGACAGCAAAACCCCTATATGCGCAATGGCCGATCGATTTTTTTCCCATATACAGCTTTGGTCGTCGAAAGAAATCACCAGAAAGCATTTAAGAAGGCTCTTATCCGAGAATCGCTTGCAACCACATCTCTGCATTGCCGGAGTGAGTAGGAATCCATTTTTGGAAATCGGTTTAAACATTTGTATCTCAAACACTTACCAATCATGGTCATTCGGGATCATGTTAGCTTGCTCGCTTGATTCTGAACTGATTGTTTTCGTTTGGTCGTGAACTTGGTACAGTAGCTTTCTTGCCTGTACAAAAACATTCAGATGGCCATTATTGTGGTCTTTTGGTAGTGTCATTTGCTGCCGAAATCCTCAATGACAAATAACCAATAGACGCAGTCTTTCATTCTCCTTAAATGCGCAATCATCCTATACATTGCTTGGTAAGGGCAACCTTTTTCAAAGATTTCAACCCAAAAACGTAAATAAAACTAAAGAACTACTTTACTAGCAGCTTTCCTATTCGATTGGTTTTACTCGTTGTTTTGATTTTATTATGTTTTGTTAATTTGATTAAGATTTGAAGACTTAGTTTAATCTTAGCCATTCTTTTTGACTTGTCACTAGAGCTTTAAAAAATGATTGCCTCTTTGGAATTCCAGTTAATGAATCTGACGCTGTTAGAAAACAAGTTAACCAGTTGATATTTAAGCTATCACTAACTGTTTCGCGTAGTATCTGCAATTACAAAAGCTAATTCACTATTTTTTATAAACGGATGCAACAAAAAATTTCCTTAGGCTAAAGTAAATGTTCTCGGGCTAAAGTACGCCGGAGAGTGTGCTTAATATATGTTTAATTAGAAAAATAAAGGTTGAACAAGTCGACGGTTTCAAGCATCGTAATGCTCCACCCTATTTTTGACGACCTCATTTGAATAAAATGGCTGCATTTTTACATTTTTATGGTAAGAGACATTCACAGAAGACATTGTAGTATCATTTCGAATGTTTTAATATCTTTTATTTTAGACTATTAACTTGACTTGGATTTTTTGTGATTTTAGTATGTTTCCTTACGTTTCATAAAAATTTCCCTCTGAAAATCCTGTCTCATTATGATTATAACCGTATGACAAAAGTGCGCACGCGCAGTCCAATTTCCTGGACGGATCTTAATTCTCTCGAGAAATAAGATTTTAAAAATGCTACTAAATACCATGGAGTTAAAACTTCAGTTGAAAAGAATTAAGAATTATTGTCTAACTTTTTTTGAGTGGAACCGGAAACAACCTTGGTAAATAGGAAGAGATGGGGGTTAAATCTACGGAAAAAAAGAAATAAGCTTCTGCACGCAAATCAGATTATCCTGAAAAAGATGAATTTTGTTCCCAAAAGAGAAAGGGAGGGTTAATTCACTAAACTTAATTCTTTCATTTCAAATTTTGTTTTGAGAAAATATACACCATTTAGAATTTGTCAAGAGTTTAACAACGAGTCGTTCCTTGTTTGTAGGTTTGCATTGTCTTTATGTCTTTACCACGGACGCTATTAAAAAAATAAACGTTCAAAAGCAATTATGATCATTTTTACAATTGCTGAGTACATTGAAGAAAAAGATGTACCTTCAACGTTTCTTTTTAGCGCATCCTCCAAAATATAGCCTTTAGTTTCTTTCATGGTTAAACATAGCAACGCAGATATAAATACGAAAAAACTCATGATGAAAGCCGGTAGCGGGAGATAGAACTTTTGAATCCAGCCCGCTAGCCAAGGCGCGGAAGCCCCTCCCGCCATGCTTACCAGAAAAAACACAGCCATCGCTTGTGATCTAAACCAGAACGCTCCCATGTGAGGGAGTTTGGATGCGGCGTTACCTACCTTATATTTGTTGGGAACGACTCTGAAGCCCATATCTCTAAGGAACACCATGCAATCAGAGCGGAGACCTTGCTGATCATAGCCAGAGCCACACGGAGTGCAAAAACTACGAAAAGAGAGAGTTTTTATGGGAACTTAAGTGTATAGACAAACTTTGCTATTTTCCTAAAAGTCTTATTAAACGCCTTGCAACTCTATTTGTAAGTCGAGAACATATCTAGCGTCATAGCAACCTGATGTGGCGAGTGTTATTAGACAAGTGGCGAGTGTTATTAAACAAGTGGCGAGTGTTTTTAAACAAGTGGCGAGTGTTATTAAACAAGTGGCCATTATGATGGAATATTACTTTCCACGTGGACCGCTTGTAAAACAGCATACGTCAGCATCATGCTGCAACTTATTATGTACATTGCGATCGTCAAACGCTTTCTACCGAACCTAGGGGGAAACATATTGCATATGCAAAACAACAAGAACCGTTACTGCTTAAAACAAGAAGATTTACAAAACCGTTGTTCAGTGTAGTTGCTCATAATAAATGTCAGTCAAATTGAGGGCTTCATCTCAATGAATACAGTAGAGGGCTTTTTTGTTGTAGTCGCTATATCTATCTTATAATCAGCCTCATTAGTTACGAATGCTTTGATGTGGAAAAGAATATTGTTACCTGTTCATGAGGTAAATAGACAGCAGATTGCCAGGAGTGTCTGCCACCGTGACTAAAACAAAATCCAAGTGCAAATTCCCGGTGAAGCTACCAGCCGTTAACACGATTGTGTAATACAGTAAATCGTTCGTAAACCTGAAAATAGTACACGTTGTCAAGGTGTCTGTCTCAAGCTTCATAATGAGACCTGGTCAAATAAACAGGTAAAGACTTGCTTCATACAAGAAATGGTTGAAGCTTACCACATCAAAGACATTGCAATAGTTTTCCGACAAACGCTCCACGAGGACAATAAATCTTTGTAATTGCCGCTCATACGTTCGTAGTCATCCAAAGGTTTAATTTGAACGTCTGTCGGGAACGGCTTTTTGTTTTGCGCGGCCACCTTTTTCAATATACGCACGGCTTGCGGTAATCGATCTTTGGTTCGCAACCAGCGAATGGATTCTGGGATAACGCTGAAAACATAATGACTTATTGGCAGTGAGGAGATTTATATTTTCTTCCGTGGGTACGATGTTTTTGGACGTTGTACAGGTTTTCCTGTTTCGCCCAGAATATCGCAGTTAAAAGATCACAACATTTATATTACATACCTTTAGAGTCCGCGAATGTTATGAAGATTAAATTTAGTATTGTGAGGTAATGCGTTGTTGGAGATGGGTTTAGATGTTAGACATTATTCCATAATGAAGATGGTAAACAACAAGGTTTCTTGTCATAGAAAAAAGATGTAAAACCTGATGTAGATAATACTATTGTGATTAGATCAGTCGTCTGAAACATTAGGCTTAGAGGACAATTCGCCGACTTTTTACCTGTAACCTAGCACGATCACAATGAAAGGAGCGGAAAGAAACATGTACAATTGTTTCCAGTTTGGTAAAAGCCATGCGAGTAACGTCATGAGGTACAGAGCCACTGTCCATGAGTTCCAGATAATGATGCCGGCCAACGCCCGGTACCTCTCCCCCACAAGTTCAACCGACATAACCATACTTGCTAGAACCAAGCCGCCGTAGTTTGCTCCAGTTAACACCCGAAATGCTATGAAGGTCTCGATGTTTGGCGAGAAACTGGAGGTGAACGCACAGAAAATGAGACCAACAAAACAGGGGAACAACACCTTCTTTCTTCCAAACCTATAGGAATCATGAGAAATGCAGTGATTTTTTTGGTGTTCTTAGGGGATAACTTCCCTAATTTGAACAATGACAAAAAGGAAAAGATTCGCAAAAATCTCACTGAGTTTTAAAGCTTACCTACCTATCGGAGATCCATCCAATCACCAAAGTACCAACAAACTGACCAAGGAAGAAAGCTGAATTTGCGAGTATCGAAAGTGGATGGGAAGAGCAAACCAAATCAAACTGAACAAATAAAATATTGCTAGAAATGCAGTTTTGAAGATATGTTTCGTAAATACAGCAATCATTTTCAGGACAGCATGAAATGCCGTGTCTAACGAAACGTTAACATAACAATGGTATTGTGGAATAAAGATAAGGCATTTCTTTTCGTGGTTTATCACTTATCGTCAAGATCATCATTTTGCGGGAAAGAAAAGGACTTCTTGTCTTTTTCGTTATATCCTATGCTGAAAATGCTGGGACGTGGACTAACTCACGCACACGAATTCCAGGTTCCCTTTATTGCACTATTCTGAATACATTTCCCAGCATCCTTTACGTTTTGGCAATGAATTTTCTTAATAAAATGAACTACCGTAAATGACCGAATAAGCGCCCTCTGCTGAATAAACGCCCCTGCCGAATAAGCGCCCACCGTAGAAGTAAACATATTAATAAGCGCCCCTGCTGAATAAGCGCCCCCTGGGTTGTAAGGGAGCGCTTATTCAAACAAACGTATAAAAGACAAAAATTGATATTAAGACGATATTATGATATTATTAACTATTAAATATAGGCATTTTTCTTACATGCTGATTTATGTCAAATTCTATGTCAAAATGTGAATATGTTCTTGATTCGTGGAATTCATTATCTCCGGAAATAATACGGAATTCGTTCCAGTCATGTGCGTTGAATCTGCCAACTGATGGCTCAAAAGACGAGAATATACATTGTTTTAAGGAAAATCAGCCATGCAAGAAGGGAAAGGAAATACTTGCCTCTCAACTGTCCATTTTGACAGAAAATGATGAAAATTCTTTCACCAAAATCGACGAAGAAGATGTCAACGAGGCTACTCCAAACTTTTTGCAAATTGACTCTGACGACGAAGAGGATGACGATATAGATATTTGCAGCTAACATTTTCATCAGTTTGTAGTATTTGAAATTTTATTTTGACTTTTATTAGATACTATGTTATTTATAATGTTTATCGATGTCTTGATTCAAATGAATAAGCGCCCCTGCCGAATAAGCGCCCCCACTAAATAAGCGCCCCCTCTGAAAGTTGAAATTTCTAATAAGCGCCCTGGGCGCATATTCAGTTATTTACTGTACTTATGAAGAGGATTTAATATATTTTTAAAACCAAATATTCGAGATTTAGCGCAAAGGGTTCTGGGAGTTGTATTCATTTAACGCACGTTATTTACTATAAACGGGACTGGCCATTATGATGTATAGACGGGACATACCTGGGTGACAATCGAGTACGATTTGGGTTTAATAAACTCCCAGGAGGAGCGCGCCATATGACATCTTTTCTTGTCAGTTGCGAGCCACACTGCGGTGGAGTTACATTCATGAGGATTTAAGCCGGAACATCTCCAGGGAGGGGAGTGACCGGCAAAAACCATTATGAGCGCGTGAAAGGAAGGTACGAGCATGACGATGGAGAACATCAAGAGAACTTTAATTTGAAAGAGCCCCATTTCGCCCACATGCGGAATGATTTCGTCAATCATCAACTGTTTTTTGCAAGAAGAGGGCATCATTTCCATACCCACGTCCTCTTTATCTGAACGCACCATAGCAACAATTACATATGTTAGTTTAGAACACTGTTTAAGCCTGTTATACTACATGCATTTACTATAAATAAAAAACAACACGAAGTTTTAATCCACCAGCTGAACACAGTATCAACAATGATGTGCAACTTATAAACCGCAACGATTCAATTCACTGAGCTATATAATCTATTCCCCACTTTCTGGACAGCTTTGTAACGATGGCAGCTTCCATCAAAATAAAAATCGGCGCCATCTGTTTTATAATTATAAAGTACGTTCATGATATCCTTTGCAAGAGCACTTCAAGTTTCTTTCTTTAGTGCGTTAAACAAACAACTTGTTTGCTTAGCAAAACCTATTTGTTTAACTCTTGTGTTAGAATAGACCACGTGGTAAACTACTGTAAATTCTTATGTTGGTTATCAAAATGTCGACTTTGTTTCTTTGGCCTGTTAACGATCCTAACCTTGAAACTCTCACACGCGTGCTTTTTCTATTTCGTAAACCTGCTGCGTAGCAATAGATAGATATACAGTCGAGTCTCTCTTATTCGAATCTCTATTATTCGAACTTTCTATAATTCGAACGAATTCTAAGTCACCGTCAATTTTCCTTAACTCTTATAAGTTACTTTCTATTATTCGAATCTCTGTAATTCGAAAACCTCCATATTTCGAACAAATTTTCTAGTCCCTTCGGCAAAATCCTCTCTGTAATTCGAATTTTCGGAGTGTAAACTAACAGTTAACACTTTCGAATGTTTTTTTTTTCAAAATTCGAATTTCTGTTCGAATGTTTTGAGTATTTGTAAATACACGTCTTTTGCATGAAGTTTGATCATATTCTCTTGTGACTATGGTTTGAAGAACTGCGTCAGATTTACGAAATTTGGAGTTGATTTGTGGAAAGGCCTCAGCTACGCGAATCGTGTGTTTGACTTGGCAATCTATCTAACACGAAACAATAAAAAATTGAACATTTTTTCAGCAACTGTCTCTTGTTTATGTATGATCGTGAAACTTAGGAAAAGAAAAAAAAGATTCAAAGAAAACTCGATCATTCTTTTTTATTTTTCACCTCAATTTCGGATTCGGAAAAATTCGGATTTCTCTCTTTAATTCAAAATTTCATATTTAAACCTGAAAATTCGAATAAGAGAGACTTTCTACTATTCGAATCTCTCTATAATTCGAACAAAATTTTTTCCTCTTGGGATTCGAATTAGAGAGAGTCAACTGTAGTTATTAACACGCGGTACCTATGTAAATATATTTGTCCTTATTATGTAGTCTTATGTAGGAATTTCATTTTAAACTCGTTTATTGTCAACTTGATATTGAAATGACTTTTTCTTCCACACGGAGTTTGATCTTTGATCCCAATATACAATTTTCTTATTGGTAATGAGTAAGATAGAACGTTTAAAATCTTTTTCCAAATTATTCTCTTGTCACTAACCAGCGCTACTCTGATCACATCCATGAGTCTTCTGCCTCTTCAGAAAGCAATTCATTGTTTTGCTTAGTAAATCATTGCCACTAGAAACACTAAACTACAGGTAGAGGCCATTTCTGAGGTCTTCAGATCATTGGTTAATAGATAGCCAATCAACAGACCAAATGATGGATAATCTAAAAGTAACCAACACGGGGGGTTCGAACTAAGGATCTCTCGAAACCGTGCTACCGCTGCTTGAGAGTACATTTGGTAGCAATATCACCGATTTTTTTTAATGTATTGCATTAAGCATTCTTAAAGCTTACCCTAATCACTGTCAGCACAATGTTTTTTCGATTCAAAGGCGCTATTTTTGCTTTGAAAGTCATGGCACAAAAGCATATGAGGGTTTTTCTCGTTTCAGTAATGACCCCCGGATTTTTAGTAGTGTAATGGCTATGAGATGGGAAGTCATTAATTTGCATATTAAAAAAGAGGCACTTATTCCAGAGGCTGATATATGACAGCCAGTTGGTAGCGGATTCGGGCAAATATTGAAATCGAAATATTGAAATAACCCAGCCGGCACAAGAGGTTTTAAAAACGTTTTTTTGAGTTTTCGGAAAACCGCTTACAAAAGAGTTCTTAACCCTGTAAGGTGCGAAGTTGCCATACGGCAACCAAATAAATATTGTTCCTTATTTGACACCTCGGCAAAACTCAGGCAATTCCAAGTGTGTTCACATTTTTCGGGGTATTTTGAACCCTATAACTAGGGGATATGTTTGGTGTTGAGAAGCATATTCTAGATATGTATTGTATGGTATGAAGAATTGGTTATTTCTCTAGAATTTCTCGTGTTTGAAGGATGTGTTTGTATAATGCAAAAGTGTTTGATACGAAATGCGTAGTATTATGTTTCTCGTAATAATTTTTTAAATGTTTTGGTTGCCATATGTCAACTTTGAAGCTTCTGAGTAAATATATTGGGCTGTTTGAATAAAAATTTGAAACTTATTTATGCAAAAAATATATAATTGATATATAATTTTGCAAATAATTTTCTCCATAGGTTTTCATACAGTTTCATACAGTTTTTGTAAAACAAAAGATTTTACTTCTTTTTATAAAAATAACTCTTATTCGTCATCTTCACTATCACTCGCGTCCAAAAAACGTGACTTGGACAGAATCTCATATATATTGAGGACTGCTCTAATTTTCACTTTTACAATAATATTTGAGGGGAATACAACACCATTCTCTACAAAATGATTTGGAAAAGACTTTTGAAACTCTTTCCGTTATTAAATGATAAAATACAATTAAAAATAGCATTTTAACAAAAAAACCATTAAAATATTAATTATGAGCATAATAGACAGGGAGATTATCATAACAATCTAACCAAGTGCCTAACCTAAACATTTTCAACGGATTCCGGGTATTTAGACTATAAGAAGTAATGGTAGACTGTGAAACATTTTTGAAACTTTTCAGGGGGCTCACAATTGATGACGTAATAACTATGGTATTTTTGCAATATTGAGAGGAGAAAATTCGTTGCAAATGAAAAAATAGTCATTAAAATGCCTTTCTTAATCATAGTTGTAGACTGGAGTTATATATTTCAAATTTTAGTTGCAAAAGACGGGGGCTTATAATAGTTTATGACGTCATTTCCAGGGGGCAATGTCGGAAATTACACAAAACCTTGTATAAATGGCCAAAAAGGAGCAAATCAAGGGCAACTTTACTTGTTACCAGTTATAATGTCATGTTATAATCCAAGAAAATTATGTTTCTCTTTTTCTTTTCGCTTGATAATATGTTTGCAATAAACTCGAAGGTTATTTACTATTCTGAAAGAACGACGCCGAAAGAATGTCTTTGAAATGAATGTCTCCGAAAATCGTTTTAAAACCTCTTTAAAAAAACGTTTATAACGGTTTTAAAAGCAGAGACATTTGAAACCGAAAAAAAACCTTTTAAAAACCTCTTTCAAAAACGTTTTTAAAACAGATGAAAAAACTTCTGAAAAACCTCTATCAAAAACTTCCTAAAGACGAATAAAAAAATGGTCTTAAAAACCTCTTTCAAAAAACGGTTTTTAAAGCGGACATTTTAGACCAAAAAACCTCTTAAAAACCTCTTCCGAAGATAAAAAATCTTCTAAAAAACTTCTTTGTGCCGGCTGGGAATCTTCAAAAAGAGTGGCTATAGCAGGAAGAAAACTTCGATCTTTGGTTGGGTAACAGTGAACAGCCTGTAAGCGTAAGATAACAACAGATATTAATTACTTATTAGGTTGGCAATGTATACAATATAACTATGTGAGAGGAATATGCAAAAACTAGGTATTTTTCTAGATACATCCGGTGATAGCGCAATGGGAATGGAGTTCGGTTCTTAACCGAAAGGAACCAGATTTCGAGACCACGCTATCACAAAGTTGTTTAGTGGGCGGTTATAAATAAAGAACGTTGTATTTCATCAAAAATAACCGCAGCACAAATGGGAGCAATTAAATACACTGAAACTCGAAGTCTTCATGATAATCCCTAAAAAAACAAAAAAATAAATAAATAAGTATATATATTAAAGGCATTCAGGTTTTTTGCGCAAAATGCTAAGAGGGTCATACATCATTTAAGTTACTCTTCCTAGTTCCATGCGTTTCACCTACAAACATTTCCTTAGGTAAATCCATTGCTTCAAGAAGACATGGTGTTTAGTAACGGCTGATGGCTCCGAAGATGAGGAGATTCAATCGGAAGGATTACGAAACTATGTTGTCCCGTCTTCATTACCACTTGAAATTTTAACAGAAGTGGCTTGTCCTATATGGTCAGAGCAGCAGTTATAACTGCTTAGATTGGGTTGATGCAGTCCTTCTTTCTCTTCCCAAATCGGGCTCTCTTGTTCAACGCGGAAACTTCCTAGGTATATCTCTACTCTCTATTTATTGGTAAAGTTTTAGCTCGTGTCTTCTTAGATCGCCTTAAAACTTACTAGCTGGAGTGTCAATTTTCGCTTTAGACTTGATGTTAGTTTTCTTCGATTTTTTAAACGTAGCCGTGCAACGTACACAACTTTCTTTCACACCTATTAACATATTGCAATGTTTACTTCGAATAAAAAGTTCTGAGTGTGTTGGTGTACTAGCATGCTCCACATAATAGTCACAATTTCACAATGTATTTTTCCTCCATACCTGTACACATTTCATATATATATAGTTTATTAATTAAGGTATGTAAGTGTTAAGTCCTTCAATAATTGTCTTGTTGAAGAGTAAAGTCCATGGTCATCTGGTAATTTTCATCCAAAGATAACACAAGTAAATGCAAAGGTATTAATGACAATAATTTCAAACTTAGGTATGACCATACGGTTTGTCTGATAATTTTGGAAATGGAAACTCCATCTTCTAGTCGTGTGATTTTAATTGTGCAGTTCTGTCATAACGATTTATAAACTTGGAATGTTTCTCTTGTTTCGGTGCACAATCTTGTACAATATTAATATGGTGTCTCTCTGGTGGTGTACTTCTTTCGTGTGATTTAATCGAAAGATTAACACATGATAATGCACCAGGTTTTAACGTCTTACGTCCAGTTTCTAAAATAATAAAAACAGAATATAGTTGGGATAGAGTTAGTGTTTGTTTAATAAGAATATTAAACAACTCAGTTATTTAGGAAAATAAACATATCTCCACTTACCTGTAAATTCAATGTCATCCACCTTGAAATGTCTTTTACAGAAGGAAATCTTTCTATTCATAAAACGTTCTTTGAGATTTGAATCAATCACGATCATGTGAAATAACTCCTAACAAGTTATTTTTCCAAGTTGAGTGAAACGAGTCATTCCTCATGGGAATTTGAAGCAAACTACCTTATTCGTACAAATTTTAGCGTGGAGAAAATTTGACGAAATTGGCGATTTTAGTCTGAAATCGTCAAATTAAGTCCACGCCAAATTTAATTTTTTTCTTCCATCGCCAAATTAAATCCGCGCCGAATTTAAAATTTTTCTTTTATCGCCAAATTAAAACAATGAGAAATTCAACTTTTTGTTTACGTACACCTTTCTAGACAATCTTATAAAAGAAATATACAAAATATAAATAATAAATGTAAATAATGATTATAAAATTAAACTAATCAATAGTTATAACACTCCTTTGTTCTTCTTCTTTCTTATCCTTGTTTGTCTCTTTACAACCAACGTTTGTAGTGTTGTTGCCCCACCAAATTTAATCTACGCCAAATTAAAAACTTTTTGTCCATCGCCAAATTAAATCCACGCCAAAATTTGTATGAATAACTTAATCCCTTTGTGAAGGGGTGTTCGTGACACAAAACACAGTTTGCCACAGGCATGTTGCTTGAAATAGTTTAAACAAACTGGGAAATAGAAGTCAGCTTAGCTAGTTGTAAAATATTAAATGCACAAGCAAGCGGTTGAACTTCTCTTATTATAACGAAACATAATTTTTCGTTCGGGTTTGTTTTGCATTTACTTTGGTCACGTGATCGAATGACGCAATCTCCTCAAGTCAAATCAATTGAATTGCGCGAGTTTCCAGACAAGGGTTTTTTCTATAGACTAGAGGAATTTCAATGTATATACACCTAAAGAAACAAAAAAAAACTAATGTCGTAGCAAAAATGTAATTTACGGAACCGATCTTTTTAACGCGCGGAAACAACGCACGTGCGCAATTTTATCTAGATCAAATGTAAACAAATGAGTTGTTACGTGACTATGGTGTCAGCCTTGTCTTTAGTTAGCTAATTAGCTATCACAATCGTGTTTTATGCGATGGGTGCTAAATGTTAACCATTGTCTTCAAATAGAAAAATGATGATGCATTAAAGTTTTAATTAGTTATTTTCAGTTAATTTAGTTTTTGTTTTTTTACTGTCAACATCTTTTCTATCTTTGCATTCTATGAATCAAAACAGTTCCCTGATTGGCGTTGCGTTGATTAAAAAAGTTTAAATTTTAAGAGTAAAACAAAGGTTCTAGTATGCATATCTTTCATAACTTACTGGAGTTACAGAACATGTAGGTAAAGGGCTTGAGATGTTGAGGAATGTGAGTTGTTCTACTATTGGGTCATTCCATATGAAATCACCAAATTTTTTAAAAGTTCCTATGGGTACCACCTCAGATTTGCTTCCAATTTTGACCACATACAGATATTATGAAGAAAACACAACCCTGAAAATTTCAGTTCAATTGACCAATCCATTCAAAAGTTATGATTGAATCAGTTTTGCACGAAATTAGCAAAATTTGGGTGTCGCGAGCAGACGTTAGATTTTTTATATATTCAACGGCCCATAACTTTGCAAATAAAAAAGATGATCACCTGATTTTTTGTATACCAATAGTTTTTCACCCAATTAACCCATTTGTATGGCCTTTTTGGCTGTTCTGAAATGGTTATGGAGTTAATGTGCTTCAAAGTTGCTAAATATTGCAAATTTAAGGGTTTTTTTTCAAACTTTGACGCGCTACAGCTCTACAACTACAGGCAATCTGTTACAAAGCTTTGTTACTTTTGTTTACTTGAGGTAACCACTTGTGGTAAAAATAAAAAATAAGCACTGAAAGTGACTTAAACACTTGCAGCAGCCTGTTGAAAAATGACCTTTTTTAAAAAGATCAAAAGTTACATTCACTTAGTGAGCCTAGAAAATAGTGTAAACAGTTGAAAAATTGTATGAAACTTTGCATGTTGAAGGTTCTATATATAGTCTATCATTAAATAGAAAAGACCAAAAAAGTAAAAGACCTATACTCTTAGGTAACACCCAAATTTAACCCTTTGACTGAGATGCATTTGTGGTGTAAAATATAGAAAATATACAATGTGTTTTATTTTAATAAATGTTATCTATTGAAGTCATGCATTCATAAGCATGGTAAGAGAATTGTGTGGATTTCCATTATCAACTGACCAGCAAACACTTTTAAAGCAACATGGGTTCTCGTCAGATGTTGATGTTGAGGAACTCTCCGCTGTTGAATTAGCGAAAGGTATAGTCAACAATATAAGGATCTACAATCTTTGGTTTTACAAACTTTGTTGGATTTTCTTCTGAAAAAATAAAGGACGGTTGACTCAATTTTTAAATTTCTCTTTGACTAAATTTTAAAATCTTGTTTCTTTTGTTTTGTTTAGAACTAAATATTTCTCCAAAGAAAGCCCTTGATATACTGAACATTGTTAAAGACCAAAAGAAGAAACCGTCATCATTATGCCGTTCTGCATACAACCTGTTGATGGAAGAAAGTACTAAAGTACCAATTGTCACATTTTGCGCAGGTTTGGATGCAATGATTGGTGGAGGAGTGCATGTCGGAAAAATAACAGAAATCTGTGGTGCCCCTGGAACTGGAAAAACTCAATTAGGGTAACAACTGATAAGTGTTCAGAATTCATACATTCATATGCAAGTATGCTTCTGTTGTGCAAAGAAAAGTAGTGGAAACTTTTTACAGTGTCTTCCACGCAAAATTCACCATTAAATGTAAATGTCCTGGAAATTGAATACTTGGAAAAATGTTTTGTTTTGGAAATTCCTGCAATTTGATAATCTCTTTGTAAGGAAATATACATTCCTCTTTTCACAAGAATTTTTAAAATAACTTGATTGTTCACAATAGTAAATATCACAAGATTATTTTAAAGAGAAATCCTATCTCCTATCTCTAGAGTCAGACATTGAAAAATAATAGCATTTATGCGGAAGAAAAATAAGATATGACATCACTGACAAAAACTCGTTTAGGAAAGCAGTCATTGAAATAAAGGATAGTTTGAAAACATTATGGCTTGAGTGGCCACCCTGAATAGTCTTTATTAAGATCATGAAAGCAACGCGATCTTATAAAATGGATCTAAATTTTCCTACATCACAACAATACTGCAAGTTCATTCCATTTGTCCTATGTTAATACATTAGTTAGTTTGCAACCAGCTTTTTTGGCGTTTGTTAAATTTTATCCTAGAAAGGGCACTTTCCGCCGCATCTTAAGTTTAAATAAAAGTTAGAAAGTCATTAATATTGAGTGTGAACAAGGATATTGAAGAAGTTCACTTACCCTATATAAATGAGGCTGGGAAAAATGCATTCTTCAATACTTCTTAATTCCTTTCTTAGTATTTTTATGGTATAATGTTGCATTCATGGTTTTCGTATTACTTGATTTGGATGTTGTAATGTATTTAAACTTGCTTTTGTTCAATGTTTTAAACTTTCAGGATCCAGTTAGCGGTTGATGCACAGATTCCCGAGGCATTCGGTGGTGTTGAAGGAGAGACTCTGTACATCGGTATGACGCGAAGTGAACTGCTCAATATTAATTCATGACTTACTGATTTTCTTATGTCAAAGTGAAAAAAATGTTTTGTTTTGCGTGATTTTAGTCAGTTTTCTTTGTTTCATTCTTTGGTTTTCCAAATTTTCGTATTTTTTAAAATAAGATGGTGTGTTAGAAGTCCCATTTGTCGTCATGGAAACCACTAGTGTTGACGTTTCTTTTCTCGTTGAAAGATGCAGAGGGAAGCTTCATCTATGAAAGAGTGAGAGGGATTGCTCTTGCAGCCAGCACTCATATTCACCGGCTGGCTATCGATGATGATGATGGTACTAGCATTTCCTACACGGCCAACTCAACATCTCGCGGAAATCTGCTATATCAACTTAGTTTCACTTTTGAAATCTCACAAAAAATTGGTTTTCAAATATATGTATTATTAGTTGTTTTTAAATTCTCAAATCATTGGGATTAGTTGTTCTATAACTTCTAGGTTTAAAGGAAGAGGCTGGGAAGTTTACTGTTGACAAAATACTAAGCGGCATCCACGTGATTCGTTGCCATGATTACATCCAATTGCTGGCGGTTTCGCATGTTTTGGATGATTACATAGTTGAGCATCCAAAGGTGAGTTAAAACTTTTTCCCTCATAAAACACACATGTGAATGATATATGTCAGCCATATATGTGTCATTTGTACGAAGCATTTTATTTGTTTTTGTATGTATGTTTTTGCTGTTTTTGACGATGACATAAATGATATTAATACCAGGCTATTAGTGACGCTAATAATAGAAGATGTGGAAAACGGGTTGTTATTGATACTAATGATAGACGATGTAGAAACCGGGTTGTTATTGATACTAATGATAGACGATGTGGAAACCGGGTTGTTATTGATACTAATGATAGACGATGTGGTTGGGAACCAGACTAGTTCCCATATCAGTTTAACTTTAATTAACATAAGGGGGAGGGGGAATGGGAAGGAATAGATATACCATCATTTGTGTGACTATACATCTAATTGTCATTGGTTTTTGTTTTTATCGTGATTTCGTCTTCAGATCAAGTTAATTGTTTTGGACAGCGTTGCGATTCACTTTCGGCACGATTTTCAAGATATGGCTTTAAGAACGCGCTTGCTGCAGGGCCTGGTGCAGAGCTTCATGAAAACGGCACACGAAAAACAAATAGCTGTATGTTGTTAATGGTTATAGTTTGTTATACCTATTGTATAAAAAGTGTGATTCGGGAAGAAGAAAAATAATTTTACCGTTCAATTTTGTCTTGTGTTTACTTCTAGGTCGTGTTTATGAATCAAATGACAACGAAATTCAATCGAAATGAAGAAGCCAAACTGGTACCAGCATTGGGTGAGTAAATTGCATATACTTATATAAATTTTGTACATACAACTGCAGTACTCGTAGAAGACCGTTTGATTGGTCTTATCGTCGAGAACCGTCTTTTATCGTTACAATCATAGTATAATTAACAAATTCAACTGCTAGCTATTATCAAATACGCGTGTATATGAAAGCAAATGCCGAGAAAAAATAAAACGATTGTCTGACAAAGCGAAATTTCAATTCAAAAAGCTAAAAACATATATATAAAAGATCAAACAAATGTTAATGCTTCAAAGGTTTTGTTCAGCATTTTGAGAAATCAAAAAGGTTTTCAATTTTTTCTTAAAAACATCAAAACTTTCTGCATTTGTAAGAGTACTCTCCCCCCAGAATAATACTATTTCATAAATGCGGACCACGATAAAAATACAAAACTCTTCCACTTTAGATTTACATTTTGGTTTTTCTGTCTTCATATAGTGTATTTGTTTTTCGGTTTAAATATAAAAATGTCACTAAAAGTAAAACATAGAACAGCATAAATGTTTATTTGATAAATATCCAATATATTCGCATCAAGAAACAGGTTCGAGTGTGTTAATTTGTCTTTGAAATAAATTGTTCTTACTGCATGTTTCTGACAACGATAAAGAGACTTTAGTTTTGATTTGTGCGTACTGCCCCATGCTATATTTGCGTATATCATGTAACAATGAACAAAAGAGAAGTAAAGTTGTTTTAATAAACATTTGTTCAAATAACTCTTAGCTTTATAAAGAATACCTACGCTTTTAGAAACATTTTCACAAATGTAAGAAATGTGATGTTTGTTTGTTTGATTTTGGGCTTAAGAATGAAGTGTAAGAAGCATGAAATACTGATTTTTTATTTCCTTTGTTTTATTTTTTTCGTAAATTTGTCGAGTTACTTACATTTTCATCGCAATTTAGTTTCATTTTAAAATCATTCGTTTGTCTTTAGAAAAATTTCAAAATTTGGAAGGAACACTTTTAACGAAAATTTCTTGGTTTATAAGGATAAAAAAGCAGCTTCTTGGTTTATAAGGATATAAAAATATATCAGGGTTGTACACATGGCGAGAAATTGATTAATATCGCGAGTTACAAATGACGATAATATAAAACATGACATTATTGCATCATCAGTTGTCTTTCATACTACATTCTCACGAAATATTTCACTGGATTTTGTAGCTTCTTAGAACTATGCTGATTGAGATGTTCTCGATTGTTCAGGTCAAAGTTGGGGGCACGCCTGCACGGTCCGTGTACTTCTCGATAGAATCGACGACCAAAGGTTTGCCACTTACTTATTTTTGTTACGTTGTTTCAGAGTCGTTTTGAATAACTATGGAATAAAACGTGAATTTGTTTTTGACCTCAGTGCAATGAATATTTACCTCTTAGATTCGCTCAATTGTTGAAGTCACCCAGCCATCAAGAAGATCGTGTTTTTTTCGACATCACCGTGAGTGATATTACCCATTTGCGGGGAGATGGTATTTGTGACATTCCATCTTCTGAATCCAATTTGTAATCATAGATGGAACTGAACTTTTCTATAAAAAAAAAATAGGAATACACGCGTTTACAGTCTCAGTTCCGGTCTTTGTTTTTATGCAAAATCTATTGTTTTCAGCTCATTTTGCGAACAAAATTTCGAGCAAACTCAACAATCATATTCAGAATTGGTCGAAATTTTGTCTAGAAAACAATAGAAAAGGTTAATAATGCAGACCGGAACTGACACTGTAAACGCATGTATTGCTAAGTCTTCCAGATCCCGCTAAAGGTTTAAATTTTCGTAGAATTAATTAATTAATTCGTGTATTTTGTAAAAACTGTGTTCCGGCTGGTCGTGAATTCTGTCCCGTCTAATGATAAATGCTGACTTATCTTTATATCATTGAAGCAAAAAGACAAAATAAATTGTATTTACCTACCCCTTCCAATCAACATAAATCATATGAAAGAACGGGATTTACGAAAGTCAGTTTTTCTGTTTATGTCGCATATTTTCCAAATAACCCACCAGGGTAGAGAGGATTGTTCTACCTACGAAATTCGCTCAACAACCCATGGTTCGCGATAATATTCGAGTAACTTAAAACGAGTTCAACGTAATCCTGAACCACTCTTGTATGCTTTAACCACTGAGTAGTCCAATAAAAACAACTTGCTACTACTGACAAATGTCAACTTATTTCACTCGCGATGGAGCAAAGTGGCCATGACTTATTACAATTTTAGCGGCAACTAAATTTATTTGTTTTATATCGTATTGACATTTGGTGATGATTTTTAAAGATACTTGGTTGTCTAGTAAATATAATCTCAGTATGAAAATAGCAAGCGGCTTTGTTTTGTTGGCAAGTTTACTTGTTTTGTTTTGTACAGAAGGACGGCGTTCGAGATGCTGACATGGAAGTTCCGGCTAAAAAGCAGAAAGTTGACGATCAACACGTTAGATGATGTTGAATTTCGTTGTGTGTGTTTTTAACTCAGTTGTTTTTGTTGTATATTCAATATATTGATTTTCGCTTCCTTGAACAACAGATCTGGTCTTTAAAATATCACCGCCAATTGTTCGGTGCGCATAATATCATTCGGTTCGACGGAATTTCCATGGATCTTTTTTCGTCGCATTTTTATTTTCGAATCCAAATCTTCCTTTCAACGCTTTCCCAGCAATTGAGCAAACGCCTTTTCTTTTAAGGGGACATTTAAATAAGCCCCCTTTATAATCCCAATAGGAATGTTTGAAATCATTGAAAGGCGATTGGAGGAATTTTTGAAATCATTGAAAGGCTACTAGAGGAATTTTGTAGTCATTGAAAGGCGATTGGAGGAATGTTTGAGATCACAGAAACAAAGAATTTTTAACTAAAAATTTGAAACCTAGCTTTAGAGATCAGGAAAAGAGGAGGAAGTATTACAAAAGTACAAGAAAGTTTCTTTATCTGTTAAAGATAATGGTATTGAAGGGAATTGAAACTGCCTAGTAACAAGACATTTAGTGCGGAAGATACTCGGGATAGCTCGGGATAGCTCGTTGAAGTTTTTTTTGTTTCTTGAGCATAAAATTAATAATAACGCCAAACACGTTACAAATAAAAAATCATTTATAAAAAAAATTATGGACACATCTTCAAAATAACAAAAATTTCTACAAATTTCAAAGAGTTTTACACAAAAATGCGTTCTTTTGTTCATTTAATTTCCCAACATGAATCTTAAACGGCGGGGGACATATTTACTAGCGCGGGCGTTGCTATCGATTCATCACAACTAAAAGTTGGTTTGTCGGGTTTTCAATTCGTGTCTTGTGTACACGACGTTAACTGTAGCACGCTTGCTCTTTTGCGAGGCATTGTCCAAGCATAATGGGCTCTTGATTTTCAGAGTAAAAGAGCGGGTTTTTCTTGTAGTGGGCGACAATGTCCATGAGATTTTGAAATGTTTGAGTGCCGATGATGAGATCGTTGCCACGTGCTTCGATCGGAAAGTGGTTGATTCTAAAGAGAACGTAAAGGTGTAAGTCATTGCATTGGCACAACACTGTCTTATGAAAAATAAGAAAACTTTGTATTTGTCTGATGTACTTAACGATGCAACAAAGCTCTGCAGCCACTTGGAGTCAAGGGCTACAGATCAATTCTTTTACAAATATATCTTGACAAGCAAAGATATGCTAATGTATCCAATCTAGCGTCATCGTGTTTAAGTTTAGAACAAGAAGCGTACCTGTAGCAATACTTTACGGAAATGGCGTATGAACCAGGAGCCTAAAAAAGAACAGTTCACTTCAACTGTCGCTATGTCACCTAACGAAGAAATACGACCTCTATATGATTGTGTCTACCCTTATATCGTTAACATTCCTATTAATATTAAATTTCAATGATTTTTGAAATTAAAACGTAATATAAACTAGGGTTCGGCAAAGTTCACTGTTTTCTTTAGTTATAAAATCAACTCGGAATAACTCGATCGAAACCCCAATAGTGTATAACATCGTGTATAAAGGTTTTTTAAGGTTCATTAAAATATGCATGAATAATTAAGGCTTTAAAAATGTATGCGTAAATAATTAAGATTCGATAAATTATGCATGACTAAGTAACGTTTGTGAAAATATGCATTGATAATTAAGGTTTTAAAAATGTACGCATAAATAATTAAGATTTGATAAATTATGCATGACTAAGTAACGTTTGTGAAAATATGCATGGATAATTAAGGTTTTAAAAATGTATGCGTAAATAATTAAGATTCGATAAATTATGCATGACTAAGTAACGTTTGTGAAAATATGCATGAATAATTAAGGTTTTAAAAATGTATGCGTAAATAATTAAGATTCGATAAATTATGCATGACTAAGTAACGTTTGTGAAAATATGCATGAATAATTAGGGCCGTTTAAAATATGGGCAGTTATTATTTATAAGAGTACCCTGTGACTTTCCCGTACGAGAAACTCCTGTTGATGACCGAACTAAAAGTAAACAACACGCATTTATTTCATTTCTTTATTTAATTTCGAACTATAACATAATGTTTATTTATTTATTCGAAAATAATATCTCAAATGAACGGATGCATGCATAGTATGTTTGATGGAAACTGGGTTTCAATTATCCATTTAAAGAACACATCACGCATGGGTGAAAACGATATATATATGGATAAACAAGAACCCGTACCGTGCTTAATATTCGTTCGCTATCAGCTCGAGATATGCCACCGTAATACCACCTTTCAGAATCATACACTGGAAAACCGACGCAAAGAAATATATATGTTATATAAATAAATAAATGGCTCTGCATATCTATATTTACAATGGCTCTTCGTCTCTTTAAAACAAAATAAAAGGCTTAAAATATATATATATATATATATATTAATTTTGTATGTATAAGGATAACATAGATTAGTTAGTATTAGCAATTAATAATGCTTGTATGCTTTTATATTGTCACAATGTCCCTTATACATATATCAAAGACTGTCACGTGTGTGATAGTCACGTGTGTGTTTTTAAATCCGAGCAATCGGAGAAAGAATCAAGAACAAGGCTTCTCACCTGACCTCAGTTTCACGGGTTTGTCGTAAATATCTTCATCGTATTTCCTGACCTTTTGAATATCGCTGAGTAGCGGTGTTGGCAGAGGCAATCTGTTCTTCATCTCTTCCTTTCGTTTGTCGTGATGACGTAATGGCGGAGTAGGAGGCGTCTTCTTGCGCGCAGGCGGTGATGGTTTTGGCTGGGGTTGGTCACGTGGTCGTGGAACCGGCCGTGGACGTGGCCGAGGTTTTGGAGCGTCTGAAAAAAGAAGTCAACGAAAATATTAAATGTCTAAGTTCACAGAATTAGAGGCGGTTGGTTATGGTTGTACAATAAACGAGTGACGATTTCTCAACGTCTCGCTGAACACTACTCACCTTTGCTATGGTTTGCCGGCATATAGCCTGGTTTCCTCTCCAGATAGTTTTTTGGTACCCAGCCTCGCAAGTTGTTTCCTTTTTCAAGAACCATGACGTACATCCAGCCTGAATCTTCGGATATGAACTGCAACACGTCGCCTTTCGTTAAGGGGATGTTGTCTTTCTGGTGTGGCTCAGGGAAATAGTCTAGTGTGGCCGTGTAGAATTCCTGTAGAGAACATGATATGATCGAGATTTACCTGCTAAATTCTAAAATTAACAAAGTTGTAAGCAACACCGAGGTTGAGACGAACAAAGTTGTAAGCAACACCGAGATTGAGACGCAAAGTTGTAAGCAACACCGAGGTTGAGACGAACAAAGTTGTAAGCAACACCGAGGTTGAGACGAACAAAGTTGTAAGCAACACTGAGGTTGAGACGAACAAAGTTGTAAGCAACACCGAGGTTGAAACGAACAAAGTTGTAAGCAACACCGAGGCTGAAACAAACAAAGTTGTAAGCAACACCGAGGTTGAGACGAACAAAGTTGTAAGCAACACCGAGGTTGAAACAAACAAAGTTGTAAGCAACACTGAGGTTGAGACGAACAAAGTTGTAAGCAACACCGAGGTTGAGACGAACAAAGTTGTAAGCAACACTGAGGTTGAGACGAACAAAGTTGTAAGCAATTCCCGACTCTGTGAAGGACGAACACCTGGAGGGGGCGGTGATCGAGATTTTTGAGGCGATGGACATTACTATCGACGAGCGTGACGTGGAGGCGTGTCACCGCATCGGGAGATCGTCACCCAAGAAATCGATTGTTCGGTTTGTAAATAGGAAGCTCTGTATGAGAGCTTTTCAAAACCGGAGGAAACTTAAGGACTTCAAATCACCTAGTCTTGGTCATAAAAAGACAAAGATTTTTATAAGAGAAAATCTTTGTCCCTATTTTGAAAAGCTCTCTTATTATTGCCGTTTATTAAAAAGGGCTAACCTAATCAACGACACTTTCTGTCTTAATGGAAAGGTTTTTATTAAACGCACCATTAACGAGAAAAGGATTGTGATAGACCATTGTAACACTTTGGTCAATCTATATCCTGATTTCGATTTTTGTGCATGATATAATTTCCTTGATTGAAAACTTCTGCTTTGTAACAAAACCAGCAAATAATTGAATAACTAAAAGTAATATTTTCGTAAAATTCTTATTTCCCCCCTTTCTTTTTCTTTCTTTTATATACAATTCTTCTCTTTCCATGGAAAGATGTTTTTGCAATGTGTGCAATAGAATTATTAAAAACAACCACCATGCAATACAATGTGATATTTGTAACTCTTGGATGCATAAAAAATGCAATGGATTAAATGACATTGATTACCGTTTATTACAATCAAACGTCTCTGATTGGTTTTGTATTTTGTGCATAAGGAAAATTTTTCCATTTAATCAAGTATCGGATAATGAACTTTTCCAAGTTTTCAACTCTGATATTATTATAGACACAAACAAAATTCCCGGTAATATGAAAATTTTTCCTTCTCATGATCGTAACGAACTCTTTTCTATGTTTAATGATTTTTTTACCTCAAATTTCATTGATAATTCAAAAGAAGAAAATGACTTATATCATAATGTTATAAATTGTAAGTATTTCAATATTGATGATTTTGTTTCCTCCAAATTTGACAGCAATAACTCTTTTTCGATTTTTCATTTAAATGTATCTTCACTTAACAAACATTTTGATGAATTGTGTATCATGTTACGTTTACTTAACTTTGATTTTAGTATTATTGGTTTAACCGAAACTAAACTAAAACGTGACGCTCCACCACCGTTTCCAATATCATTAGAAGGATATAACATTGAACACACTCCTACTGAATCATCTTGTGGTGGTGCACTTCTGTATGTCTCTAAAAAATTAAATTATAAACTGAGAAATGACTTGTTGATGTATAAAAAATTACACTTAGAATCGATTTTTATTGAAATAATTCGTCCAAAAAAAGTTAACATTGTTGTTGGGTGTATTTATCGTCATCCATGTATGTCAATTAATGAATTTACAAATGATTTTATTCTTCCTCTTTTTTCGAAGTTAAATTCTGAAAACAAAAGTGTTTTTTTACTTGGAGATTTTAATATAGATTTAATTAAAGTTAATTCTGATAATGAAACTTCTGATTTTTTCAACTTTATAACTTCTAATAACTTTCTTCCTCATATTACCTTACCAACGAGAATAACTGAAAAATCTAAAACGATTATTGATAATATTTATTCTAACTGTTGTGATAAAAATATGTTGTCTGGTAACTTAACGTCAACAATTTCTGATCACTTACCTTAGTTCTTTATTCAACCTAACTTTTATGTCACATTTGTTCCTCGTAAACACAATATCCTCCGTAGAAATACCACTTATTTTGATAAAAAAGGTTTTCTTTCTGAATTTAATAACGTAAATTGGAATGAAATTCTTGAATTTGATAAAGTTAATACCGACAACAGTTTTAATTTATTTTTTGAGGTTTTTAACGGTTTATTAAACAAGTATTTGCCACTTAAAAAGGTCAGTATTAAAAGCTTCAAGCTCTCTCTCAAACCGTGGATAACAAAAGGTATTTTAACATCTATAAAAATCAGGAATAAGATTTATCGTAAATATCTTCGATCCAAAGATATAAATAACAAAATCAAGTTAAAATCTCGGTATAATTCATATAGAAACTTATTAAATAAACTTTTAATATGCAGCAAGCAAAACCATTTTAAGAAATACTTTATTGATAACTCAAAGAACCTTCGAAAAATTTGGATTAGTATAAAAAGTTTGTTAAATATAAAAAGTAAAATACATTCTGTTCCAACTATTATTCTGAATGATAATGGTGTTTCATTGATCGACCCTGTGAAAATTGCTAACAAATTTAACTCCTATTTTACGTCAGTTGCACAAAACATCCAATCTAAAATTCATTCATCTCATACAAGTTTTAAAAAATACCTAAAAAATCCGAACCCCAAATGTATTTTCATATCTCCAACAAATGATTTAGAGATTTCTTCCTTAATATCTAGCCTAAGTAATAGAAAAGCTACTGGACCAAATAGCATACCTGTAGTGGTCCTAAAAGAATTAGGTAATTCAATTTCTGTCGTTCTTTCAAAGTTATTTAACCTATCTTTTACGACTGGTGTTTTTCCAAATATTCTCAAAACATCGTCAGTTTTGCCGTTTTTTAAAAAAGGTTCTAAATTAGAATGTTCTAATTATAGACCAATATCTTTGCTTTCTAACGTCAGTAAACTCTTGGAAAAACTTATGTATTCTCGAATTTACAATTTCGTTCATAAATTTAATTGCCTTAATGAATTACAATTTGGGTTTCGATCAAAGTATTCAACAGCTCATGCCTTATTAAGTTTAACAGAGAGAGTGAGAGAAGCTATTGACTCTGATCTTTTTGCATGTGGTATTTTTGTTGATCTGAAGAAGGCATTTGATACAGTCCATCACAAAATTCTTCTCGAAAAACTTGATCACATCGGTGCAAGAGGCATTGTTAATGAATGGTTTGCTTCGTATTTGCAAGATCGGCAACAATATGTAACGATTAACGGGTTTTCATCATCGTTAAAGTCAATCAGATGCGGCGTTCCTCAAGGTTCTGTGTTGGGCCCTTTGTTATTTTTAGTTTATATTAATGATTTTCATAATTGTATAAAGTTTTCAACAGTGCATCATTTTGCAGATGACACTAATTTGTTATACATCAACAAGTCCATAAAAACCTTATGTAAAAAAGTAAATTATGATCTGCGAAGATTGAATGATTGGCTTAATGCAAATCTTATCGCTTTAAACGCAAACAAAACCGAATTTATCATTTTTAAGAAACGTCATAAAAAAACGATTCTGAAATTAAAATCATGTTAAATGGATCACGTTTAAAACAATCAACCTACATTAATTATTTGGGAGTTTTAATTGATGAAAATTTGACTTGGAAACCTCACTTAAATGAACTTTGTAAAAAATTAAACCGATCAAATAGCATGCTTTCAAAAATTAGATACCACGTTAATATAAAAATTTTAAAAAGTTTGTATTTTTCAATTTTTTCGTCGCATTTAACATATTGTTGTCAAATTTGGGGCCAAAAAGGAAGCTTAAATCTAAATAAATTATGTTCTATTCAACGATCAGCTTTAAGAATTATAAATTTTCAACCTTTTAGATCAAATGTAACTGCTACTTTCACTAAATTTAATATCCTTCCATTTTCGTCAACTATCAAACTCCTCAACATTATGTTTGTTTTTTATTCTTTAAACCAAAATATCCCCCCTTCGATTGGCAATTTCTTCACAAAACTTTGCCATTTTCATTCTTATCCATCTCGCAATGCCTTAGCTAATGAACTTAAAATCTCTTCATATAATTCAGTTTTTTATGGTAAATACTCAATTAAGTACCGATGCATCATTGATTGGAACAATTCAATCAGAGACATTACAAATATTTTTGATGTAAATTATAAAAGCATGCATTGGTTAAATTCTATTTTTGATTTAAACAGTAAACAATTTTCTAATTTAGTCAAAATTAGCATTAGGGGTAAATCAATTGTTTAGCTTGTGTTATTAAACAAATATATGTTTTGCTTGGTGGTTTGTATTTTATGTTGTGTGTATCTTGGCAAATTATATAATATTTATTTTTTCTAGATATTTTTTAGGTATATTTCTACTGTGGTGTCATTACATTGTTCAGCTTTATGCTATTGAGTGACACCAATCATATATTTTTTTTAATTTGTTTCTTCTATGTAATTTTGTATTTTTTATATGGTAAATAAACAACAATTGAATTGAATTGAATTGAACACCGAGGCTGAAACGAACAAAGTTGTAAGCAACACCGAGGTTGAGACGAACAAAGTTGTAAGCAACACCGAGGCTGAAACGAACAAAGTTGTCAGCAACACCGAGGTTGAGACGAACAAAGTTGTAAGCAACACCGAGGCTGAAACGAACAAAGTTGTAAGCAACACCGAGGTTGAGACGAACAAAGTTGTAAGCAACACCGAGGTTGAGACGAACAAAGTTGTAAGCAACACCGAGGTTGAAACGAACAAAGTTGTAAGCAACACCGAGATTGAAACGAACAAAGTTGTAAGCAACACCGAGGTTGAGACGAACAAAGTTGTAAGCAACACCGAGGTTGAGACGAACAAAGTTGTAAGCAACACCGAGGCTGAAACGAACAAAGTTGTAAGCAACACCGAGGTTGAGACGAACAAAGTTATAAGCAACACTGAGGTTGAGACGAAGAAAGTTGTAAGCAACATCGAGGCTGAAACGAACAAAGTTGTAAGCAACACCGAGGTTGAGACAAACAAAGTTGTAAGCAACACCGAGGTTGAAACGAACAAAGTTGTAAGCAACACCGAGGCTGAAACGAACAAAGTTGTAAGCAACACCGAGGTTGAGACGAACAAAGTTGTAAGCAACACCGAGGCTGAAACGAACAAAGTTGTAAGCAACACCGAGGTTGAGACGAACAAAGTTGTAAGCAACACCGAGGCTGAAACGAACAAAGTTGTAAGCAACACCGAGACTGAGTAGTAAAAATGCGTTATGTAAAAAATCAGCATACGACAAAAATCATACGAAAAGGAACGTATCGGAACAGCCCCATAAAGAACAAATAATTTAAACCCTACACTTATGTCAATCTACCAGATGATTCACGGTGATGCCCGGGGGCAATGGATGCCTTCTAAGATGAGCCATTCAAGGAAATCCAGCGAAAGAGTGACTCAACAACGTGTTAAGAAGTCAAAATGTATATGGTTTGTTGCGTCTTATTTCTTCAGTGCAATACGTCATCATTTATAGAGATCAAAACATCTTACCTCTTGTCGTGCGGCTATTAGACGTTAACAACAGTAAATCGCTTATATGTGTTACATGGAAGTTTACAGCCTTTTAAAAGGTCAATTTCGCAACACACATTACAAAACAATGAACTTCGACCAACCGCAACAAATAGTTGTCTAATGGCGGCAATATATTTTTAACCATCGCGTAGGCGTAAGGATATTGATTCGAAAAAATAAACTTATAGTTCGTATTATTTTAGACAGAAATACTAAGTTTCAAGAGTGTTTCAAGGTCAACATTGTTTATTCAATAACGTGTCAAGTAATGCACCCTTTTGAAACATGCAAGGAAATCGCTTTATTGGTTATAAAAATATTCCGTGAAACGGTCTCATTTTTAACTCAATTTCAACGAAAGAACTGGAATAGGTTGACATCTTATAGTGTAGTTGTATATATTTTGCTACTATAAACTTTTACAAATGTTTCGAAAAATTTAAGACGCATGTAGCAAATCACCAAGAAATATTTTATGTACAATAAAATAATAGCCAGGATTACAAGAAGACGTATTTTGGTTGACATGATTTGTTGACATGTTTCAAATGAGATTGGTTGACGGGAAGAAATGTCGTAACAGTAAAAATAACTTATAAGTCATTTAAAAAATATGAACGCATCAATATTTTACACTCTTAAGTATAATCGTTTTCATGAGCAACTTAATTTGAAAAAGAGTTCGTCTAAAAATAGCTCAACACAGAAAGTTCATCACGTGATAAAATACCAACTCACGATATCTAAGAATAACCACAAAACCGGAAGCTAACCACGTGATTCCAGACGTCTTTGGAAATATGACCATCAGACGATATTCAAAGGTGACACATAATTCATTATTCGTGCAGATTGAAATGTCGTCGTGTTACACGAACACGAAATTTCCATTCTACTCCCCTATAAATTCCTTATTACAAACGATATTGATTCTTTCATGCATTTTTAACATAGAATACATTCTCAATCCGAAATTAGTGTGCTTTCGAAGGCATTCTCCGGATTCCAACTTGCCTTTTTTCAAAAAATATGTTCAAATTCAGGCACGAAAATAAAAAGTTATATATTATCAATAAAAAAACATTTTAGATCATTGCTTAATTGATGGAAGAGACCGAAATGATGGTGTCGCTTAACGCATGCGCAAAAGAGTTACTGAATTATTATCGAGAAAACGATTTTTACATTTGAAATTTATTTTAAATATTCTGCACGGCGGTTGTTTCAAGCTCTTCTTTCTTTATCTGTATATCTTATAATCAACAAAAAAACACGATTTAAACGAGACCTTTATAAGACGAACTTACTGTAAGAAACTTCGCCGCCATTTTCATTGATTTCACAGCCGTTATTCAATTGTATAATTTCAACACAAAAAGCTTTTCAAGTCAAAGAATTCGTGAAGAGAAATAATCTTATGAATGCGATTGCCATGGATACGGCATAAATTATTGAGAGCGGAGTAATAGCATGTTACGAACTGGTGTTAAAGAATCCTAAACATTTGAAAATCAAAGTGCAAGTTCTAAAAATCTTTTTTAAACGAAATAACTATCGTTTTCGCTCCCGCTTTCGAAATGTTGGTACCTAGTATGCCCCACTTCCCCTTTCTTCGATATTCTTGTATCGATTGAAAAACTAAGTTTCTTCTTAAGATAACCTTGTAACTCTTGTCATCTATATCGATTGAAAATGTAGAATATATGACGTGAACAATAAAGATTTCGTACGGGGAAAACCTCATTCAGCCTACCTCTTTAACTCCGTTGATTTCATTCAGTGTAACTCCATTCATGTTCCCAGTAGATTTACTGCGAGTGATTTTCTCTACCTGTAGCAGAAGTGGAACTTACATGAAGAATGTAACTTAGGGCTATTATAAAGAAGGTTCAATTTTAATTTAATTTAATTTTACTTACGACCTTAACATGCGTCACGTTTCTAGAATCGTTTTAGTAAAAAAACCATAATATCGCTAATTTATAGCTACTACCTTTTCGTCTGTTTCGCCATCTTTTGTCTCCACGTTTTCGTAGCTGCTAAATTGATGGTTCAAGATGTCGTCAGCACTGGCCCTCCTGTAAAGACCAGTGGATCGATATTTAAAGAAGTTCGTTCTACAGAGCTTTCATTGTGTCTCATTCAGGTACCAGACTCTACGACACATAAATGTAAGGGGGGGGGGGGGGGGGGGGCTAAGTTACTGAGCACATATATTTAGTACTACCCGCCACTTCATCATGGTTGTGTCAAAGGGGCCAGAAAATATTTGAGCTTTTGACTCTCCTACATGGGCCTTCTATAAAGGCTAATTGTCTTAAAAAATTTGTATAGCAAAAAGGTGGAGGGCTATAGCTCAGGACCTGGGTATAGGTGTTTATAAGCGGGATGTCTAATTAGCTGGTGATAGGTAAAATTGTAAGGAACCTCTTAAGTAAATTAACTTTTGCGTGATTATTTAAATTTCAGTATTTCCAGACATAAAACATGATAAAAATACATCAATTAAATTTAAAAACATTGAGGCGAGGTGGGAACAAGTCAGAGATTAGTCAGAAGTGCGTCACATCAAAAAAATATAACACGTGATATAAAATTCTTCACAAGAGTTAGACACACTCTTACGTCATCAATAGCTGAAGACTGCATCAAAGAATACAACCTTTACTAAGTTTCTTAGTAAACATTTCACCTGGTCGTCGAGTAAGCGGACGCATCTTTGACATCAGAGTCTGGAGAGTCTGGAAACACCAGAAACGAAATAGCATGAAAACGGAAATCAAAGAGAAAATCAAAGTCACGACAACACTTAGAACTAAAATTTATCGTTATATTGTTATACCGTAAATGATCGATTAAACCCGTGGGGGCTTATTTGCCAAGATCACTTTTAATGCCCCACACTTATTCGGGAGAGGGGCTTAATCCATCATTACGGTATTTCAAAAACCACGGTTTATTAAAGTGCTGTAGCAACAACAATAGTAAAGACTCTGCCCTTACGATCTTTTCACTCCAATATATATTTACTAGTATCTCTACAATGTCAAATGCAAATATTCGAGCGCGTGAAATGAAAGCGGTATACCGTTTAAAACAAAGTTCCCGCCAGAAAATGACGTAGTGCTGTAGACGACTAAAATAGAAGTGCGCATGCGTAAGAAACTGAAGTGTTGGTGAATGCGATGAAGAGGTGGTACTCGACAACTCGACAACTCGACAACTCGCTAACTTGCAGTTAATTCCTTTTATTACATTTAACTTTTGATAGAAAATCACGATTGCATTAAAACTTCTCTAGCTATCATGATTTTGCACTGTATTTCAATGATTTCAACGCCAAACTTCCCATAGCGTGCAATTTTCCGTATTTCACTAGTTACAATCTAGCGCAAGCTGCATGCCTGTATGATGGAGGAAGAAGGGGTGATCGGTGTGTGTTGGGGGCAGGGGGATGTTGAGGTCTCAGAGGGGCGTGCAGAAAATTGAAATTTTGCAGTTTGTAAAAACAAATCAAAAACCCTTTATAAACCTTTTTATGGAAAAATTCAACAGAGCTGAAAGAAAACAAAGAACTTTTGTAGAATAAAAAGAGACTGGACGGTCTTACATCGTGATTTCTTCCCTGGATCAGCGTTTGTAAGGGAACTCGATGAATGACTTTTGACTGATTCCCTGAAGAACATCATACATGTTTGATATGGTTCGAATGACACGTGAAAAGTAAAGAAGCAATAAAAAAAGTTACTTTAATATCACTGGATTATGGAGATATCTTTACAGAGCCAATAGGAAAAAATATTGTTATGCAAAGTTCGTTGGCTAATCATCAAATTGTTAGCATTATTCACAATTTTGCATGCGCCTCGATTGCCCATAATCGACTTGGTGGACCAAAAATTTGATCAATATAGATTTTCTCTAATTTTTTTAGTATGAAAGGCAACTCACTCACTCACTACTAGCCTCTATATATATATGTTTTTAGAGCTAACCACAAAACCACGGCTAGGCAAGATCGACCGATCACTTACCTTCTTGGAGGAGGTTTTCTTATCACGGCATACAAGCCACTTAAACTTGAGATGGAGTAGGCCTGCACCAAGAAACAAACGATGAAAGGGTAGAAGTTAAACGAACAATAATCTCAAAATCGATTTCAATTGAATGTTGCACCAACGACCCCGTTAACTCTTGTTTAGTTGATATTTTATATAAATTTGCTTGTTATAAATGCAATAAATGAAATGTACTCACAAGAAAATGCCACTAAATATGAAGACTAAGGTTAGACTGGACTCATTTCACCATAATCCATGACATGACAAATTTTCTCTCATTGAGAATAGAAACTGCAGAAATTATTTCAGCTTATATCTCAAACAGTTCTAATTTCATGGGATGTATTAGTTAATGAGTTTACTTACTCGAGGTATCTCATTCATCTCGTACACACACTCGTCGTTGAGTCTTTGTAAGTTAGTAGCAGGCGTTACGCCGGTCTTACCTTGATATCTAAACACAGTGTAAAAAAATATTTAATCAATGGAGCATTATGATGGGCATGAAAGTTTCATAGAACAAGGAGGCTGGTGAGAACAGACAACATCCAAGTGTCAGAAAATAATACGAAACTACATTTTGTACATTGATTCTTGTTAGAAATGGGTGAAACAGTACATCAATATCAAGGCACTTTCAGTGCCATTTATGTAAATAAGATGTACCTCTTCTACCTTTTAGATGTTTGTATGCTGAACATCATTAATTATGTTAAGTAATAATTAACTAATATAATTATGCCAAGTAATTAACTAACCATTTACTAACTATTTACTAACTAGCTTTTAGTTAACTATTAACTTACTATTGTTTTAAAACTGATTTTTAAGAAATGTTATCAATTAAGTGTTTTTTTCATACTTCACTTAAATGCAAGATTATCCCCTGACCTAACTCTCCACCATCCATAGTTGCTTTTTTCCATCACTTCAATTTCCTCGTTAGCGCTGTATGAGATTTCGTCATTGCTTTTGCTTTCGTATGCAACTATTGAACGGTACATTTCGCCTGGAATTTCAAAACAAAAGTTGTTAGTCACTAGCAAAATGAAATGTCGCGAAGCGAAGTGTCGAAATAACACTAATGTTGATAAAGGGCGAATTGAGGCTTTCACTTGAAGTAGGTGCCACTCCTATCCCTCAAAACCCGTATTTTTCCACAATAAAATGCTACTCATTCGCTGAGTCTGCAAGAACTGGAGGATCTACCAATTGAGCTATAGCCACCACCCGTAATGGTTAACATAAATGCAAAATTAAGAGGTAATGTTTAATACTGAATTTGGTTCCAAAGATTCTCAGCAGAGTTCGGTTCACTGTTTACGGAGAATATCGTTACAACAACCATGGTTGATTTGAATCACAGTTTATGGAAATAGTCTAAACTAAAGTCGATTTATTTCTTTAATCTTTTTTAAAATAACCAGAAGGCAGGTGTTCATTTTATAAACAAAGCTTTGGTATTTTAAAAACCTCTTTAAAGTTGAAATTCCACTAACAAGATAAATACATTTCTATTTAAAGATAAGGCCTAAGGAAGAGTTTTGATATGTTGTTACTATTGTGTCAAACCATTATGTCCATTTTTTTACCTTTCCCGTTTGCATCAACAATAGAAATCCAATCGTAGCTGAATTCTCCACCTTCATTAGTGATGGGTTCAAGGTGGGTGGCCGGCGCCCAACCCTGGTTACCCAAACCGTTTGCGACAAACCACCAG
This sequence comes from Candelabrum cocksii, assembly GCA_963930725.1. Classification (NCBI taxonomy): domain Eukaryota; kingdom Metazoa; phylum Cnidaria; class Hydrozoa; order Anthoathecata; family Candelabridae; genus Candelabrum; species Candelabrum cocksii. The sequence continues at coordinate 2,379,512 of OZ005673.1, read as the reverse complement.
CCTGTAAATCAAAGATTCTGCATTATCAAACATTCTACAAAGGAAATCGTAAAATGGGGAATATATTGGATATTTCAGTTGTTTTAAATCACCTTCGACGCTCATTCGTTTTGAAAAAAAACTTTGCCAATAAGTGCACTTTAAAAGAACAAAATCTGCATGATCAAGTAATCAGACATCAAATGGATTGCTGACATGTGTAAATACAAGGCTCGGAACATATTCTTTTGTGTTTTGTAGTTAAATCAATAATCATCAACCTTTTTCATTCTTTTCAACAATGGTGACCAACTTCCCCTCTTTCAACGACACTTCACCGAGATTCGTGGCCGCGTAATCTGCAATCACTCTGAATTGTTCCTCTTGTTCCGAAGACCTAGAAGGTTGTAATGTTTTGCGCCGTTCTTCAATTGATTTGATGCTTGATCTAAATGGATATTTATGTAGTACATCTGTTTACGAGTTCAAATTGAGTTGAACTAAATATTAGTTAACATTAGGCGCCATTTTTGAAGCTCATTTAGTCAATTAGTTGCTATTAATTTAGTGCATCAATGTTACATCTCCAAACAAAACCGATTGCATATTTGAAATCATCATCACTTTAAGGCACAACACAATGCTCCACTTCACAATCGCAAAATACGGAGCAAAATTCACCGTTATATATCATTTCAAATATTAAATTTGAACTTTAGTCTCTTATTTGTGCATCTCGTTCTTAGAAAACTATTTGAATTTTCTTTCATTTATTATTTTTATTACCCTTTATGTTGTTTTTTTGTGAAGCAAGATATAATTAGTTGATAACTTAACTGAACTGTTGTATTTTCATTGCTTTTATATCTTTTATGATTAGTTTAAACTGTTGAAAGTTTCTTTTAATACAGAAAGACATTCTGTCTGAAGGTACATGCAAGATAGGCTTATAGGAGATGACTTCAATTGCATATGTAAGCATTATTTGTATTTCGCTCACAAACCAAAATTGCTATTTCTTATTTTTCGTTTTTCATGAACATTGTCTAAAAATGATATTCAGGAAAGTACTTATCTTGTCTTTCTATTTTTTTAATTTTTTTATTTAATATGTTTAAAAAAAAACTTAAAAATTAAATAAAGTTTGTTATGAATATTTGAAAGAAATTATGCAGGCCTGGGCACGTCCAACTCAAAGATTGAGTCCCGTATTACTTTCTGATGTGATATTTAAAAACAAAATTTCGAAAAGTAACACACCTGCCGACATTGGTTTCAAACAGTCCCCTTTCATCATTAGTACGAGTATCAGTTCCCCATTGGTCGAAAAAATGAAGAACCATAGATGCTTGAGAAACTTCAGTTGGCAAGTGAATTATTTTCTGAATAACAAAGTATATCGTTATATATATTTATATATATATATATAAAATTAAACATTTGTTTATCTAATTAATATTATGATAATTAACACAGAGAATTCAACTCATCATCGTGATAACTCACCTGACAAAACTCTTCCACAGATTTGCATTCTTTCTCATGTCCAATCTTCCTCAGTATTGACCAGTGAAATTTAGCTCCTGTAAAAAGAAAGATGATTCACACAATCAGCTGAGATGCAAGGAGAATGGAAGGGAGTCACCAAGATGACTTTTTATTTGTTTTTCTAAATGAATCTTAAATATTTTAAGATTATCAACAGTTTTCATATTTATATTTTATTATTATTATTATTAAATTAATTATCAAATGTAGTTGAGATTTAGTAAAAATTGCCTTTTCGCTTCAAAATCAAGCAAATTAAAAATAGATTTAAAATGGAGTTGTTTCATGATTTAATGATGGAACTTTAATTTTCTGGGAAAGAATTGTAACATTAAAGTAATAAATAAATATATTGAAAAGAGTCAACAAACAAACAAACAGATACAATGTAAATAATAACATAGACTTGCTGTTTCATCACTTCCTTTTTCCGATGGATTATCGAACCACAATACAGACATGTATTTTGCACTTCAGTAAAATACCATTTGGTGTTATTACTTGTCAATTTGTTGGGAGTAATTTTGGATCGACGTTGTTTGTTTTTCATAAATTTTTATTCGTCGTTAGCAGGATGACAGTACTTATGTTTTCATTTCAAAATTACGATGTTTAAAATAAGTCCAAGTTATCAAGATGTATGAAACAAAACTATGCCAGGACATAAATCAATAAAGTCTTTGTTTGTGATTGTTTACGCATAATTCAAATTTACTGACAAACTGTACTTAGAAATGTAAATTTTAAAATACCGGGCGTGGAAGGAATTTTGTAATGTTTGAACATTTCTACCAGAACAGCCTGAAAGTAATAACAATTAAACATAACTTAACTTTATTGATATAAATACAAAAAATACAAAAAAACACAATAAGATTTCATGAACTAGTAGTAAATACATATAACAAAGCAAACAATTATATAAATTAGGCTTCACTGAATAGCAAACACATTATTATATATAGACTTCATCAGATGTCAAACATAACAATGGGATGGGAACAAATTAGGAATAAGATTTTGAGAGATTTAAGAAAAAATAACACACCTGAAAATCAAAAAACATGCTAAGTGGACGATAGATTAAAGCCTCTATGCCGTTGCTCCATTTTACTTGTAAAACAAACTCCTGAAGAGATGAGAAAATCAAGTGTAAATTTGAAGAAGAGTTTATACACACAAATGAAGATGAAGATAAATAAAAATGTGAAGCAAAAATTTAAAATAGCGTAAATAATTTATTACTAACTTAAACTTCCTAATTTTTAATATATATATATATAATATCAAATATATTTCACAAAACTTGGAGATTCATACTTTCATTCATATTCATGAATTATCAAGCGTTATCAAGTAAAAACTAAGTTCCGAAGGAATATAATAGGATGTAAATATAATAGGAATGGTCGTTAGAGAAAAAGTCTTTTCAAGATTATATACAGTAACATATAAACTATTACATATATCACATACATATCTCTTCCCAGAAATATCTTTTTTATTCTTCTCTAACCCAATAACCTTTATATCAATAATATGCTTTGTTTCCATTTTTAATTTAGTTTGTAGCTAAAAACATAACATTTCATAGCAAATATTTCCAAGGTTTTTACAACAATCACATAAACAAATGGCAACATTTTTTAAACAAGTTAAGTATATATCTAGCTATGCTACTTAAAAATTTGAAACTTCTAAAGATGTTTGAGTAATTTTAGAAAATGCCAATATTAACCAAACGTGATTGAGACAAGCTTCATGAAAATGTAAATAAATAAAAAAACAAGAGAAAATCTGGGAAAACAAATTTTAGAAAATCTTCATAAACACAAATAACACCTTTCTTAGAGCTACAATATCTTAAAAAAACAACAATATATTTCCAAGAAAACAATGCCAAAAAAATTGTCCAATTTTTATGATATCTCGCATTATTAACTACCTTTTAAACCAAGCTAATTTTAGCATCTGAGCTCTAAAATTCCTCTAAAAAGTGTTTGTTTACATGATCTTGGCTGACAAGCATGCGTGAGGTTATGACGTCATAAAACAATAATGACGCACCACAAATGTAAATAAAGAAAAGAAAACGCGGAATTTCTTTCAATAATGCGCAAATAATAATTCTTCAGTAAAAAGTTTTGAACATTCTCACGGATTTTGTTAGCAGAGGTTATCGGTTTGATAATTTCTTATCTATCTATGCGATGTCAATGTAGCGTTGGAGAAAGATAGCACGGTAAAAAAACAAGCAATGTAAATATAAGCCAACCCATGATTCAAAAATACATAATAAGTGTAATTGTTTGTAACGAACCTGTGGTGTGGACCAATAATGGTAAAAACAAGAGTTTTCTGTATTAAAGAAACATTCCCCCCCCCACATTGTTACAGTTCTGGTTAAAAAATAAGTGCTCTTTTTTACCAAGGTTATTTTAGATTAGAACAAGGAACATACAGCATAATCCCTATAACTCGAAGCCCGAAAGGACGGACTAAATTAGTTCAAGATAACGAATGTTCGAGTTATCGGAAGTTTTTATGAGAAACTATTAGGAGAGGAGAATGGAAAAAGCAGTTTGAGTTAACGCGAGTTCGAGTTATCGGGGATTCGAGCTATCTGGATTGTACTGTCTATAAAATCAGCATATATTAGGGGGTATATTTTGAAAAACCGTATTTGATAAAAATCGGCCAATCAAGTTTGCGAGCTATTATATATTTTAGCCGCAGTCGTGGTAGGCTACTCAAGTTTTGTAGCTTTATGTCTATATGTTGCTTCGCCGATCTGCTGCTGAGATGATCTTTTGTTTGGATTATGGATTGGACGTTTTCTAGAATTGACTGCAAGTTACGAGTTTAAAAACATCTGGAACATGGATGAACCGGGTTTGTTTTTTAAAGTTTCACCAGAAAAGGCCTTGTTCAAAAATCAAGAAGTTGTAAAGGGAGTAAAAAGTCTTACAGCAGAATTTATTTGTATCAGCGGGAATTTAAAAAAGTGAATCACCGTGATGCTTTAAAAATATACAAGAGAAAACTAGAGCAAATACTTACTCAAACAATAATGACTTGGATGACAAAACTGAAATAATGGAAAATGTTTGAGTCATTAGAACCAGATGTTTGTTTGTTTGTTGTTTTTTAACGAGGCTCTCAGATTGCGAATTAAGCGTTATCATAGAGACCTCGATCCAAAGTCTCATTGTATTTAAATGCTCCTATTTGTGCTACGGTTATTTCATGAAATACATTGTTCTTTTTTGTATTTATAACCGCTTACTAAACGACTTTGTAATTGCATGGGCTTAAACCCAGAACCTTTGGGTTGAGAGTCAGATGCTTTACCGACTCCGCTATCGCCGGATAACAATTTTCTTAAAACGTAATCATAAAGTCCATTTAGAGGGTAGAAAGGTTATTTTCTTGGTTCTTCCCGCCGTGAAACGTTCCAAAACATATTAAAAACGTTAAGTTAATCCTTAAAAGATTATAATCAGAGCGTTTAAATGCAACTACCAAATTGTAATTAATTATTTGGGAAAATGTTTAAGAAATATGCGGCGTCTCGAATTGACCAAGGTAGGGACGCCTGGCCACAGAAATAATATCAGATGTTGACATTGCAAAAACGATTCATTGGCTATAAGTAGCTTGGAAAGATGTATCTACAGAGACCGTACTCCATTGCTTCCAAAAGTAGGATGCTAACATCATTTCCGGGGAAAGTGAAGTCGATGACGCATTTGACGGTATTCTTACTCAGTTTCGTGACGACGATGACGTCACTGTAGAAGATTATATGACTTTTGACGACAATCTGACAACATCTACTCGTCAATTGAATCTATATTTTCAAATAAATACCGACATGTTAGACTGGCAACAACAAACTTGAGATAAAGTTTTACCAGATGTAGTAGTCATAGGTAGTTGTCATACTAAACTAAGAAGTTGACAACAAAGAAGAGGGAATAATTCCTCGGTGATTTTTTCCGTCACAAGCGTTGCAACATTCGCACGAACTGACAGATTTTTCGGTCAATCAAAACTATGAAAATCTCACAAAACTGATTTCCGAAGGAATTGAAAAAGTTCAAAATATTAAATTGTCTTCGCTAAGACAAAGCAATACTTCAAGTTTTTGTGTAATCCCGAGTCTGGTTTACTCTTCTGAATAAATGTGAAAATGAAACTTACAATATATTACAATTTGGAGTCGATTTCACTATACGCTATCACCCTAGAGCATGTTTTGAAGCAACATAAGTCAATTTGGGAGGAACTTCCACGTAGTGGACACCTCTCTATAGTGGACACTTTTTTGATGTCACAATGGTATCGGGTATAGAGAGGCTTCACTGTACAGTTTGTTTTTTTGTCTGTGTGACCAAACCATTGCGTTAAAAATCGGTTTAGAGTTTGGTGGTATGTAGTTTGCTGACGGAAAATTTGACGAAAAGACATTTTTGTGAAAGGACAATTACAACCACAGGTGGAAAATTGAAAGTGACAAAGTCTTGATAGTCAAATTAACTTGAGTGTCGTTTCGACGAGTAATTAACCTTTGAATTTTTTATATCAGATATTGCTATAGATGATAAAAATAACGTTGGAGATTTTGTTCAGAACATTCTAGACAGCACAACAATTTTGGAGAATGTCGGGCAAGGTGACATAAATAATTTAGAAACTAATAAAATGGTTCTGGATGGAGCCCAATCAATTGAATCTAGGATCATAATTCCACCAGTAATATCCAAGCGAGGGCGTCCTAAGGGAGCAGAGCTAACTGTTATCGGGCTGCCATGCAAACGATAGAAAAAAACAGCTGATACCAAGAGCAAGCCAGTTTCCTTCATTAAGAAACAACTCAAAGGCGAAGTTAAAAATAAGGTTGAAAACGTCTGTTCAAATTCAAATCTGTCGTTTTAATACATCTAACAATAATATTTACCGTAATGCCTCATTTAAGCGCCCCCCTCGAATAAGCGCCCACCCTCTTGGTTAAATTATTAAATAAGCGCCCCCCATGAATAAGCGCCCACCCCTCAATCTTCAGAAAGCGCCTGTTTTGAGCAGATAAAATTGTATATATAATTTAAGTCTAACCCCTCTAATGTTTGTTTTATCAAGAAAACCTCTTCCTAGAATATATACCATATATATGTCTCTTTCTTTCTATGAATTAGTTAAATAGAATAACTTCAGTGTGGCAACTCCACACATCCAAAACAACTTCACATTCAATGACTTATTTTAAAGGACTCCTTGGTAGAACAGTTTTTATAATGTATATTTTGTAGATATAAAACTGAAACGAATATCATGCTGTATAAAGAAACTGTATAAACTGTATATATAATGTATAAACTGTATATAACTGTAAACTGTATAAAGAAACTGTCCTGTATAAAGATTATCAATAATAATAATAATAATAATAAAAGTAAAAAAAGAAAACAAAGCTTAAAGTTTTTAGAAATTATATATTAAAGGATGTTTTCACATATGTTAATTGTAGGTAGTTTGGAGTTGTTACATTTGTTTTGTTTTTACTGCAACTATAACATGAACTCCCTCTTTTTTGCATAAATTATGAATTATAGCGTATATTTTTGTCAACTAATTATGCTAAAATGTTCAATTCAAAATGTGATTGGATAAATTTAATCACCAAAGGTTAGTCTGTGTCCGAACAGCTCTTTTCAATCATAAAATTAATGTATATATATTTTAAACAGCTGCAAATTCTGAATGTAAATTCTCTAGCTGCAAAAATTATCGACATGTATATCGTAAATGACCGTTTAAAGGCCATGACTCAATTAAGCACCTAATCCGAATCAACGCCCGACCTTGGACCACAATTTGTCAATAATAGTCCATATTCAAATAAGAGCTAAAACTGGTGACAATGATTTCGATGCACTTTTCGTTCATGCTTTTGGACCTGGAAAGTGAAGGGAGGGTTAAACATGATGGACTAACTATGTGAATATTAATAACTTAGTATTGTCTTTTTTTATTGCGAGAAAAAGCCAAAACTTTTAACAAGCGCCCAGTTCGGAATGAGCGTCTACTCTCAAACACATTGAAAATTAAAGGGCGTACGTACATATTGAACTGCAATGGTGGCCATTTTCTGACATCCAGAGATTTTAAATCAATCGAAATCAACGATAATTTCACATTTTGAGTTTATGTAATATACTCATCGTGGTTCGATAAATGAAGAAATTTTCTGGGGTACTATTTCGAATTGAGCTGTACAAAACAGCAGCCGAATAAAAATCGAAACGAAAGCTGAGAAAGGCACACTGAGAAGCCAGAAAGTTTGCTTATGCGAAGTTAAACACAATGCATCCAATTCTGCGAAGATATTCTCGGTTGCCAACACAAGATATGGAATTTATTTATTTTTAAACGTTTGTGCAAGATTATATAAGACTTTAATATTGAAAATTATTGCTATAAAACAAGTCCTGCTTGAGCAGATATTCTTTTTGTGCTTCGTTGGCGTTTAAACAAGTTTAGATGGAAATGGTGGCTCTTTGAAAAGAAACAACAATTTAGAAATCCTGTTGAAGGTTTATGTATGGATGAATTAAGACGGTGTCTCGGCTTTTTCAATTAAAACAAAGCACCTGTCACACGTGTTCATGTCGCAATTAATAAAACAACTCCCTCCCATTTAATAAAACAACTTTAATATTAAACAGCATACCTCGCTATGACCGGAAACACGAATAAGTAAGTTCACGTTTTATCAAACGAGTTGTCGAAAAAGAAAATCTTCTATATTTCGAATTTTATTTTTCAAAAAGAGAGTAAATTTTCGAAAACCGCCAATCATCCAATGTTCGATTACATATGGTTTGGAGGAACTTAAAACTTCAAGAGTGCACAAGTCTGTCATAAATTGTGCTCTTAAAGAAGTGCATGCATTGAAAATATAACGAAAACGGTCATACTTGAGTTACAAAATTTCCATTCAGTTGTGAGGGTATATTTATTTTTATGCCATTAGCGCTTCTGTTGCACCTAAATCTTCACGACGCGTTACCAGAAGTGTTTTTCATCATGTAAGTTCCCGTTAACAAGAAGCCGTATAGAAAAAAATCGCAATGGTTTTACTGAATAAAAACACTAAAACAAAAACATTGTTTCTCGCTTTAATGTTCCCCTGAATACTTCTCGTAGCTTAGTTTCACCACATCGTTGTCTTTGACAACATAACTTGATACTCCCACTTCGGCTTTGATTCCGTTCACGTAGAAGAACCAGTAGTCGGATGTAGTGCTATTATTCCACACCCCACACACCGAAGTGATGTAGGCTCCCAACTTCGGGTACATGGTGTAGGTGATGTTGTAGCAAGGATGATGCTGCGCAGAGAGCAACACCTGGAAGGCGGTCGATCCTGGGGCGGCAGTGGTTGTCACTGGCAATGGGTTATTCTTTACGATTGCGACAAACTCCACCTTTAGAGTTACATTGAGCTGAAAAAAAAACCCCGCAATATTCGGACGGAGATATAAAAAGAAGACATTCATAATATTTTCGACTAGGAAAGAGTTCAAGTTAATTTTAAAATCAGTACATACCTTTAATTGACCTGACAGTACAAACAGAGAAACGGACACTCCAGCGTAATGTTGGTTGTGGGCCACGGACATCTGACACACCTTCAAATGAGTCGAGTTCATTCCCTAAAAAACAGCTTACAAGCAGTTCTAACCAATAGACCAACTTCGATACCATACCTCTACCCAGGCGCTGTACTGCGAGTTTTCCATCACCCTCCTGTTGGGTTTCCAACCAGACATTCCTCTACGTTGCATGTTGGGTAACATCCATGATGCCATTTCCTCGTTCTTCATGACGTACATTTCATCCTCCATCATTCCTATACATTTAACGTGAATTCGTAAGATCCAATAATTTCGTGCATATAAAAGTGTTTCTATATTACATGTACACAAAAAGTGGATACAACTATTTTCCTCTAGCATGAAAAGTGTATTTTCTGAATTTCACAGGAAGAAGGATACTTTCGCTGTCAAATGTTATTTTTTAATGAAAGGCATTTATAAGCAGTTTTGTGAACGGTGATTTTCAAACGGTTTTCCACTTTTGATTGAATGGTTATATTTTGGCATTATTTCAAGTCGTTACAAATTTATTAAGGTAAACAAATCCTAACTAGAAATCTTTTTAAAGCATTCAAAGGAACGCGATATTTGAATGAGCAAGATATCTTCAACAAACCTTTATCGTGCGTTGGCAGGCTATGTTTCAACGACACGAGGACTGTAGCGCTATCAGCCATATCCAAACCCAGGTTGTACTCCTTTTCCTGGCAGAAGGCTTGGCTATCGAACATTGGTGTCGAGTAACTCGGCGAAAAGTTTACTTTTAGCGAGTATCCAAGCGAGTCGATGAAAGATCCATTGAACAACGTCCAGTGCTAAAACGTGGTGGTTTATACTCTTAAGGTCCAAAATTGATATTCGCAACAATGTTTGAAATTAAAAAATCAAGTGTTTAACAACCACTTACGATGTATACATCTTCAATCCCCTCTCCGCCCTTCGCCATGTCTCGCAAGCAGACAAACGCTTCACCCTCCTCCGTGTCATACTCAAGCCATGCGTTTAATGCGTTGAGGTGTTTGTCTGACTTCTCCGACATGTGCTCCACTGTCATCATAAACGTTGCGCCATTCATTGTCATCTAGGAGGTATAAATGGAAAAAGTGTTAGAGCAACTGCATACATCGATTCCTCAAGATATCGGGTCACAAATCGGCTTCGATGTAATGTTTTTATATTAACTTGTTAACTATGAAATATAATTACTATTATTATCTAAATATTGCGTCAAAAAGAATTGTGGTATATTTTTTCAGCTTTCCCATATTTCGTTTATCAGTCGTTTACGTTAGTTTGAGGCTGGTACTATTTTCAACATCAACAACTTGATCTCGTGTATTCGGTAAAATATGCAAGGAAGCAAAATCAATTCACTACAGAACACAGGAAATTTAAGTTACGGCCATCCCAGTTACATTGATTAAAATCCTATAAAGAGATGATGTTTACCCCGCTTTCCAGTTTGAACTTCTTTGCATGCATTCCTTTCATCATCTCTCTCAATCTCATTTCAGTGATTTCTTCATTGAGATTCGAAAGCACGCGACTGGCGAATCGCTTCATGTCATCACGATCGTAACAAATTTCATCTCCCATATCTTTCATGTCATCTACCATATCTTCCATATCCCCCATATCCCCTCCCATATCCCCCATATCCCCTCCCATATTTTTCATGTCATCTCCCATCTCTTTCATATCTTTATCCTCCTGCCGGACACTCTTGTGGACAGGCACACATTGCGTTCCAAACCTCCACTCTCCAACTTTCATGCGACTAGATACAACCTTAATCATAACAGAAGAATTAGAAACTATTTTGATTAATTTAACTGCACTCTTTCTCTCAAAACAATACCTTGCTTTAAAGGAGAAAAATAAATTGGTACCAACTTAAATCATAAAAGGACTGGGAGATGAAGAGATACACTTACATGCTCGTGCGAACCTTGGTAAGCAAACCAATTGATACGAGGTATGTTATTGAGATTTTTACCCCCAGCCTCTTTCACGCAAGCCTTAAATGAGTTAGGTGTAACATCCTCTACCCAAACCGATGTGGCGTCATGGTGACAGTCGTCATCAAGATTATTGGACCACATAACGGAAGCCTGAACATTGATGTGGGCGTCCGGATACCAAACCATATTTCCGGTGCTGATCACTCGGCAGTATAAAGCGCCGCACCCGTCCACCAGATCCAATTCTGATATCCCATGGTTTATCGTGAAAGCTAAAACCGGAATCATCAAGGCTGTACATCAATATAAAGCTCAAAACACGACATTTGATTAATTAAGCTATTTAAAATTGTAAGTACATAAGAAGAACACTCATACAACTGTTGATCTTTCTCAACCACTCTAATTCAGAGAGTAAGACGAAAATTATATGTTTGTTCGTATATTAAACCATTACCTTCGCACGGTCCGTCGTGAGCAAATTTGAATTTATTATCGTGTTCGCAAGCGTCCTTTTCAAACATGCATAAGTTGCTGTAGGTTACCATGTTGGTCCCGCAAACTTGTGAAAACACTGCAGGGCACACTTTGGGGCACGAGCAAGCCGTTTCCGTTGGGGAGTAGTTTGGGTGGTAGCATTCAGTGTTGATTGGACAGTTTTTGAAGATGCACTGGTCCCGTTCTAATAAAACACCAATTAGAAACCACTAACACAATATGCGTAAATCACCTCACCTCCGATCACTATGACGTTGATGTGAATTTCCAGCTTTCGTCGGTCCATAATCCCGCGCTCGTCAGCATAGCACACTGTAGCTCCAGTCGCATCGATATCCTAATAAAACGAATAGGATTAGCAACGCTTAAAACAAAGAGGTCCCTAGTTCAAATCTTGCAACGTTTCTTGGAGCTCAGTTTGTTTCGCGACGAAGTGACTGATTCTAGAGTTTCTAGAACTGGTTTCATGATTCCGGGTTACAAATTGAGATGGGCCGTGGACCTCGTAAAACATCAAACATTGCGTTTAAAAAATTGCAACCCTTAACCTCAAGAGGTTGTTTGAGTTTTGTTTCGTGGTGAAATTGAGAGTACAAAAAAAATATAAAAGACTTACAGCCACCCAGGCGATTGTTGGCGATTCACATGTGTCCAAATGCGCCTCGTAAGCCTGCACCATCACAGCTGCACATGGGTAATATGCATGTGGCAAAGGAACTTTCTGAAAAGTAGAAATCGTTTGTGAAGCGGAATGGTTTCAAGTACCATTATGACTCGCCCATCATTGTCATTGTGTACTCAATTAAATTGAGAACGTGCGTTTATTAGATGGATTTGCAGTCAACTCAAACGGTTTTTCGCTATTGATAATAGATTCTTACCTTACAGTAAAAGTGGTTGAGATTGTCATGATCATTTGGGTAGATTTCACCTTGGTCGAAAACTGCCACTTTACGTTCAGTGCCACCATTTTCTAATGTGGCAAACCAGTGCTAATAAACGAGAGATAATACAGAGGCTAAATGATCGCCATTTTTGCAATCAATCTCCTTACAATTTTCAGATTAGTGTGGTAGCCTGAGAATTCATGGAATTCTTTCATACAAATCTGAACTCCGCTAGCGGTCAAGCCCTTGCCCCAAACAACCATCGCATCATACACTGTATGCTTCCCCTCAGTTTCCACTGTAAACTTGATGTACGGCTTAAGTATGAATCCTTGATTCTAAAAGTTGAAAATTTTGAGTTTAAGTTGTTAGCAGCAAAGTAGTTAAAGTCATTAACATTTTATTTAATAAAGGAAATATATTTCGAGATAGCATTCTTGTTAAAACTAAACAACAATCTTACCCTGCCAAATGAATGGTAAAAGCATTTTTTGCCAGTAGTCATGGCGGGTATATCATCTATGACACCATGTCGCCGTTCACCATTCCCAGATCCACCGTAGATAGCCAACCACCTGATCCTTCCTTTGCTCAAAGCGTATTTGTTTCCCTCAACCGTTGTAGCACAAATTCGCATTTTATAATAGGTCAAGTGCTCAATCCAAGTAGTAACTGGGCGCCATGACGGATTCTGATACATGTCATCTTTATCACCATGGTGGTAATAAAAGTCCAGCGTAACTGCCTCCGGTCTTTGTCTCCTTTCACTATAAGATTTTTGAAAAACAGCAATCTTTAGTACACATTTTTCTTTTTATAAGCAACTCGATTTTCAGGGTCAGGGCTAAGGTTGCTAAGGGTATGATGCACTTTCAGGGCTAAAGTTGTTTAACAGGTTGCTAAGGTTATTTTTTCTCTGTGATACCGAATCATGAAATCACCGAAAAATTGTTTTTCTTCTGTCTACTTACAGTGTACATGTAAATAGTTTGTTATGTATTTTTTCAAATCTTGTCTTTATATTTAAGAAAATTTGTAGTTTTGACTAACAGTCACGGCTGAGGGTTGCTAAGCAAGTTGCTTAATTTTTTGGCTAATTCGAGGGTTGAAGCCTTAGCAACTGGGTTGCTTATAACAAAAAATAATGTGGAATGAGCATTGTACAGTACTGCGTTATATTCTTCAAATGTATTTAGTGTCAAGGAGGTTTTAGAAGATTTTAAAGTACGAAAATCTCTTACTATGTCAGCATACGGAACATACCTGAATTGATTTTTCAACCAGATATCTTCGCAATGGTACGATTCAGCACGATATGGTAGTTTGGCGCATCCGTGAACCAAGTTATCTGTTGAGGTCTGAAACTCCGCTGAGCTATACTCTTTGCTCTCCAGTGGGTTGATCGGTTCAGTCACCTCAACATTTCGAATTGGCGATGGAACATGCTCGCTGTGTGCAAAACCTACATTTCAAATGTCAAGAATTTAAAAGTTGAGTTTTTGTATTTGCAACGCTTGAAAGAGAGAGTACAGTATATTCCCGGTAACTCGAATTGTTTTGCAATCCCCTTCCCTAATACTTTCTCATAAAAATCACTCAAACATTCGTTAACTCGAACTGTGTTTCATGGTCCCATGGTGGTTCGAGTTATCAGGAGTGTACTGTACATGCAGGAGCGAGTAAAAAAAGTGGAGAGGCCAGCAATTTAGTGACTTAAGGAGGTGCCACATTGGTTGGGTTTGACAAGCGCAAAAATTTTTGAAATTGGCTAAAACATTTTGAAAGGAAAATATTTCTGTTCGAAAATATTTCAATTTTACATGCTTTTTTCTGTGTTGTTTACATAAGAAATGGTGTAGTAGTGGAAGTACAAGTCATTTTTATTTTGATATCAAAAGATAATATTCACATACTTACTAGTAAATAATACAAAAATCAAAAGGACTAACATTCTCAATATTCCTAAATCTTTATCAGTAGATTTACCAAAATCTTGTTGACGATTCGGTTGGTTGTTAACGAATTCATTAGCAACTTTGATCAACGACAGCTTATCAACGATCAACTGATAAGATTGCAATATAGAAAGACTGTTCAATCTCTTTTGACTCGTTGTCGAGCAAAGCCATGTTTAAGTGTTTGCATCAATGAAAATGATCGTTCTGGAGTTGCAGAAGTTGTACCATTTGTCAGAACCAATCGAATAATGGTAACAACATTCCTTATCAGCATTCGTTTTTCAGGTGACATTCAACGATATCTCCAAAATTCATTGATTCGGCAGAATTAAAGATAACCCAAAGTAATTCGAGCTCTCAAGGGAGTGATGAATGGTCATAATCACCTCGAAAACTTGACTCAGCGATTTTCATCTCTTCTGTAATACAGGTTTTCTTGGTTGCTTTTAGTAAAAGCTGCTCGACATGGCTAAAAACTTTGAAGGTCGGTTGATTAAACCTATCTTTGACAGAACTTGCAATGACGTCAATCGCTTCCATGTAAATCGTCTTGAAGTGCGCGTGTGACGTTTCCGGATAATACCCTTCGCCAGTAGCTTGGGGGTTGCCTTCAACAAACTGTAAGATATCGTATCTCGGTCTTTTTCGTTTTCTGGGTGCTGCTGGTTTTGAAATATCTGGAATAGTTGTTGCTGCTTTCGTCACCCTTTCATAAAACAGCTCGTAGTCACGGTCGTTTCTCATCCTTTGCAACCCCTTCACTGCCAGACCTGCAAGTTAAGTTCCCTTGAGTTCAGACACCTTTTCTTTTGGAAGTGTTTTGGACAAGTTATCTGTGTGTGAGTAAAGCTTGCGCCCCAAATTCAAGCCAAAGAAGAAAGAGAAAGATTCCATTTGCTTCTTGCAGCCAATTATCCTAGCTTTTGTTTTAGTGCCGAGTTTTTCATTTAAGCATTTTTCCATAGAGTTAAAAGTGGCTCGTAATTCTCGATGACCTTTCTGAAACAATTAACTCAAACTGTCCACCTTGTAACACACAGTTTGTTTAACTTACTTGATTGTTGTATTTCGTCAAATTCTCCCTCGATGTTGTCAGTTATCTTTCCAAGTATCTTTTCTCGCTAAAAATACTTGACTAAAACGCAAATTTCTCCGACTGTTCCCATGGTATCTCGAAGAATAAGACACTCCTTGGTCAGAGAGTTGACCGTAAAACTCAATGAGTGGCTATGGCAAGGAGTAGCTAAAGATTTAGGTTGTTCTTCGGATATTTTTGTTGAGACGCCAGAACGCTTACCCATCATGTTACGGGCATCATCGTAGGTTGGCCTCGACAATCGTCTAGGTCGAGGGAACATCTCATTAAGATGTCTTTGAGTGCTTTGACTATGACTTTGAAAGTTGTTTAATGTTACTGATATCAGTTCCTTCATCTGCCATAATCAAAAAGAATTTACGATCACAAACTACATCCAACTTTTCACGTAGCACTTGAGTACCCATGATATTGAGCAGCTCGTTTTGCACATCATGGTGGTTATATTAATGACCCACTTTCCCGTTGATATCATGTTCTTATACTTTGTCCCAAGAAGATAAAGGAGTTGCGTAAAGTTATCTTTGTTGCCGTGTCCTTGTAACGCAATGCCTTGTCTACCAAGGTGTTTTAAGGATTGAATTATTGGAGATTGCTCAAAACAAGGCCTAAAAGGCCACTTGCGAGTAAAGAGCTACAGGAGAAGTTAAGCAGATTTAAGGTAGCGATGAACATTAGATTTGAACAGTTGAAGGTTAAATTCAGGAGGAAAGCATGTAGATGGAAGTGAGTTCCAAAGTCTGGACGTACGCGGAAAAAAACTGTTTTTATAAAAATCCCTACGACAATTTGGAACACAAACAGTCCATTGGTGAGACGAAGAAGACAACCTAGTAGAACGGAGAAAAATTTTGAGAGAAGGTGTAAGAGATAGTTCGCTTGAACAACGACCATAAAAAAACTTGTAGAAGAGACAAAGAGACGCTACGTTCCGCCAGTGTGAAAGGGAGTCCAATTTCAAAGAAAGGTTTTCGCCAATTGCATTGCAAACACGCCGTTGAACACGATCTAACAAATTCAGGCAATTGGCAAATGTGGCAGCTGTATTCCATACATGGACGAATTGATGATTTGTATAAGTAAAGGACGCATTCAGGAGTGAGGTAATTCATTTCTCGTAAAAGAGAATCAACCTTCATGGCAGTTGATTTAGCTATATTTTTAATATAAGATCGCCATGAGAGGTCGCTGGTAAATATAAGACCAAGAAGACGAAATGAATTGCTTTCAGGCAAATGAGAACCATTCATCAAAATTTGAGGTAAGTAAGCATGATTGAGATGATTAATGGAAAGAAGATTAGTTTTAGATGGATTAAAATTAACAAGCCAATTCTTACCCCATTCAACTACTGTATTGAGATCTTTTTCCAGATCAGAGGCCATTCTAACTTTATCACAATCATCTGATTTATTAAGGCAGGAATACAATGTTGAATCATCAGCATAAATAACGGTTTTGGATGATAAATTGTCAGGGAGATCGTTAATGTACAGTAGGAACAGAGTCGGACCGAGAACTGAACCTTGAGGAATACCAGCATTGATGGAAAAAATGGAAGAAGAATGACCGTTAAGAACCACCTTGAGTTTACGATTGGAAAGGAAGGAGGAGATAATATTTAAAAATGGACCTTTTAAACCATTTGCCTTTAGTTTGTGCAATAGCCCCCGATGCCAGACTTTATCAAATGCCTTGGAGATGTCAAGGGCAACTGCTCGCGCTTCACCAGAGACATCAAGGGCACAATAAAAACATTCACTTATAACTGTCAAAACGTCAGCAGTGGAACGCCCAGAACGAAACCCATACTGGGAGTCGTAAAACAAATTATTTTTTTCAATAAATTCAACTAAGTTCAGGTTAATTAAAGTCTCGAAAACTTTGCTTAAGATGGAAATGAGGCTGATTGGTCTATAATTAGAAGGATGAGATCGCTCACCACAATTTTTAAAAATTGGAATAACAGAGGCAAACTTCCAAGATGAAGGGAAACAGGATTCGTCCAAACACTTTTTGAAAAGAGCACACAAAACGGGAGAAAACTCAGTAGAACATCTTTGAAGTACAATTACAGGAATGCCATCCGGTCCAGTAGCCTTATTAGAATCCATTTTGTTAATAATCTTAGAAACCTTATCAGGAGATATAAAGCAATCATGTAAAGTCTGGTCAGTTTTGGAGGAGAAATAAGGGAGATCATGACCAGAATCATCGAGGGTGGAATGAGAACTGAAGAGTTTAGCGAATAGTTCAGCTTTATCCTTAGATAGACTAATGACTTCAGGACCATTGAAAAGTGGAGATACAGATGTTTTAGAACTACCCCGGACGTTTTTGATAATACGCCAAAATTTGCAAGAACCTATTTCTTTGGATTTGATAAGATCTTTAGTCCTTTCAGCAAAAACAGTTTTAGCTTTACGAACAACATATTTACAATTATTGCGCGAGACAATAAACAGTTGTCTGTTATGATCAGTCGCATCACGACGGTAGCGATGAAAGAAATGATTGCGATGAGCTATGGCTGCAGCACAAGCTGGAGAAAACCATGACGAAGAATGAGGTTTTAACTGATATTTCCCTGACGGAACAAATAATCGTATTGCTTCAGATATTATTGAAGTAGTTTCATTAACACAATCATCAACTGAATTGGAAAGAATTTTTTCCCTTGGGACAGACTGAATGTGATTTTGAAATTTTAGCCAATCCGCAAGATCATATCTAAAAAAGGATCTATGCATGGGATGTTCATGGGAAACTTGTTTATTGAAATTAATTTTGACCTCCAAAACAATATGGTCAGAACGACCCAATGGAGCGCTATGAGATATCTTACAAATTTCAGGGTTAGAGGTCAAAAATAAATCCAACAAGGAGGGCGATTGACTTGAGTGACTTTTCTTTCGAGTTGAGAATCGATCATTTCTCCAACATCAGAACACTGAGGTACAACCAGGTGGTAGGACGACGCAGCTTTATGGAAAGATGGGTTTAGATGCTCACAAAAACATTTTGGAGCTTTCTTCCACGATGAAAATCCTCTATTAAAGTAGGCATAATCTTTGTTTGATTGATCGCTTAGATTCCCTTTGTCCTCTTGAGTGTAACAGTAGAAACACAACACAGCATCATTCCTAAATATTAAAAGGAAAACAGGAATTTCATGACCTACCCAATAAGTTAATTGATTGTGTAAATCCTTTAACTGAATGCATGAAAATAGCATTTATCATTGTCAATAGAAAACAAAATTGATTGAAGCATATAAAATTATACCTTTCATCGTAATGTCACCATTGGATTTGTTTAAACCACTGAAATAGGCAAGATCGCATTCAATTTTTCAGATTCAGTTTCCAATTTTTCTTTTAGGAAAACAGAACAAAGGCAAAGGGTGAGACGGTACATCTGTCGCAATCATCTATTCTACAGTTGTCGTAGTCTGTTGTGCTTACCGTAATGCCTCGATTAAGCGCCCGTGCGCTTATTTAATTTTCAAAGCTCTAGGGTGGGCGCTTATTCGAGGGGGGCGCTTATTTGCAATTCAGAAAAATTGAACATAAATAAAAGGCGGGTTTTAATAGAAACACTTTTTTTCTCTCACAAAATATCTATTTCCACATCTTCGTCACCCTCCTTGTCTTCGTCGACAAGTAACATCAGTAACATCAGTAACTCGCGTCAGCGATATCACTCTCATCGGCTTGAAACGGGTTTGCTTCCTCCGTATTCACATATTCAAACTGCTCTTTCAGCATTGTACAGCCTTCGTGAGAAGGTTTACCCTCTTTGAAGCATGCGATGTAGTCATCTTGGCTTCCATCCGCAGCGCAAGTCACTGCACAAGAAACAAATGAATCTCGAATCATTTCCTTCGTCAACATATCCCATGGTTTCAGAATCAACTGTACCACTTCTCTTCTCGGGGGTGCCTTCAAGTTGCCACAATCCGTCACCTCGTTTAATTCTATGGCAACTTTTTAAAAAAGTTTTCCTGTTATAAAAAAATGGAAAATAAAAATAAGAATGAAAACTAGAAAAAATCTGTGTTCCGTTGCCTTTCTTCTTTCCGTGCGGAGTGGGCGTTTATTCGAGGAGGGCGCTTATTTAATAACTTAACCAAGAGGGTGGGCGCTTATTCGAGGGGGGTATACGAGAGGGCGCTTATACCAGGGTGGGCGCTTAATCGCATTACGGTATTCTTCTTGTTAGTTTTCGTTTAATTTACTAATTTTCTCATTTATCTTTTTTTGGAACGATCTCTATTTGCAGTTTTGAAGTACGCAGTTAACTTATTTTGACTCATGTTTTCTTCCGTTGAAAACAATCTGCTACTCTGTTGTAGCTTTCCTTTCCCCTCGAATGTTTGCTCAATGTAATGGTATCATTCAATAACGAAAGCACAACACATGGTGCTAAAAAAAAATTAGAGATGAAAATGAGAGAAACAAAAACAAAGTAAGCTTAATTAAATAACATTTATTGTAGTATGAAAATGAATTACTATTATGTGTCACGCGCGAGGATTGAAATTGAAAAATTCTTGTAAATACTAAAAAAACAACTTTACCTAGCAAAAAAGTCGTGCCCCGCCCCCGTAGCCGCCCCTGACATGTATAAACTTTGGCCATAAACTTTTATTATTCTGAATCTTTATACAGGATTTACATTGCAGTATTAAATAGTATGGCTATAAATATGTCCTGTGCAATAAAGACAGGAATGAAAATACAGAAATGAACGTACAGCACGTCTCAAAAGTATATGGTATGGTAGAAAGGAATGTGAAAAGATATTTTTGGGATGTACTGTACAACTAAAAGAAAAAATGCGAATCTATAGTCTATACAAATTTAAGAAACGTTTTAAGATTTTATAAAAATTTTCACCTTTTGATTCTCTTATTTCCCGTGGTCACTCGTTATAAATTTTGGCTCCCACTGTAAGCGCCTCGAGAGTCAGATTGGGAAAATATTTAAACGCTTAGACAGTCAGAATTATTGTTAAGAAACATTCGCCAAAGAAGTTCAAAAACGATACATTTTTTAACCTTAAGTAAGGACGAAGGAAAAATTACAAATTTAATTTCAAGAACATCGATTTGAAAAACCACGATAGTTTGTGAATATATACGAGTGAAGTTTTGAAATCTTGTTATACAATGAGAAATGTTTTGAGAATCTAGAAACATATTTACCTAATATAACGAAAATCAGGAGCTTCATCCTTCTTGCTCCTCGTCCTGTCATCTATTACTGAATTATTCAAAACTACACCCAAATCTAGAACACGTCTTATAAACTAATTGCACATTAAAAAGCTAGGAGAGACAAACAACCGTGAACTGGATATGCTTTGACAATAGCATGCATCTTATCGCCTGTAGAATTTTAATCCATCATTTTTATAAAAGCTTGATTGTCTCTGTAGATTATTAAACGATTAGTAAGACATAGATTTGATTACTCATGTGAGGGAATCTACTGTTACTCACTCATGTGTCACATGATGTGAGGTATTCTACTTCTTGCTAGATGAATATACCATATCTCATGTAAACCCGATGTCGACGTGTACAACAAAACGATACCATCAATTTCAGCATCTTTCTAACTTATCGATATTTCAAGTTCAATGAAAATGACTCTGACAATGGTTTAAGAAAAACTTTCTTAGAGTCCACGCTATCTCACATTTTAAAATATATTCGGACCGTTTTTATCATATGTGTAAAAATTATTCTTTACTCACCAACTTGGTTGTATCAGCGATGGTCTATTGGAAAGCATAACAAACTGGGATGTTATCGATTAGAATTGACTCCAAGTATTCCATGCGACGTTTTTGCCTCTACCCGAAAAATATAATACTTTTTCACACCCTGTGAATGCGTGGAAAAAAGACAAAGATTTACTTTTAGCGTCTCCAAGATCTGCACAAAATGAATGAACCGGTATCACCTGCTGATTTTTTCCAACCCGGAAAAATAGCCACAGCTCAGACTCTCTAGACTAAAAACATTGTTACGGTTATAACAAGAACGTCAGTATCAACTGTGCGAATCATAACCTTTTTCAGCCCATATTAAACTTGCATCCTTTGCATGCAATAACCTCCTTGTATTGCCTTCCTCATGGTTCCAGGGAGACAAACAGGATAAATCGTTGGAACTGTTGGAAATGGCCATTTCATCGACAATACTATTGTGGTTTATGTTATGTTGATTTTGTGTCCCCAATGACCTTGTCGCACATGCAGTTTTTTTGTTGTTTTTAGAAGTATTTATAGGGAAGCACTGGTGAGAAACTTTTCATCTCATCAGTGCGAGTTATGTACGGATTTGTGTTGTTTATGTGTATGGTGTGTATGATTTCGGGTAAATATATTGAGTACCATAATTCACTGAAGAAACAACTTTACGAAGTCAATTAGTTTGCGAAGCAAACAGAAATCGTATATATATAATATTTCATCTGACAACTTGATCACTTCTTCGGAGAGAAATCGAAACAGTTCTTGCTTGTTCTCATCCAAATGCAAGAATGATTGCCAATTAGAAAAGAGTTTTGTACTGGGTAGCACTCTTCTTCGTACACCTTTACCTGTAAATCAATGTATTAAAATCCATATGCATGTAAATGACTGAAAACATTGAAAACATACAAACACACCCTACAACATGATCCTATCTATGGTCATCGTTGTAAACCGTTTCCATGCTTTGACTTAAGAATGATAAAGCTGGATGTCCTGAAACTAAATTTAAGTGATGCTGAATATACCTTGTTTTCGGCGTGCAGATGACTTCAACGAGTGTTCCGCATATACATCTCAAACTAGGTTGATTCGCTTGCACTTTCCTAGATGATTTCTAATGTGAGGTACAAAATTTCGATCAGCGTACTCGTGAAATGTTTTTGTGTTCTTCGGTTTAATCATATTAGCAATGGCAGCACCATCAAGTATAATACATCATAACCATAACATCATCTTGCCGAACGTCAACAATGTTTTTATCCACCAAACAACGGACAGGATCAGATATTGTACTAGACCTTAAGCCAGTGGCGAATTTAGGGGGGTGGCGCACCGCCCCCCCCCCCTCCCCCCTCCTTTTCAGCGACGAGCAACAATTTTTGTTCAGGCGCCAAAAAAATTGGGAGTATTTTATTTAAGATTTTTTTACAGAAGGCGCGCAACCGACGTCTCAATTCTTGCAGTTATCCTGGGGTGCCCAGGGGCGTAGCCAATGTCAGTCTGAGTCGGCAAACGACGGACCAAGATGTCAAATGAAAACTTTGAATATCTTAATCTTGTGTTTCTCCGTGTTCAGTTTTTTCAAAATTTCGGTTTGTCGCCGCGCGCTCACACGTAAACAGTGTGTGTGAGCATAGCACACGTGTGCTCTTCTTGCGTAGAATAAAAAACAACTTTGTTTCTGCATCGCTCAGCTATTTTCTGCCGATTCTAAGGAAGCTATGTCCACTTTGTTCTGCCGATTCTTTCCACATTTTTACACCGGTCAGCTATTTTCTGCCGATTCTTAGAAATTTTTTGCATTCCTCAGCAGTATTCTGCCACCCCTTGAGTTCCATTATTCAAAAGCACAGACAGAAAAATATCAAGAATGTGCGAGAAAGAGCGCGTGTGAAGCGTTAGCTTTCCGGACTTTTTGCAGAAGAGACGTATGTTTATGAAGAGATGTTTAAAAAATTGAAGTCTTTTTTAATTTCTGGAGATATCGAAGCAATTCGTGAAATTTCAAGTTATAATATATATATATAGCTATATTTTTTAAAAATACGCAGACATAGATAGAAGTTTAATGGGATAATTTTTCTTTTCTATTTTAGATCCTCAATAAATGGAAATTGCCTGTTCAGTTCTATCTCAATATTAATTTCAGGTGACAATGTTTCTGTTGATCAGCTACGTAGTCACTAAATTTTTAAAAGTGTATGTTTAGATTTCAGTAGTAGTTTCTTGTTTCTCTTGATTCTGGACTTTCTTCAGTTAATCTTGTTAAGCAAGAGGCGATTTCAATGTGTGTCTACGATACGGGTATTCTATTTGTGCATATTATGTTTGGCAAATGTACTAAAGAGACCAATTTTTATTTACATCCTGACTGTGGACAGCAAA
This sequence comes from Candelabrum cocksii, assembly GCA_963930725.1. Taxonomy (NCBI): domain Eukaryota; kingdom Metazoa; phylum Cnidaria; class Hydrozoa; order Anthoathecata; family Candelabridae; genus Candelabrum; species Candelabrum cocksii. The sequence goes on along the minus strand of OZ005673.1, from coordinate 2,355,776 downwards.
AATTTAAGTACTTATTTGGTAAGGGCATTTTTCCTGAGAATGCTTGTACTAATAATGACTCAGATCTGTTATTTATTCTTTATTATGTAGAGAAGGTAATTTTAACAAACCCTCCTCACTTTACCAACCTAATCATTTTGTTCCTGTTGTTTTGCCTCCTAAAATATCTATAATTTCAAAGAAACATCTAGATTTCAGACTAGGTTAACTTTATTTTTAAAACCTAACATTTCAAAACAATTGACTTTTAATTCTACTTCAGTGTCTACTGTTGTTTCTCTCAGTGCTCAATGTGAACCAGTGTTGTTGCGTTTATCAGCTTGTACTTTACTTATATATCCTTGACTTCATTTATCAATTTCCTTCTCTTTCCGACACTGTCAAGAAACAGTATAACACGCTTGCAGGATATTGTCCTATATTTCCATGCTATCCTTTTCTGTTTTTCAATTATTTGTTTTGTTTTCTTTAACTTTCCTTCATGTCTGGATTGTTATCAGTAATATTTTCAGTGGATCCCAGTGGAAACAACTACAGCACTTTCTTGTGGTTTGGGTTTTCTGGATGATCCACTTAAAATATGAATATTATTATTCTTTATGATATTTATGATTACCACAAAATTTTCTATGTTTAGAGAGAATCAAAAAATATATATCCCATCTCTGAAGTCATCACCCTCAAAGATCTTCTCGAGAAAGACACTGGCCTGTCAGACAATGAGTTGAATGCGAAACCAAGAATTCTAGCGATTCCTGATGAGGCTGGAAGACTTTCCGAGATTCTTAACGTTATGCTGGTTGTTATGTTCTGTATTGTTATACTTGCTACAATCATCAATGTAGTTAATTATATTTTATTTCAGTAAATGTGTGGAATTAGGTATATGTACAACATTGTACAGGAAATACTGAATGTAGGTGGTAGCTGTATCTTTCAATAGATCATGTTCTACGGTAAAAGAGATATTATTGTCAGTACAGTGAACTCTCTCTTTATCTCGAACTCGCAAGGGGCCAACAGATTTGTTTGAGATAGAGAAAAAACAGCTTTGTCCTTTTCTTTGCATCAGAAGAGCTTTATTTTAAACCTTCAAACAGTTTATCTTTGTTTTTCATCCACGTGAATATTGTGTTTTTTGGAACACCATACTTCTCTGATACCTCCTTGTTGGTCATTCCCTTCCCAATTTGTCTAATGATTTGACACTTTTGTATCAATTTTGTGTGTTTTCAGCTTCCTTTTAACGGCCGACAACTTGCCTCTACACTTTATATTGGTTTCAATCGAATTTTGAAATATCGAACATTTTTGTTCTATTTGCTGTGTGAATGGACCCTTACACGGGTAAAAATTCGAGATAGAAATAGTTGCAAGGGACCAAGTTTTTTGTTCGAGATAAAGAGATAAAAATAGCTTAGAGTGTACACAAATGTCCAAGGGACCGAGCTTTTTTTTCGAGATAGAGTACACTGTATAATAATCATCGACGCGTCATTTTAAAACTCACCGCTATTACAATACCGTTAAAAGATAAAAATTTTGACTGACCTAGAAAATCTTCTGGCTACGCCCCTGGTGCCATAAGTATTCTAAAATATGCCCGACACTCAGAATACGGGCGCTGGCTAGTGTGATTACTAAAGTAAACCGGCATCCAGGCAGACACGCCGGTGTCGAAAGTTTCTCATACGATAAATAAAGTTGACCAAAATGAAGGTGTTGCCCACTTTTTGAATTGCTGAATAAATATTCACTCCTGTTTTCGGCCGTCATCTGGCTTTATTTGCGATGATTATTTTTTCAATTCGATAGAAAAAAAATTTGTGTTTTGCGATATTTATTTTTGCGAATTGGGTCCTGGACGAAAATTTTGCGATATTTATTTTTGCGCACCGTAAATAACACCGTAATCGATGAAAAGAATTGTAGAAATTAAATCAAATTTTCCGAACTATTTTGGAAAGATTTTGTGGTATTTATTTTTGCGAATCACTAAAAAATTAATCCAGCACGATTTAATCCAACATTAATTAATTCGCTTAAGATATTATGCAAGGGTATCATACTGAAGTACTTAACATGTGTTACCCGCGGCTAACTCTTGAGTTCTTCAGTCCGATTTTGACCTTAGCCATGGCCCCTAGTAAGCGAAGTGGTCAGGCGACGATTGAGCGGTTTTTAGCAAAAAGGGGTTGGTTTCGGCAGTCTATTTTCGATTTTATGCCGTATTTTCCAAAATGACTCTCTCAGTTATCATTATTCTTTTCTGAAGCATTCTTTACTATAAGCACTCCCTACACTAAAAGGGAATTGAATAGGTCGCGGTATGAAGGTATTATACTTATTAGACAAGTACTTCATACGTTTTACGTGTCAGTTGGGTTCCTTTGAAAATGTTTCGTTCATATCAAGTTTTTCGCTCTCTTTAGTTTAGGCAAGCGTATCGGATGCGTGTACAAATCATCATCGCGGGACGACTTATTCCCTTTAAGGAAAACCATATAATCAGACCCAAGTCAAGATTAAAGTTATTGGACTGTCGTCCTGAGAAGAATGGTTTCGTGTAACGTGAAATGATTTGGCAGGAGGAAAGGATATACATGGGATTACTTTATTCACGTACTGATGGCATTACAGGCATCTTAGCTATGTGTGCGTAAAGAAAGTAATCGCAACATATATGGAAATACCTTTCCAGGCATAAAAAGTCTTTCAATTATTTTGGGAATTGATTCAAGAATTGAGATGAAATTATGATTTTAGCGCCCCCTCTTTTCAAAATTCCTGGATCCGCCCCTGTAAGCATCCGTTCTTGGAGATGGAAGGTGGATAGCTGTACCTTTCGTGGCGAAAGAATTCATCAATATATCGGTCTCTCACTTGGCAGGCGATGAAAAGTTGTGATTTTTTTAATGTTGTTATCTCGTCTTTCTGGGAGATTGTTTTCCTTTTCGCCATTTGGTTGAATATGTACAACTTATTTTGTTTGATTGGGTCGAATAAACATTTCTTCTTTGCCTTTAAGCAGTTATGTTAAGTTATGTTATGTTTATTTTGGCAAATAAAAGACATTTACAAACAGTGCGTGATATATAAACCACATAACAAGAAAAAATGGCTAGGAATCCATAGAAGACATTTAGCAGTCTCTAAAGAAATCAAGAAACTGTTTCTCACCAATTACTTACACCAATTACAATTACGTCACCTGCATCATCTGTTGCAATATTTCGTGAGACAAGAGCCAACAAAATCTCTTAAAATGGATTTTCCGCTTCCCGAAATGTTGCTATCAAGCTGATTACGTGCTTTGAAAACCTTCTTTGCATATTGTCTGGCATGGAGGTTTTCAAAGGTACAAGGAGAATTGCCCCCCGGTAAATTAACCCCCATTAAAATTGCCCCCGGTGAATTGCCACCTGAAAGATTGCTCCCCATTAAAATCTTCCGCCCAGAAGATTGTCCCTTGGAAGATTGCCCGCTGGTGAATTGCCCCCCATTAAAATTGCCGCCCAGAAGATTGTCCCTTGGAAGATTGCCCCCATCAAATTTGTCGTGCCAGTAGAATTGCCCCCCGGTGAATCCCCCCCCGCCGCTCTAAAAAGTTTGCTGTTAACACAAAGCGGTCGCACCAGTGTGTTCACACCGACCTAGTTTCACTGACTGTGAACAGCCCCTTATTGTAAGTTGCAAAACTGAATATTATGCTCAAAATGAAGTGAATTTTCAAAACCTGTTAAGGCTGTTTTCCACTAGACGAATTTGTCGCAGAGAATCTATATTTTTTGTTTATAAGCATGCGCAGTGATGACAATTAGGTACTTGTCGGTTATTACCGATTATCATACCAATTATGTTCATAACAAATACTCAAAATTCTAGATTGTGAGCAATACTTCCAAGGTAGTCCAAAATTTGTCGGTTTCGGTAATCATCAACAATTCTCAAAACTCGTGCGTTTCAATCAGTGTACCGTCTCCTCTGGGCTGGAACAAGATGACCACCTTGATGTTGCAAAATGGATGCTCGTATACACACTTCTTCTTTTTTCAATACGGCAATAAATTTCCAGAAGTTTGGATGACAAGCAGAAAGATGCACTTGAAAGCTTCTATGCCATCCCTCGATGCTGTTATTTGTTCTCGGCAATTCCTGATCGGTTCTGTGGTACCTATTCCAAAGATTGATGGCAAATAAGGGGTTTCGGCGAGGAGTATTTTGGCGAAATCGACCAATGTACGTGTCCTCAATGTATTCCAGAAACTCGTCCGCATCGCCATTAAAATTGTTTAAAATTTCTTGACACAATGTGACAAAGCTATTTATTACGTCATTTGGTGGGACAAAAGCTAGAGCACAAACCATCCTCAGATGCAAAGCAAAATCGTGATCGGCATTGTATTGTACTTGTAAACCTAAGTTTTGGATGTGTTTCTACACGTTCGAACAAAAATGGTAAAAGCAACCTTTTATTTCAATTTGCGGCCGGGTGTTGAAAACAGCGTTAATTGCAGATTTTCGAAATCGACTAATATGTCATCTGGATCATTTCCATTTATTATATTAAAAATTTCTTGGAAAAACCTTGTGTAAGTGGCTTCTCTCTTGTTTGGAAGTAGTGCAAACACGCATGGAAAAATACGGCCATTTTGTTCTGCATGTACAGTATAGACTTGACAGTAAATTTCCCGACATACCTTGAAGGTTCCATCCGCAAACCAATGATCAGAATTCGAAAGAAACTGGATGGTCTGTGTCATGTAATAAAAATTAGCCACCATTTTCAGTGAGCTGATAATCTTGAGGAAGAACTGGTATTGCGGCGAAATTGATTGGCTGCGGTGGTATATTTCTTTCTTGGCGAGCAGGTATATTTCTATTTATATTTCTATGGGTATTTTATTTCGTATATTTCTACGCATTGCATCCATGGAAAGCAAATTTACAGCTGCGCTTTCGGTTATTCCACCAAGTTCCGCCGCAGCTAAAATTTGACGACTCGGATCATTTGATGTTTGTGCTCGACGTTTAATTCCCGCTTTAACTTTTGTAACTTCACAATTTACTTGCGATGGAGCATGCGTATATTCATTGATTTGTTCCACAACTTGATCTATTATTGTTAGCTTTAGTTTGGCTTTACAATGTCCCTTTCTTCTATCAACACATTCCCATAATGTCAAGTCATTTGCATGATGTTTTTGGAATACATACATATACTCATTATTTAAGAGTTTTCTAGCACCTTTTTCGGTTGTTGTGAACTCCATCACTGCTTGCACGTAACTAACGCAAAATTCCTGCATATTGTTAAGGTACCTGTCTAGACACATGTTTAAGAATCATATCAATTGTTACTTTCTAGACGCATTTTTTTCTTCCTTTTTTCCTATTGTAGGTATATATGCCATTCTCCAATTTCAGCGGGGGGCAATTCACCGACGAGAAATCTTCCAGGGGTTGGGGGCAATGTTATTAGGGGGCAATTCACCGGGGAGCAATTCACCGGGGGGCAATCTTCCAGGGGGCAATTCACCGGGCACGGTTTTCAAATCATTGTCTAAAAAAGACAATTATCCGTAATTCGTAAAGAATTTCAAATTGCGATAACTTGTTTCCAGTCCATTTTTAGATATTGATCCCTTATTAAAGTTTGTTGTATTTTCAATGGGCTTTCCAATGATATATAACAATTGCTATTTTGAAAAAAATATATTTTTCCCTATGGAGACCAAGACTTGTGGAATCAAATAGTGAACATTATGACAATAGCTGCAGAAAACACTATCGGGCTGGTAAAGAACGCAAAACAAAAACTTTTCCGGTTATGTAAGACTCGTTTACAAACTACCGCTACTGAACTATGGAGACACATTCTGGACTGTAAAATACACAAACCAGGTGGTTTGGAGGTGGGTCTCAGACATAAAATGATTAATATCACTTCTTAAATTCTGCCCATATTTTTTTCATATTGAATGCAATCAATTAGATCTAACAATGATGTTATTCTTTTGGAAAATAGAGTCGTAAAGATTTGAGAAATTGGTTATAAGCTTTATTAAGATCATTATAGAAAAAAATATTCTTCCAATTAAACATTTGCAAGGATTCAATAAAAGCCTAAATTTTCTTTTAAACAAAACTAAATCATTGTTCCACCGTTGAAACTTTCAGTGATTAGAAATACGGGAAAGTGATAAGATAAATCGGTTTTCAATATTCCTGGTTTATTATTTCTATTCATGAAGGTATTTGTGAGGATATGATCTATAATCGTTGCATTGTTCTTTGATATTCCGCCCGCCACTCTTTATGACTAGAATTAAACGTTTGGCAGTAATGGCTAAAATAAATAATATGAAAAAATGTTATTTTGTACACAAATTGATTGTATTTGTGTGTTTAATACTCTCATTGGTAGCCGCACGGATATTTTACGGAGTACTTATTTTACAGCATGCTATGAAATAAGTATCGTTAATGGTGAAAAAGGCGCGCACGCGCAGTAAAGAAATTGATACCTTATCGGAAAAAAATCCGTTGGTAAAAAGTGACGAATAAATCGCTAGGTGAAGAAATTTTTTACCAACGATTTTTTTTGCCGACGAAATTTTTGACCGACGAATATTTTTACCGGCGAATATTTTTAGCCGACGAAATTTTTGACCGACGGATTTTTTTTAGAAATTAAAAGCGTTTTTTTGTAAAATTGTTATTTTTCATTGTATTTTTGCCCGGAAATATATAATAGACAGAAATCTTTTATTTTAGTGTCTTAATTTGTACCTAAAATTGTTTTCAGAGGGGAAATTCAGGACAGAAAGTAGAAAAGCTTCAACAAATAAAATTCTAATACAATGCTGATGCATTTCTTGTACAGCTTTAATCATCATAAATGTTACAATAATTGTTGAAATCAGCGTCAGTTAACGAAAAATGCCGAATTGAAACAAAATATTAACGGAAATGAAAATTGATTCGAAGCCATGTTTTAAAAGGAGAGACACAAAAATCAAAACAAAAATGGTTTGTTTATATTCGTTCGATTTTTTTTAAAAGAAACAATGGAAAAGTCAAACACGAGACTTCGAGACAAAAAATTAGACAATGGAATTGAAATGTACAAGACATTCTATTGTCTTGTTTAACCAGGTTTTAACGAATTTTCTCCAAACTTTCAAAAACAAAAACACAACAAACTTTGTGTTATCCATGTAGATTGCGATAAGGTCAAAATGCATCGATTCAAATACAAAGTTGTGATTGCTTCACGTGGTTACCATGTATATAAGGAGACTACTTGGTCCGACGCAAAAATGAAAGATCAGGTTAAAGTTGAGTTGGAAATATCAAAAGCATCGACTGACATTGACCCATGCAGTATAGGCAAAACATGCCTATTTTAATGGATGGAAAACTGTTGGTCATGTTCCCCGCGAAATATCAAGATACATTTATTTTTTCATAAAAGAGGAACAAGGAACTGTTGATGGCGTATTGAACTCCTTGAATTACAAACCCTCTCCTATTCCCGCGGGAAAACTCGAAGTGCTACTTTTCTTGTTACGTTTTTCCTGCCCAGACAAAGAGACAAGGGACAAATTGAAAGGCTTCATAGAGGACTTTTACACTTATGATTTCACTAGCATAATCCATGAAGAAGCATCAGACGATGAGAGTGATTTTGAGATAGACCTAGACATCGAAGACAATGAAGCAACTGATGGAAATTTAAAGCCCGCAGAAGAAGAAAACACAGAACTCTCAAAACTTGAGGAAAAAGATATTATTATGTTCGATTAGTTGTTCATTTGACAAGAAAAACTAATTTCAGTTAAACGAAAATTTTGTATCTTTATTATTTCCAAAATGACGAAAATCCTTCTAAAGTCCGGTTAAAAAAATCCGGCAGTAAAAAGTGACGAAATGTTTGGCTAGTGACAAAATTTTTTACCGACGAAAAATGCCTTCAAAATAGCCGACAATTGGGATTTCAGACTATCTCAAAATATTAGCCCATTTCGAAGTTAAAAATACGTCTGTACAATCTCCAATTTTTTTATACTTTAGTTTTATACTGTACATTCTCGCTGGATAAAACAAATCTACAAAAATACATCAAATACTGCATAAACTACTCGTGCATATTTATAGTGTAAACAGCAATAATTCCGAACAAATGAGAATTTCACGCTGATACATGACATCTATCGTCTAAATCCAAAATAAAAAAAATCTCTAACCTACATTTGACATTGAAAAACTATTTCTATATATCAGAAGTGGTTTATGATTCCATATAGTGACAATATATCGATGGCCACAAATGTTGACTTACTGAAAATGACGCATCTCTTGCGAAATGGCTGATCGCAGGTCCGGAAATCTCTCGGATGGTAGAAGAATTTGAGGACTTGAATAGATTACCAGAGTGTGGTTATATTCACGAGCACCATGATTCCAACCCTTCTGCACAGAAACATTTTGCCGATGACGTAAAGAGATGTAGGATGTGCTTGCTGACTTGGGAAATCCATTTCTTGATGACAGCGATGACCTGTACGCTTTAGACACAAAGCTCGTACCTGGACCAGAGGCGATCAAACACCTACAAACTGTTAAAGCCATCGGAATAGCGCAGTTTAGATTATACATGGACACGCACATTTTGAACAACAACATTCCTATATCAGATACCATCACTAAAAATAACGTGCAGATCTTTAAATGTGCCAAAGCAAGAAAATCTACTCAGAAAGACGTGCAGCTGAAAACAGCGAGAAGCGATGCTGCTTTATTTTCTCAGTTGTTTATTGCCTGCCAAAATAGAGATGGAGATCTTGAGCAGTTTTTCGCACACGAGAACCAAATAGCGCCACATAGCCTTTCAGAGAATGGAAATTTAAGACCAGCAAAGAATAAATCAAGTTTTGGCACGAATATTAATTTAATAGCTTTCTAAATTGCTGTTTATACAAATTTAGCATGTCATGACCGTTCGGTTTTTCTTAAATTTCAGATGTCATAGATGTAGTTTTGGCTGTCAAACACACAGAGTGCAATGAAACCCCACCAGTGGACGCCAAGGTTTTTGACGGACCGGCAATTGTGAACATGATAAAGCCTACTGATTGTAAGATATTCGCCGATTATGTGTCCGGCGTCATTCAACCATTTATAGAGCATCATCTCTCTTAGATCTGCTGCTCGACTTGACTTGGTATTTGATAGATATTTTAAGGATAGTTTGAAATCTGGTACGCGATCAAATCGTGGCTCTGGTGTCAGGAGGGTTGTAAAAGCAAATGGGACTATGCCAAACAGTTGGTCGATGTTTCTGCGATGTGAGGAAAACAAAAGTGAACTATTCCCTTTGATTGTAGATGCGCTATCTGAGAACATTAGTGATACACGTGGGCTGTTTGTTGGATCTCGAGAGGACGGGGCAGTTGCAAATCAGAATGTGGATTTACGTTCGTTAATGCCATGCAACATCGAGGAAGCAGATGAACGTATGTTCGTCCATGTCCAACACGCCGCCGCACTTTATCCACGCATTTTGATTAAGACTGTCAACAGTGATGTTGTTGTAATTGCGCTTTCCGCCTTCAATAAAATACACGGCCTTCGGGAGCTCTGGCTCGAGTTTGGCGTGGGGAAGCATCTCAAATACATTCCTGTTCACGAAATCGTGGTTTCTCTCGGACGACAGACCTGCAACGCTTTACTTTTTTCACGCATTTAGTGGCTGTGATACCACTTTTTCGCTAAAAGGTAAAGGTAAGAAGTCCTTCAATGAAGCCTGGAAAAAGATGCCCAGCGTAACTCCAGTTTTCGAACGAGTGGCAACATCGCAAGGCAAGATAAGTTGATCGGATCGTGATCTTTTGGAGGAGTTTATTGTTACCTTGTATTGCGCCACGTTCGATGGACAAAAAGTAAATGATGCTAGGCGGTACCTCTTTACAAGCAAGGGGAAAACCATGGAGAACATTCCATCGACGGCAGCTGCATTGAGCGAGCATAGTAAACGATCTGTTTTGATCTGTTTTATATAAGTCGTTGCAAATAAAAAACTTTCGTTAACTTTTTTAGAATTGATCAATGCTGAAATATGATTACTTTTTTACATTAAAATTCTTGATATTTTTAAATTTTCTTGCAGTTTCAAATATAGTACAATAGCGGTTAATTCGAAAATTAACCCTTGTTATAGGCTGTGTTCTTGTATCTTTGGGCAAAGAAGTGTGAGTAACTTACATATCGAATGATAATGTTTAACTTCTAATTTAGAGTTTCAATACAAAGTGATCCACTTTCTGACTAAGGTTCGCGATGAAGTGAAAAAGCTGGTGGAGATGAATGTTATTGGATGCTGCGATGGATTTGACTTAAGCCAGAAAGATAGTCTGGATAGCTATTTCGATTTAGTTTGATGAGCAACAGATTGATGACCAAGTTCAATTTTAACGGGAACAACGTCAAATGTCCATTCCATCAAACCAACCTAATCAAAATAATTACTGGTGAGAAGAACTCTTTTATTACCAGATGTTTAAAATAAGACCACTGCCATAGCTCCACAAAAAATATTGTTTACTGCACCAAAAAGTTTGAACTAAATCATGGTGTTTTGGCGTTATGTGGACATTAAATTCAGTGTGGTTATTTAATTTTGCAGTCACATGCTTTTCAAAGATTTGTTGGGATTAGTTTTTTAATGTCTGTTTTGTATATCTTTTAGATGTCATTCCAAAATACTCAAATGACGAGGTCATATGTTCCATGCTGCTATCGAAAAGATGTGGGCGAAAGGACTCTAAATGAGAATACATAATATATGTTTTAAAAATGTGTTTTTTCTTTGTCTGTATTCATTGGTTAGATTTTCAATTTTCCCGTGTTAGCGTGAGCGTAGAAAAACTGGAATGATAAATGATTTTATGCCGTTCAAAAACGATTGGAAAACAAACAGACGTTTTTATCGGACTTGAAAGGACGTCCGAAACGGTTCCCAAATGGAATAAATGGTTATGGTACCATTTTAAGACCAAAAACGGACGTCCGGGACGTTTTTTAGACGTCTTTTGTACGTTCGTGTGCCCGCTGGGATAAAGAGTAACGGGCTAAGAACAAATCCCTGATGAACACCAACCTTAACTCCAAATTCCTTGCTATATGATCCATTCACTCTGACATGACTTCTGGCATTTTCATACATAGACATAACAACTGACACTATCCATTCATCAACTCTTAACCTTCGCATCGCCCACCAGATTACTTCACGTGGTACTCTGTCAAAAGCTTTCTCTAAATCAACAAATGCAAAATATAACCTCTTATTCTTTTGCAGATATTTTTTCTGCAACTGCCTGACTATAAAAATTGCATCAATAGTTCCCCGTCTAGGCATAAATCCAAACTGCATATCATCAATATTCACCCTATCTCTAATAAATCTTGTCAATATCCTTTCTAATACTTTCATAACTTGGTCTAACATTTTCAGCCCTCTATAATTACTTCTCTCCAGGGCATCACCTTTACCTTTATAGCAGTTTACTATAGAGCTAATTTCCCAGTCTGCAGGAACTACACCTTGACTGACGATAGCATTTACAAGCTCAGTGATGATGCTAATACCATCCTTACCAGATGCCTTCAGCATTTCAGAAACAATACCTGATGGACCAGCAGCTTTACCATCTTTCATGTTACTAAGAGCCGATTTAACCCAATCTTTTCCTATTCTGACAGCAGGACCCTCAATTGGACTAACTCATGACAAAAGACTGCGGTCCCATTCAAACTCCTCATTTAGTAATTTACTATAATAACTTTCCCAGGCCAATTTGTTAGCACTATCATCAAAAGCTAAATCTCCGATGTCATTTTTCACACACTTTTCTCCAATGATATCCTTATTTGTCTTACTCATCTGCTTTTCAATTTTTAAAAACTTTGTTTTTCTGATCCTCTCTACCTAGCAAATTGTGAAATCACTTTTCCTCTGCCCTTTTCTTTGCTGTATAAACTTCTAACTTTGATGTACGCTTTGCTTCTAAATATGGCTCTTTATTCCCACCTGCCTTCCATTCTTTCCATAACCTTCTTTTCTCCTTAATAGCCTTATCAACAACATCATTCCAATTCCACCACCAAGTCTCCCTCCTCCTGATAAGGCCCTTAGTCCATCCACATACATTATTAGAGGCACCTAAGAGGCTGCCTTTCAACTTAGACCTTATACCTTCAACATCAGTCTTTATTTCTACTCTCTCCAAGTTTTGTTTAAAACTGGTACAAAAACTATCCTTTACTGCAGAGTTTTTTATTTTCCAAATTTTTCTTCTAGGAACAAAAGTCCTTTTCCTCTCAGTTCCTGACTTAATGCCCAAGTCACATACAACCAATCTAAATCGCGAAAACGTTCACCTTTTCCGGTTCGAAAATATGTCACCTTAAAATAAATATTTCAGCACATAAAAGTAAAAAAGTGATATTACTTTCACTAGATATATCATATGTTACTGAATAGTTGATTCCCTTCTCCTCAAAAAATAATTTAGCCTTGAAAATGTGAATTTCGAATTAATCAATTACGAAATATTTTATCCAAAAAAAAACATTTACCCCCTGGATTTCTGAATTCAAACTCCCGTATTTCTAGAAGTATTGAATTTTGACCCACAGTGCTCTTATGTTTTTTGTTTCTCATAATAAGATCTATGATTTGAGCTATATTTTAAGCCTTAGTTTTAACTTTCGTTTTCATCTGACTGGGAAACTACGACGTCACGCAGGGGCCACACCCATTTATAAAAAAAATTAACACCATATTTTTTTCATCCAGACGAACTAAAGAAACAATCTGAAAAATAATTTTGCTTGTAACACAAGGCCCCCTACTTATATACTTGATTGTTGTAGAATCAGCTTGAAAGGATGCGCAAATGATGATGTTGAAATATTGAAGCACCTGAAAGGTTTTTCTCTCCTCCCAGTATGATTTACTGACAACAAAAACTTATGTCCTACATATAAAGCCAATGAATAGTTTAGGTAGGTCGTTTGAAATACTTTGAGCTGCCAGATAAAACGTCAATCAGTGAAATGTCTACAGCAATGAAGTAAGAATTGGATTTACGTTTACTGCTATGTACGGTGTAGGATTTTTAATAAACTGGTGGTGGTGACAATGAGGTTTTAGTAAACAAATGAAAAATTTCAAATACTAAACAATATAATTATGCGCAATTTTATTAATTTAATGACTTTGTTGCTTTTTATTGCCACAGGTTCATTTTGCTTTTGTTAGTTGGACTTGCAATCAATGCAAAGAAATACGATGAGGTAAGACTCGCATCTTGCTGTAATATCTGCAATGCCATGATGATATACACTCTCAGCACCTTAATGATTAAGTGTTATAAACATTGTTTACCTACTACACAATTTCGAGCGATAATTTCCGGTCAAGAATGTCTTCCTTTTATATCTCCGTCCGAATATTACGGGGTTTTTTTCCAGCTCAATGTAACTCTAAAGGTGGAGTTTGTCGCAATCGTGAAGAATAACCCATTGCCAGTGACAACCACTGCCGCTCCAGGATCGACCGCCTTCCAGGTGTTGCTCTCTGCGCAGCATCATCCTTGCTACAACATCACTTACACCATGTACCCGAAGTTGGGAGCCTACATCACTTCGGTGTGTGGGGTGTGGAATAATAGCACTACATCCGACTACTGGTTCTTCTACGTGAACGGAATTAAAGCCGAAGTGGGAGTATCAAGTTATGTTGTCAAAGACAACGATGTGGTGAAACTAAGCTATGAGAAGTATTCAGGGGAACATTAAAGCAAGAAACAAAATTTTTGTTTTTAACGTGTGTTTTTTATTGAGTAAAACCTATTGCAATCTTTTTCTATACGGCTTCTTGTTAACGGGACCTTACATGATGAAAAACACTTCTGGTAACTCCGTTTTGAAATTTTATAACTCAAGTATGTGTTGTACCTGTACCTGTAAGAGCACAATTTTATGACAGACTTGAAGTTTTAAGTTCTTCCAAACCATATGTAATCGAACACTGGATGATTGGCGGTTTTCGAAAATTGACTCTCTTTTTGAAAAATAAAATTCGAAATATAGAAGATTTCCTTTTTCGACAACTTGTTTGATAAAACGTGAACTTACTTATTCATGTTTCCGGTCATAGCGAGGTATGCTGTTTTAAAGTTGTTTTATTAAATGGGAGGGAGTTCTTTTATTAATTGCGACATGAACATGTGTGACATTTTTTGTTTTAATCAAAAAAGCCGAGACACCGTCTTAATTCATCCATACATGGAGCCTTCAACAGGAATTATAAATTGTTGTTTCTTTTCAAAGAGCCGCCTACCAAACGAAACTTGTTTAAACGCCAACGAAGCACAAGAAGAATATCTGCTCAAGCAGGACTTGTTTTATAGCAATAATTTTCAATATTGAAGTCTTACATAAACTTGCACAAACAAATAAATAAATTCCATAGCTTGTGTTGGCAACGGAGAATATTTTCGCATAATTGGATGCATTGTGTTTAACTTCACATAAGCAAACTTTCTGGCTTCTCAGTGTGCCTTTCTCAGCTTTCGTTTCGATTTTTATTCGGCCGCTGTTTTGTACAGCACAATTCGAAATAGTACCCCAGAAAATTTCTTCATTTATCGAACTACGATAAATATATTACGTAAACTCAAAATGTGAAATTATCGTTGATTGCGATTGATTTAAAATCTCTGAGATGTCAGAAAATGGCCACCATTCCCAAAGCGGTTCAATATGTACGTACGCCCTTTAATTTCCAATGTGTTTAAGGGTGGACGCTTATTCCAAACTGGGCGCTTGTTAAAAGTTTTGACTTTTTGTCTCAATAAAAAAACACTATACTAAGTTATTAACATTCACATAGTTAGTCCATTTATGGGTATGCAGGTATTCTGACCTCATGGGGGTAAGCGCCCATGCCTTGCATAGCTTGTCACTGTGGGCTGGCAAACCAGGGACTAGACCTCCGGGTCACAGCCACGAGAGTCAAAACTCGTTTCAAAGACTACCAATCATGAAGAAAAGTATACTACCAGGATCCATACTGGCTGAGACGTCGCCCAGGATAATAAGGTCTCCGTTCGTGGTGGATAACTCTCGCGCCGAAAAATCCACGACGAGAGGGACTGATGTGGACGATACCGTCAATGAGAACACAG